>CM055816.1:20623120-20663803 GCA_029582265.1 Zoroaster sp. YZ-2022 | reverse complement strand
TTTTTGGAAAAAAATTTTAACCACCTTCCATTTTATTGGTCTTTCAAGAATATTGATTAAAGGTTTTGAGAGCTTCTCCAAATTATACCATTTTATTTAAAACAAATCTAGAACAACATTTTAATTTTTAAGATTATAAACAATTTTACAACCATCTGGAATAAGATGAAACATGATTCAACTGGTTTTCTTCTTGGGTACATTTTCTGTGCCCCCATCAACTTTAACAGTTTGGGTGTGAGTCATTATACCAACATCAATTTTGTTGATGACCACAATTCTGTGCGTCTCAAAAAACGGCGCTCACAAGACGTTCACGCATATGATCATGCATTGAAATTCAGCATTTTACAAGAGAATCCTTCACTGAAACAAAATGAAACACAAAACTGCAAATTTCATTTGTAAGTTACCGTCCAGTTGATTATACCTTACATGTAGTTGCGTCATTTAGGGTAAATTGAGGATATAATTATGTTCAAATAAGTTCATTTTGTGAGCGATACATTTTCTATAGAGTAATGTCATGATACTAGATTCAGTATATATATCGTTCAAATAAGTTCATTTTGTGAGTAATTTTTGAGATGAATATTACAATTTCCAGAAATTGCCTTTAAATAGCCAAAATCAAGTCAAATACATCTTCAAGTTCTCTACAAATACCAACAGGAATAAAATTTCGTAGCATCTTACATTGTTTTTGTAAAGGTTTTTTTTGGTCACAAATCTTGATAGTCGTCTAGGATCCTTGAAATTAAACCTATGATTTTGTACATTGCTATATGAACTTCGATTATGTCCGAGGAGTGGGCGGGGAGGGAGTTGATAATCTGTATAAATCTCTGATGTTGAACAAAGTTGAAATGATTCTGGCAGATGAAACTTACCCTTTGTATGAAAAAATTATTATAAGTGCTTGGAGTAACCGTCTTTTACAGCGGAGGATTAAAACTAAGCGGTATGCCAGTTCATTTGTTCCCTCAGCTGTCCAGATTTTTAATAAGCAGTTGGAATGATAATTATACGTTACAGAGACCAACACGGGATTTAATTAGGCCCACATGCAATGCAATTTAGTGAAGAATTGTGTTTTTACGTGTAATATTTATTGTAATTTTTAATGTATTTATTAATTGTTTGATGTATAGGCCGAAAGGAATTTCCCATTAGAGATAATAAAGTGAGATTGATTGATTGATCTGCATCCAGACGTCATCAGCTTTTGTTTTGTTGAGTCGTCGTAAGGCTGGTTCCACCGACTGGATGATCTCTTCTGTTGGGATGGATTTGGGCGTGAGAGTGAAATTCATACCCAATGACTTTTCCACATACGGGTATGAACGTTTGCCCGATCTGTGATGCCTCTCTTATCCACCATACTTTGTATATGGGATGTTGGGGGGGGGGGGGGAGCGGGTTACTGCACCGATTTTGAAGCCGACCGATGAGCAAAAACCAATGACACAAAACAAAAGTGGTTGATAAACCAGGATATAAAACCAATAAATCTATACAGGATTACTCCCAATGAGGTCCTTCAATAAAAAGATTGGAACTAAAGACAGTTACAACCAGATTAAATCAATAAATATTTAAACATGAAAACAAACAAATTCTGACCAATTTAGACAAGGGCAATAAATGGATTGGAAGACCTGAATAAAACACGATAAAAATAAGACGCCCTTCAAGATGGTACTCTGAAAAGAGTAAGAAGAGGAATACAAAAATCAACATTGCACACGAAAAAAAGAAAAAAAGTTGAGTTTGTAGAAAGCAAACTCAAGATGTTCGACTGTGCATCGTTTGTGATGACGTCAACATCTAAAGTTGTTAAAAGACAGAGAGTTACTGCAGAAGATATGAGTTATATAATATATAATAATAATATATAATTAAAATGACATACATGTAAAATATGTGCTATACTGAATACATTAACTTCCATGTACATGTACCACAGTATCTTTTGTGTACATGTATTTTCAAAACTATTCACCTTGGCCTTAACTTGAACCAGGAATTACCATTGAAAATTGTGCATATATTTTCAGGTTCATGAAGTGTGTCAAATCTGTATTGGTGTATTTCTGTACAATCCTTTCAGACATTCAATGATAACTATGTAGTAACTATGTGCAGTTGTTCCTGGTACCCAGTACTGGGTAATTGGTCATGTATGTCTACCCATTTTATTGGATACCAATGAACTCTCCATGTCACATGATGTCAAGGTGAAAGTTTACACAAGGAAACTGTTTGCGTCACTTTTTTACCATTTGAGCCAACGCCCTGTACCACTGTTGATGTGTTGAAGATTTCACTTCATTTTCTGAGAAGTCTACTACATCTTGTATGGTAAGTGTTTACAAACCACTAGACAGCATTTATAATTGAATACTTTGGACAGAAAAATCTCAAACATTTCAACTTCTAGGGATAGCAATTAAAATATACATTACACGTGCACATACATACGTATACTGCACTTGCTTGGACAGTTGTACTCCATTAATTTACTGAATTATAATATTTCAACATTAACACAACAACTAGAGCAAGGAAGATGGCGGTCAGTCAGCATGCTCCTTGCTGGGCTCTGACAATATGTACTATTTTTGCCATTTAGAGCTTCACATACTGTATGAATTTCATACCAGCTGGTGGGGCTTTGACTACTGTTTCTTCTGATGTAAGATATGTACATTCTCAATGTTTCTGGAATGATTCCTGGCCAGTTTTCTTCATGGATTCTCAGTATTTTCAGCCAGAATCTTACACTGTATCAAGTCATTGCTGCATTCTTCATGTTACGCTTGACCAACCCCATTATGGTCATCCCAGCAGTTGGCATCCTGCTTTCACACTCCTTTGTTCTGAGCAAGCATGGTTTATCTTCACAATGCAACCATCATGGTGGAACTGTGTACAAATACACATACATGCATCCTGCCCCTATTCACGTCTTCAACTTCAAGTTTTTCAACTCCTTGATGCCTGTGCTATTGTACAACACAATCAAGCCCATGTTCTGACCAAGCACCTTTTGTGGCTTCTTCAATTCATCATGGCTGACTATATACAAGTGCAAACCAAGACCTCCAAGAAACTGTAAGTTTGGAAATGCCCCAATCAGTTATTATTCCAACTGTGTTGCTTCATTTAACATTGTATTGGATGTCTGTGGTGATATTGAAAGTAATCCTGGTCCATCTACAAAGCTCTTACCATCATCATCGTCATCGTCATCGTCATCTTCCCAGCCTACACAGTGTCGACCAATATCTCAACCATTATCTCAGACTGCATTGGGATTTTCATCCAAGTCTACTAATAGCGCAGTTCTGTTCAACGCAAGAAGTATCGTCAACAAGTTGCTTCTCTTTCAAACGGAACTAGATGTCTACAAGCTTGACTTAGCTTTTATCACGGAATCCTGGCTGGACAACTCGATACATGATGGAGAACTCACTTCTAACTGTAATTATGCTATTTTCAGAAAAGATCGTAACAGGCATGGTGGGGGAGTATTTGTCACTATTGCTAAACATTTATCTCCGGTTCGTAAATATGAGTTTGAACATGTGGACCTAGAATTAATTATGGTTGATATACATACTAAACATGGTAAAGTGTTATTGGGATGTTTGTACAGGCCTCCGAGTGCCACTGTTAAATTTTTTGAGGATTATCAATCTGTTCTTGAAAATATATTGGCATTTTCCCAACAGTACGTTGCCATTGCTATACTTGGTGATTTCAACATAGATTTTAAAGGTGTCAACAAATAACTCCCATATACAATCATCCTCAGTACAAGGTCTCCATAATATTTCCGATATTCTCAATTTACAGCAATTAGTTACATTCACCACTCGTGATGGAAATTCACCTACCAATTCTGGCTCAGTTATAGATTTGTTATTTACCAACAGACCTGACTTATTTTCAATCGTTACCCAACATTCTGGTCTTGGTAACAGTGATCATAATGGTGTTTATTTTAACTTGTTAACCTCTCATGATAAAAAAAACTATGAATAGGTCTTTTTACCAATATAATAAAGCTGATATCAATACTTTATGTGACACTCTTTGCATGGTGCCTTGGGACACCTGTTTTTCTTCAGACAACATTGATGTGGTATGGGATTATTTTAAAGACCTATTGTTTGCTGCTGTGAAAGATATTGTTCCTATTGCCAAATGTAAAGGTAGAAAAGAAACATCCTTGGATTTCTGCAGATATCATTATTTTGTCTAAAAGAAAACAAAGCTTACAAAGCAGCTATCCGTAACAAGGATAATCATAATTTATGGAACAAATACAAAAAGCTTCGGAATGAGGTCAAATATTTAGTTAGACAATCATATTGTAGTTATATCAAGGACATGGCCATGAATTCTCCATCTAATCCTAAAAGGTTCTGGTCGTTTGTTAGTACCCAGCGTCGAAAGAGTACAATTACAAGTTTTCAAACTGAAAATGGCGTTATTAATGATCCGGTCAATATTGCTCAGAATTTCAACCTTATTTTCCAGAGAAACTTTAGTAGTGACTCTAACAATATCATTGATATCTCATGTGATCACACTTTTACTGATTTTCGTCTTTGTAACATTTCAACTACTCCGGCTGAAGTTAAACAACTCCTTTCTGAACTTAACATGCATAAATCTTGTGGTCCTGATGACATATCTCCAATGTTGCTTAAACTAACTTGTGATAGTTTAGCCCAGCCATTAGCTAAACTTTTTAACTTTTCGCTTGCCTCTGGTGTAGTTCCTCATGAATGGAAGCTAGCGAATGTTGTTCCATTATTTAAAACTGGTGATGCTCATGTTATGTCAAACTATAGACCCATCTCACTTTGTTCTGTTGTTGGTAAGATTCTTGAAAGGGTTGTATGTAAACATCTCATTAATCATATGTATAGAGGGGGGATAATCTCACCTAATCAACATGGGTTTTTGCCAAAGCGCTCCTGTGTTACTCAATTGACAAATCTTTATCATAGCTGGGCCAATGCACTTGATGTTCCGAAACCCTCCCGCATTGATGCCATATTTTTAGATTGGTCTAAAGCATTTGATCGTGTGAGTCATCAAGTTCTTTTGAACAAATTACATAAATATGGCGTTTGTGGTTCAATGTTGGACTGGTTTAAGTCTTATCTTACAAATAGGTCTCAACGGGTTCAGTTTATGGGATCATCATCTGACTGGGCTGCAGTTCATTCTGGTGTGCCACAGGGATCTGTTCTTGGACCTTTACTTTTCAACGTTTTTGCTTTTGATCTGCCATTTTGTGTTCAGTCGAATCTTCGTCAATATGCAGATGACACTGTTTTGTATAGAGTTATTAAAACTCCAGATGATGAAGTGACACTCCAGAATGATCTGCAGCACATAAACACCTGGTGTAATTTAAACTGTATGGCTTTAAACCCAAATAAATGTAAGCTAATGACTGTGACCCGTTCTAGAAATCCTGCTAAACCACTGTATAATATTGGTGATTACACTTTGGAAAATGTTGATAACTACAAATACCTTGGTGTTATGATTTCTAGGGACTTAAGCTGGAAAACCCATATTAGCAATGTTGCTTCAAAAGCCACCAGGCTAAATGGATTTATTGGTAGAGTAGTTAAAACTAGGGACCCTAAAATTCTTATTTCACTTTATCGCTCAATTAGCAGACCCATACTTGAGTATGCAGCTTTCGTCTGGTGCCCTGTCCTCACTACCCAGCAAGAAACGCTTGAGAAGGTACAAAGACGTTTCACCCGTTTTTGTTTAGGCCTGCCGAGAAAGGCTTTAATTAATTCCAATAGTGAAATTGTGTATTCTCACAGGTGTGTCAAGTTGGGTCTTCCCTTTTTAAACAATAGAATTAATTTCCTTTCAATTGTGTTTGCTATTAAATGTTTATATAATAAATTTGACATTCCTATTGATCTAATCCATGTTAATCGTAGACATACTGAAGTTATTAAGTTTTCTCATCAAATGGCAAGGTCCAATGCTGCTCATCATTCTCTTTTTTATAGATTCCCTAGATTATGGGAGGTGCTACCGGCAGATGTTAAAGAAACAGTTATTTATAGTTTATCTCTATTTGTTAATTCACTTAGAAAACATTTATTAGTCCCTGGCCTAGCAGATGCCCTAACTCAAACTGTGTAGTATTTAAGTTTTTATATTTTTATTATAATATTATTTTTATATCTCAAAGTGTGCCTAAAGCCATTTATCGTTCTTTTTGTGATTCAATGTTTGTTTACTTCCTAAGTGGTAGTATCAGGAGATCAACTCGACAGTAATTTAGTTTACTTTTTTTGTAATCCTACAGGTGTGCTACCTTTGTTTCTGTTTCTGTTAATGTAATGTAAATTTGTGTTTGTTTATTTATTTGTTTCTACCTGTGAAATCAATAAATGAAATGAAATGAAAAATGAAAACTCTAACTCTTACTTTGGGGGATAAGTGCTTTATACACTCACTGTGTTTGTTATAATAATAATAATAATAGCAGGTTCTTATATAGCGCATTTCAGATCCACTGGATCTCTCAATGCGCTTAACAGTCAAATTTAATGCAAAAGAAAATAAAATGATCAACAAAACAAAAAATAGCTGTGTGTCAGTTGGTTGATAACAGTCACTGAAAAGCCAATTTAAACAAATGGGTCTTTAGATGTTTCTTGAAAAGTTGCAGTTCAGTTTCGGATCGGAGAGATTGTGGAAGAGAGTTCCAGAGCCGTGGGCCTGCAATTGAAAATGTCTTGTCTCCATAAGTTTTGGTCCTGCATGAACCGATGGTGAGGAGCTGCTGTGTGGATGACCTGAGGGATCTTGATGGCGTGTAAGGGATAACAAGTTGGGAGATGAAATCTGGACACAGACCGTGGATGCCTTTGAAGATGATGAGCATAACTTTGTAATGAATTCTAGATTGAACTGGTAACCAGTGTAGGCTCTTTAGGACGGGTGTTATGTTGTTCCTCTTCTTGGCCCGCGATACCAGTCGTGCAGCTGAATTCTGTACCCGTTGGAGCTTGGCAATGTCCTTATCCGGAGAACCTAGCAGAAGACTATTGCAGTTGTCAAGTACAGAAGTCACGAAGGCATGGACAAGCACCTCTGTTGTGTGGTTGTCTAGATAGTGACGGATGCTTCCAATCCTCCTGGTTTCCCTTTATATGTATACAGATTACTGGATTATTTATTTATTTTATGGCTAATAATAATATACAGTGAATAAATGTGAAGTAAGTAATTGGTTATGATCAAGGATTAAAGGTTACCTACAGCTTTGGAACTAATATCTGTCTGAGGTGATATCATTTTCAACAATAGTCAAATATTATTCCCCTGTAATTGAAGTAAGAACTGTTATAATAACTGTACATTAGAATGAATACAAAGTGTGTGTTTGCTACTTAATTCTTTTTTATCAGTTTTGCTTTATTTTATTTGACATCTTGTGAGTTTTTAGGGAACAAATTTAGTGTTAATCTGTCTGACACTTATAAACTAAGCAGTCCATTCATGTAATGTGTCGAATATGTACACTTTTATGCATGTGTTTACATAAAAAAAACTATATAATTATTAAAGGGTTATACATAACCACATTCGGTGAATTGCATCTAGATTAAAGGTGAACTAGTGTACAAATAACCAAAATACTCACAGAAACAATAGTACAAGCTGCAATTTCATTATCATCCGTGCTTTTAATCACTTTACTCGTAACTCAATCGATCCGCTAACCCGGCTTGATAATAGGGTTGATGATCGGTCAAAAGTTCAAAGTCTAGCGGACAATATCTATTTTTAAAAGCATCCGCGACCGCTTGATCTTTCCCGTCATTAGCGGTGGGAACGGCATTGCTGGCACCTACTCTTAATTTAGTCACGTTCTCGCGTTCGATTCCTTGATATGCTAGATTGGCGAGTTGGTCTTTCGTTAACCAACCATCTTTAAAACAATTGAACACATCAGCATCGTCTAAACTAAACACTTCATTTCCTTCGATCTTGATGGAAATATTTTTCACGATGGCTCTACCAATATTGTGTACTAGCGTTCTAGCATCATCCTCATCGGACTCGAGAACGATGTAAAAGGCTAATCGCGCAGACCCTGGAACGATAACGTCATCTTTTCCTAAATTTGGAAAACGAACCGTTAACAATTGATTTTCGGTGATGGTGCTCGGATTGTTTGTAATGACGACATTTTGTCGTATTCCTTGTAAACTATTAAATTCTTTCACTCTTCTGTACGGATTTAGTTTGTGTCCGATCGCTTGATTCATATTTAACATGATACATTATTTTTAATTTGTTTAAATTTTTAAAAATAAAAATAAATTTATAAAACATGGTGTCTATAGCGATGATGATCGGAGGCGCGGTAGTAAACGCGTTAGCCTTTACCGGATCAAATTTTTTATTTTCTAGTTTACGTTCTAACGATGCTGAAAAAGAACGAAAGAGACACGATTTAGCGCTAGAACAACTTACGAAAGCGAGAGATGAATATGCTAAAAAGCGCTCGAAATATCTAGATTTTTTAAACGAACGACTCGTAAAAGAATCAAAGGCTAAAAAAAAATTTGATAACATTAACGAAGCGATGAATGAATATTATATCGTTTCCGGCAAACAATTTGATTTGCCTAAAGATTTACGCATGAACCTAAACTAGAAGACTTTTACGTTCCTAGCGAAGATAAAAAAAACTCGAGAAATAATATTTATCTTAGTTGGTATGAGCGTTGTAGGCTACGCGAGTTATAAATTATTTAAAAAAGATAAAAAGTAATTGTAAATTGGCTGAAGGAAGGTATGAACTTATGCCAATGAATCCGGCTTATAATTACCCCGAAGATGATGAAGAAGAAGAATTTCATTTACCTCCTGAAGAACAAGAAACAACTATTGATCAATATATTGACGATGAAATCACAGGCAATACATTGGGTAATGTTCAATCACCCCAGCTAAGTGCGAGGGATAGATTACGTAAAGATATAGTAAATGAATTTTATAATAGTTTAGGATATAAAACAACTTACAGAGACTATACTAATTTCGAGTATGTACTAGAAGGGAAAAAAGGGGGTATACTCTATTTTATATAAGGCGGTAAAAGAATACGACTATCCAACTTGAAACAAAAAGGTAAATTTTTAAAGTTAAGTGGAATAAAATAATTATCTAAAGGTGATCTAAATATTGATGATGATAAGATCTCAAAAGAAAGTAAAAAGGCTATAGAAAATGTTATAAAAGAGACAGAATAACCATTATCACCAGATATTGTTGTTCTCGATAAATCAACTCAAACTAGTTAGCTAAAGTTACCATCTATACCGGAACAACGCGTTGAAAAATAAAAAAAGTAAAAGAAGCCATCGAAACGGCGATTACAATTCTTTCGAGAGAACAAGAAATTCAAACGGTTATGCCTCAACATCAATTTAGTGAATTGATAAAACTCGATGAAATCATGACGACAAATCGAGGCGAACTATTAAAACATTTAACTGATTTGAAAGTACTTAACCAAAAAATATCCGATATTCAAGAAATAATTTCTGACGCTAAAGAGAGAGGACTTGATGATGAATCGATAGAAACTTCTCGTCAAAAGTTACAAAAACTAAAAGACGATAAACAAGTTCTTGTAGAGATAATAAATGTAAATGATTACGTTCTTCGTAGTCAAATCAATAGAATAAAAGAAACGTTTCAAAAAATGTTTGAAAGAGACGTCACGTTAGGCGATAAAATTAAAACTTTATTTAGAGAACAAGGCTTAACGATCATCAGTTTATTAACGGCCCTATGACCATTGCTTTTATAGTAGAAACGATAGTAAATGCTGTAAAACCTACCGTAGTGCGAACACCAATTCCACCGAGTAATGGTGGTGGTGTAAAAGAGTGGATACAAAAAACTTTAAAAAATCTAGCGAATCTGTTAAAGAAACTCGGAGAAAAAGCTTTAGCCGCTTTACCAGGTATTATCGGATCAATAGTAAGTTGGTTATTTACTACAATTTCAAAAGTAGTAACATGGACGGCGGAACACGTGTGGCTAGCCCTGACTGGAGTCGGGGTTTTAATTTTAACTTATATTCAGAAGCGTCGTTAAGTTATCAATTCGTAAATCATTACGCCAAGTCCACCTAAAATCGCAAAACCAAAAATTAGAGCTACTTTTTCTTCTTGGTGAGAAGCGGTAGCTGATGGTAAAGTTGGGTTATCGATTAATTGCGATTGATCATCTACAGGTGTTAGCGATAAATTTATTGATGATTCTACCTCATCATCAATATCTACGGTCGGTAAATCATCTAAACCAACTACAGATGTTGGCGATAAATTTATTGGTGGTGGTAAATCGTTAGATTCTACCTCATCATCTAAACTAACTACAGATGTTGGAGATACATTTATTGGTGGTGGTAAATCATCTAAACCGGTGGTTGGTGGAGGAACGGGTGTTGAATTCGTGTCTTGATTTGAACCGAGAGATAATTCAGACGTCGCAATTACAAGTTCGTTATTGTATCCGACGATCGTACCTATTTTTAAATCCATGTCAGATGGCATAAGGTATACATTTTCTCCGATAACAAAGTTTAACGGCGTTCGAGCGCTTGATAAATTTTCATTATATCGATCGATAGACTCTTGCAAATCTACTGGAGAATCGATCGAAGCATCGAGAGCGTTTAAAAATAATCTTTTTGCATCTAAACCGGTGGTTGGTGTAAGAAATCCACTTTTAGCTTGTACTTGACCTCCTACTATTGAGTAAACGTACGTTCTTATAGAGTCGTTAATTCGTTCTATACCAACATCCGTAAAACCTTGCGCTAATCCCAAAGACATAAATTTTATCCACGCTGTTTCAACGTGTCTAGATTGCGAAATGTAACCTACTCTAATGGTGTGTTCTTTACGAGTATGTACACCATCGTCAAAATCCATTCTTTGTTCACCCGCTTCAAAGTCTTTGGGAAGATTGTTGAGGGGAATGGGGTCAGAGTTGCGGAGTATAGAATTATCGTAGTTATGTCCGGGTACCGGATCGTATCTTTTTCCAATGTTTCGCCAAAAATAAGCAGTGCCGAGTCCATTGCTGCATGCATCAACGCGTTGTTTCCAATTAGAGACGGATGAAACGTGAAAGTCTTTACATATTTTGTTATACGCTTCAATGTCTATATTATTTTCAAACGCGCTCCAATCATTTTGAAAAGATGCAGCTCATTTCTTTGAGCAATCGTCTAATTTGATAATAAACGTGAAATTAAAAAAAAACTACTAATTTGCTCGTTTGAATGCAATAAATGTTCGTAACTCACACCACATCCCGTCGTACTGCACCACGTTACAAAATTTATTTGATTTTGATAAAATTTTAACGAATTATAATTCCAATCATCTACAACTTTTTGAGTATGAACGTTAGGTAACCTGTAATTTTCAAATGGATTATCGAGTTGTACGTTAAAATACTCTGTTTCATTAACGTAAATATTTATAGTCGTCAAATCTCTCGCAGAAGTAAAATTTGAGTTTGGTGTGAAATTTCCAGATTGTGGATACCGTTTTGATAAATTACTCTGAAACGCTATCGGAATCGACATTTTATTATAATACAAATATAAATTATAAATTTTGAATAATAAAAATGCATCATACGATCGAAATAATTTTTTTTAATCATACAATCTCGTTAAATAATACCATCGATAATCGAGACGGTAAACTCAGTATTTCTTTAAATAGTATTAACATTTGGATCGGTTACTATAACGTGCGTAAAAAAGAAAAAATATGGCGATGGAAAAGCTGGATAAACGATCGCAATGAACAAAGTGAAGAAGCAGAGGTTGAGGTTATCGAACCTGGACTTTATAATATTAATGAAATTATCGATATTGTCTTAAAAAACACGCCTTGGCTCAAATTCGTCGTCGATAAAAAAATTCGGCAAATCTATTATAACTATTACTCAACAAATTCGAAGAATACATTTTTCATCGGGATTAGCTAATTTACTCGGGTTTGAAAATGAATATTTAGCCGAGGGAAAGCATGAAGGGAAAAAATTGATTTGCAACCTTTTAAAATAATATACATTCATTGCGATCAAATTTCTACGAGCAAACATTTTTATGACGGAAAACCTTGTACTGTTTTAAACGTTTTTCCGCTACAAGACAAATCGTTGGGAGAAAGTATGTTGATGGAATATTCTAATCCGTTACGAAAAAATCTTAAAACTGGTACTTTTTAACGAATTAAGTTTTCAAATTAAAGATTCATTAGGTACAGACATAAATAATCACGGTATGCCTATTATTTTATCCTTTGAAATTAAATGATTATTAATGTATTTTTATTATATTAAATATGGCGAGTATTTACGGACCTACTCGTGAAAAATATCAATCTATTGTAGGAGGTGATAATAACAATCTTTACATTTATGAACGACATGGCTATATCGATGGGGATGAGCTGTTACAAAAGATAACCTTAGTCGAAAAATATAAATTTATACTCGGATGGCACGGCGCATTTAATCTACCCTTTTACATGTTTAACGATCCACCGACATACTGCGAAATTGTTACAAAATTTCTGAAACACGGTGAATTTTTGTCACATTCAACAACGGGTATTTTTTCCGATGACGTATATTATGTTCCTTCTCCAGCTCGAGGAAAAACATTTATTTTCAACAATAATTCATCACAACACGTAGATTTCGAATTGTACTTTAAAACGCAAGATAACAAAAATGTTTTTGTACAAGCGACTTTTTTTGGCTCTTTAAACACTAACAGCTGTTTTAATTTTAAAATTAAAAGATTACCCTTAAATTAATATTATCATTTTAATATATTAAATATGGCGAGTATTTACGGACCTAGTCGAAGAGATCGTAAGAGCGAGAGAGTTTCGTCTAGCGTCTCGCGCCAAAGTAGGGATAATATCGATGTAGATGAAATTCAACAAAATATAACATTGTGTAATATAGATAATATATTTTACATCGCGTGGTTTGACGTGCATAGTGAAGGGTTTTATGCTTTTGTGCAGATAACAAACTGTTCGACTTATACTAAAATAAGTGTTAATGATTCTGATTCAAACGTTTCAAAAGTTAAAATAAACCCTGCGATGGGACCTGATATTTTTCAAAATGATAGTTATTTTACTTATTTAATTTTGATTATAATGAAACAAAGTTTATAGAATGTGGAATCTGCTTCAAAATAGAAAACAGTGCTCATTATAACAGAAAAGTTTTTTTGCAAGCGACCTTTTTTGGCTCTTTAGAAACTTGAATCTGTTACGATATAAAAATCAGTACTTTTCCATTAGTTTAAAAATTATAATCTTGTTTATTAGTAGAAAATAATGAGCGCTCCTACAACGAATGTTTATCCAAAATTAGAAGGTATGATGCTGAATACTTCCGATAATGCAAATAAATTTGATGTCCAAGATGTAAACGCGTTTCGTTTACAAAAAATCAACGATATTCAAAAAGAATTACGACCCGAAAGAAACGAACGTGAGGCCGTATATAAAAAATATAATAAATTCATCACAACTTGTTCTATCGTAGAAACGATGGCTGAATTGGGCTGTATGGGTGCAGGAGCCATTGGAATCGCAAGTATCGCCACAGTTTTAGCAGCACCGGTCGGATAATATTATATTTTAGAAGGATTGGCTTTAAGGTTGGGTGGTGCGGCGTTTGCTATCAGATACGCAAACAATTAATTTATTTTAAAAGCTAAAAAACACGACGAGATTAGAGTTTTAGCATTATCTAAACTCAACACCATTGGAAACCACGTTTCAAAAGCGGTACAAGACGGTGGTATAAGTCAAGAAGAATTTCATTTAATCTGCGAAGAGCGAGACAAATTTTCTCAAATGAAAGAAAAAATATCCGTACTAAATTTATGCAAAAAACTGACGTCGATGAAAAAACAGATAATAAAGCTGTTGTCGACGACAAATTAAAAAAAGATCTTATAGAAAAAATTATGAAATTTAACTAAACTTTAGCGTAGATAAATCTTATTTTTATTATAATGGTAAACACGCTTCGCGACCTCCACCGTATTATTTTTTAATTTATAAACTACAATCCTGTTGTCTTTTCTAACAACTCGTTCAATACTATATTATAATTTCGTCTAGCTTTTCCTTCGATGTAGTTTAATTTCATAATTATTTCTAATTTTAATATTTTTGCACATTTCGTACATAAATTTATCGCTGTTTTTGTTCCATTTTTACATCTTCAACATGGAGTCGGTATACTATGTCCGTGTCGAATACGATGCATATGTTGCGGGCAAAATACATCACCACGCACGCTTAGTCTATAACACTGTTTTACCAACTAAAAGCCATTCATGGAATAACTACTCCTCTCAAACTTTTTTTATCAATAAATAGTTATTCATCCTCTTTTAATAGTTACAACTACATAATCTTAAAACTATATTTCAATTTTTTAAGAATAAAAACCTTATTTTCTCGTCTAAAAATTTCTTCGAAGTCAGGACCGTCTATAATTCTAAGACCCATCCTCTCAATACAATCGTAGATCCATCCACAACTGTTTTGTGTATACATTTTTATCGTATCATTAATTCCTATAAAATAAAATTAATCTAAGATCATTCATATTTTGTATCGGTCCCATTTCCTCACTATTAATATACTCTTTAAACTTGTTGACGATCATACCATCACAAGTTTCTTTTCGATATTTAATTTGTAAATGTATCCTAAGCTTTATGTTTTTTGATTTTTGCATTTTTAAACTCAACTTTTCGATAACCTTTTAATTATCACATTGAGATTCTTACATCTTCTTTTTTTGCTATGAAATTGATGAACAAGGGGAATTTCAATGTCTTTAATCAATTTTACATATTTTTCTTTGTTATACATCTCTATAATTTGTCTTACTTCTTCTGCTTCTTGTTCTAACGGGTAATAAAATTCTTCTTTTTCTTGTTGCCGTAAATGTATTTCTTCTTGTGGTGTAGGTGGTAAAAATCTCGATCTCAGTCTACTTACTAAATTAAATAAACTACTCAAAGTTTTTTGTATCCACTCTTTTACTTTTAAATTACTCATTCCAACATTAGGTAAAATCTCACGAACGTAATTCTTTAAGGCGGGTAATGCTACCCTAAGTAAATAGGTATTCATCCTCTTTTAATATAATACAAGATACAATTAATTCATTATTTCAGTTTTACAACTATTAAAAATCTTAATTTTTTTTTGGCCTTTTTTATTTTTCACATATAGGCAGTTTTAACAACTCACCTATTATATTTATAGGTCATTAACCCCTATAAAGGTCAAAGGCCAAAGTGCTCATTGACACCTACAAAGGTCAAAAGGAGGTCAAAGTGGTCCAGACCCGCCAATCTGTATACTACTCCATTGATCATAAACGACTTCATCATCAGTGACCATTAGCCCAGTCTTTTTGAATTCTCTTTCATTTGTTAACAGAACAGAACAAAATGGCTACCAGTACTGGAGAATTACAAAAGAGCAACACAATTATATACATTTTTTTCTTTAAAAACATCATTGTGTACATAATACGCATTGAATATACACTATAACCACTAGTCTTGGTGCAAGACGTTACTCGTGATTTTACTGCACGCGCGCCGATCACTGATCTCTATTATAGTTCAGTGGCGCCGATCCGCTGTGATTTGAGATTTAATCAACCAACCGCCGCTACGGGCGCCATTCATACCTTGTCTTCTCAGCGGCTCTGGATCGCCAATATAGCGCCAGTTACGGTGGGTGATTTACGACTGGCGCGGGATCGTGTTACTAGGATCCGCATAATAACGTCATGCACCAAGACTATATAACCACAGTAACCTAGGTTTTGTGTAGGTGTATCTTTGAACCTATTCAGCCTGACATTAACTTGAACCAGGAACTACATGTACATTTATGTCTGTGCATTCCTTTCATACTTTTAAATGTAATTATGTACAGTTGTTCCTGGTACCCAGCACTGAGTTGGTCATGTATGTTCTATACCCATTTTATGGGATACCAATAAACTCTCCATGTCATAATTTTTTCACCATTTGAGCCAACGCACAGTGCCACTATTGAATTTTTGAATTCAGTTAAATTTTTCTCTTAATTTTCTTAAAAGTGTACTGAATCTTGTATGGTAAGTGTTTATAAACCTCCACATATTACATATACATATATACGTATGTATACTGCATCTTGCTTGGACAGTTGGACCGCATTTACTGAATTATTTTATTTGAACATTAATCACAACAAAGCTAACTATTACTTCGGGGGATATACACTATTGTTTTAATTTATTCCAATGGTTTTCCTTTACATGTACACAGATTTCTTGTACACAAGAATTCTTCCCAACATTTCCAAATTACTGGATTTAATGGCTATATAGCATACATTTCAATAAAAGTGAACTGAGTAATTGGTTAGGATCAAGGATTTAGGATTAAAGTTACAGCTTTGGAATTGATTGCAAAATTACCAAAATGTTTGTCTAAAAGATTTTTTGGATATTAAGTTGGTATTTAAAGTTGATGATGGTATCAAACACCCATTGAAATATTTCTGTCTGAAGTGCTATCATTTGTAAGAATAGTCAGATACTATCCCCAATCATTTAAGTCAGAATTTGTATAATAACGGTATGTTAGAATAAAGACAAATTAATTTAATTTTTTTGTAATCAATTTCGCTATTTTCTTCTATATGAAACAATAATAATTTTAACAGCTTACCTGCTTTATAATAATAGATCCTTATTCACAGGAAGTGAGCCACAGCAGAATGACCAATGGCATACTTTCCCTGTTTGATACTATCCTTTTACATCACGTACATTTGAGTTCACTCTGTTGAGTGCCTGTACAGTAATCTGGAAGGCGTATGTTCTGATCCCACTGTAGTCAATTTTTTATTTTTTTTATAAAAAAATACTTTCCGCTGTGTATTATTTCGTGATTCAATTAGGTTTAAGATAAATGACTTCATCATCAGTGACCATTAACATATTTTTGAATTCCTATCCATTTGTTAACAGAACAAAATGACTACCAGTACTGGAGACTTAGTAGCCTTGCAGAAGATAAGCTGGTATCATCTTCAGTGTAGCATATGCCATGACCGATACAAGCAACCCAAAACACTGGATTGTTATCATAGTTTCTGTGAGACCTGTTTAGATGCATACTGGGCCACAACCTGCAGACGTACTCCAACGATTCCTTGTCCTGTTTGTCGTCAGGAGACTCTCATTCCATCGACAGGCATTCAGGGACTCAAAACAAATGTTTACTTGATTGGCCTCGTAGATGAGGTACCACTACTAGAGAAGATTGCCCATTCAGGTAACTCCAAGCCACTCTGTGAGTTATGTGATGGAGGCAATGAGGCTCTTCATCGATGTCTTGACTGTGCCCAAAATATCTGCTCTAACTGCAAAAAGATACATCTGCGAAACAAAGCAACATCCAATCACAATGTAGCTACACTGGAAGACATACGTAAGGGTAAGGCAACAGTGAAAAGACCAGAAGAGGCTTCTACATGTCACAAACACAAGGGAGAGATCAATCGATTCTGCTGTGTGACATGTCAAGTCTTGATCTGCCGAGGCTGTACCGTTGTGGACCATTGTAAACCTGAGCATCAGTACATTGACATTGCAGAAGCTTCTCTGAAATACAAGAAGGCTATGAAAGATATATTGTCAGTTTGCCTCACAGAAATAAAGGAACTGGAAGAATCTTTGGCTGCTTCATCTCAAGCTAAGCAAGAATTCAGAGACAATGTCATAACAACTATGAAAGAGGTGAAGGAGACAGCAGATCAGATCACAGCAAAGGTTAGAGCTGTGGAGAATAAGATGATTGATGCCATCAAGACCCTTGAACAGGATCGTACGGCAGCATTTGAAGAGCATGAGAAAGCAGTGGGTATGATGCTACAAAGGAAACAACATTCTCTGGACACGGCCAATGATGTTACAAATACAGCAACAGACAGTGACTTCCTGTCACTGTATCCCATCATCAGTAATGACTTGAGATCACTGACCAGTCACCGCCCTCCTCTGATTGATGACAGACTTTCATATCTGCGGATCAATCAGAGTAAGAGGGTTAGTGATATCAGTCTGGGTGAGCTGGATCTGGAAGACAGTAAGTGGGAGCTAAGTTATGAGTTAGGCAAGAAGCGAAGTGTTCTGGAAAAATTCAGTGGCACTTGGGCCATTGCTGCTCTTGGTTCAGATAGTCGATCGTTTCATGAATAATCAAATTGTTTCTGTATACATCGTGTAACAGTCGTAGCAACGTTCTAATTAGGCTATAACTATTTTATGTTTTTCTTTAAATTAAATGTTAACGACGAAAATGTTTAACGATTGCGATTATGCGATTATGCATGTGCCACCCAGATTATAACGACTGACTGACTTAACGACACCAATTGTAATCCAGACTACCAGATTATAATCTGTGCTTGTTAATAGCAAGATGAAATTGATCCTTTTGAGACGTTATATACTGACACAAATTTGGAGTATCGGGTGCCCATGTAGATACACATAATAAACACTCAGCCGTGTATGACCAGATTAGATGCATAGTGGGTGAGATTTCCCAAAGTGCACAATGTACTATTAATTCAAAAGTTAAATTTTAATTATGACAGTTTGCTAAGTTTCAGTGGAAGGGCATGTGGTTTATTTATTTAACTTGTTTTAATTAGCTGTTGCAAACTGCTTACCGACCTGAAGGACCTGTAGTATAATTATTGGCCTTACGTTTCGAACCTAGCAGACAAAATATAAACAACATAGATGTAAGAGTAAGAAGAGGTTTGTCAGGTGTGAAAATGTTATTAACAACTGCAATGCAAACATATGCGAGACATTCGCGTACATTAAACAGTGCTGAAACCAGCTAAACGTTTGGTTGAATAAATAAATAACTGAAGCAAAAAATAGTTGTGGCTGGAAATGTACATTAATATGTATACTACATTATGCATTGAGCAGTGATGTAGTCGAGTCTACATCCGAGTTCATGATATGCACTCTCATATTTTAATTTCTGATCTGACTAAAGTAATTGTTGTTAATTGAAACACCAACAAAGTAAACAAACACTGAACAAATTACCGTTATATAAATATGATTCAGCCTATAACTATTGATGTCCAGACAATTTAATGTCGCGACGTATCCTGTAAACGTAAGGTCTTATTCGGTTAACAAATAACACATTTTAATTTTTAAGCCACTACACTATTGGTAATGTCAACAACTTAAATGACCACAGTTTTACTTACAGTCTACAGTAAAATCTTACCCAGTTTTAGATGTTCCTGGTGAACCTCCTATAATAATTAAGTTGGGTAAAATGTTACCTAACAGTTATTACTGCGATATTGGGTAATTTTATTTACCTAACTTGTAGGTAAATGTCAGTTACGAGCGCTCTACCAACTGAGCTAACCAGCCCCTATGTTGGTGGGCGGTCCACTTATGCTAATTATCTATTGCTCTATGGGGCCAAGTCAGAGGCCAAACCATATCTGTCGAGTAGCCAGGGATCAAGCCCCGGTCAGATGTGAACAACCCAGGTAACGGCAGTAGCGGGGATCACACAATTAACGGGACACAAGCCTTTTATGTGGTTGTACACAAAGTAGATTTATATGAAGAAACTGACCTGAAATATTATAAACGGTTCGCGAGCAAAGAAAAATTTACTGATGCTGGACTCGAACCCGCGACCTCTCGATTACCGTACGAGCGCTCTACCAACAGAGCTAACCAGCCCCTTTGTTGGTGGGCGGTCCACTTATGCCAATTATCTATTGCTCTATGGGGCCAGGTCAGAGGCCAAACCATATCTGCCGAGTAGCCAGGGATCAAGCCCCGGTCCGATGCAAACAACCCGGGTAACGGCAGTAGCGGGGATCACACAATTAACGGGACACAAGCCTTTTATGTGGTTGTACACAAAGTAGATTTATATGGAGAAACTGACCTGAAATATTATAAACGGTTCGCGAGCAAAGAAAAATTGGCTGATGCCGGACTCGAACCCGCGACCTCTCGATTACCGTACGAGCGCTCTACCAACAGAGCTAAGCATTCTTGCATCTGCTGTGAAGACTATTCTTTCATGAAGACTACTGAAGTTCTTAAAGCCAGTATCCATGCACTTGGTCTGGTCCCGGGGCTTTCCAGTTCGGCACTCTTCTCAACTGTTTCTTCACCTTGCTCACATCAATCTGAAATCCTTCTTGTTGTTGTACACCCTTTAACTCGTCTTTCACGTCGGCTAACCATTCTGCTTGTCTGTTATGATCACCAGGCTGATCCCAAAGGCCACCCCTGAAATGCCTTGCCTCTGCTGGCTCTGGGCCCACTTGTGAGTTGTCACATTTCCCGTCCAATTATTTGAATAATTGACGTTGATTTGTATTGAATAGAGGATTTTTATGAAACTGCCTGACCCTGTCGTTAGTCCTTTTTACTTTCGCAGCCTTCGCCTTAACCGTTTGCTTTATTTCTTCCTTATCTACACTCATCCCCTTTCCTTTTACTTGATACTTCTTTATTAATCTATTCCTCATATCTGAATCTTTCATTGCACCTCTATCCATTTGCTCTATTCTACTGAGATCTTTGCGTAACTCGTTAATTTGGCCCTCAAGTCTGCGTTTCCACCAAGGTTTATTATCTTTATGTTGTGATTGTGAATGTGACGATTTTACCCCTGATCTCTCCGCTACTACAACTGCACCTGCAAAGACAAAATCGTTAATTTCAGAACGATTAGTAGTACTTACTGTCCCAAGGATTCTACTTACCATAGCTGACACATTTGTCAGCTTTTTCCTTGGGACCTGGCGCAATGCAGGAATACTCCACTTACTGTCCCTTTTACCGATACCATTACCTCTTCAATCCTCTTCCTAATCTTTAGCTCTTCCTCCGTCAAGTCTGTACTTGCATCTTCTGTTCCCTCCTCTACTCCTCCACTGACCTCATCCGCACTCTGGGAACTTGCCAGCTCTTCAGCGGCCACGTTGACCAGTTCCTCCTCCCGCACTTCTTCAGCATCATCACCAGCCTCTCTCCGTGATATTTTTCTACTCATCTCTTCCATCTCAACTTTCGTTAGCCACTGGTTATGTTTGATTTATTTTACCTGATCAGCAAGCCGCTGTTCACTTATTTCAAACATGCCTTTATCTTGCCAAATGCTAATCATTCTCCTTCTGTACCCTCTGTTCTCTGGCTTGCTCCTTATAAAACATTCCATTGCAATTATGTTATCGTCCTTACTCCACATTCTCCTGTTTACAGCACGAATTATGTTATTGTTCTGGCGGTACCTGCTCAAGCATACCGACCAGAACAGGGGATGGACTTCCTCTTTGAGAGTTCGTCGCTGATTCACCGTTGAGTCGATGCTGCATAGTATTCATTATTATCATCAAACAATTGTGAGAAAAGTATTGTTTCAAGGGAAATTACATGCAAAAGCGATGCGTGTTTCACCCTGCAGTAGTTCACTCAGCGTTAGTTGCTAGCAAGATGTTCTAAAGGACGCAGATGGAACGCGCGTCTCACTGCTAACTATATACACTGAGGGTAGTCCTGATGTACCGTAGTTCCGTTCCGTTCCGGTTTAATGGGCTAAAACAATAAAAATGTAAAAAAACAAAAAAACAATAACATCCAAACGGAATGGCGTAGAGACTTGTAATTTTGCATTAACATTTGTCCTGATGTGTAAATGTATTTAAAATCATAAAATCCATACAAACATAGTTCCGCTATTATGGCCTAAAACAATGAAAATTAAAAAGCCCTATAACTCCCTAAAGAAATGATGTTCAGACTTGTAACTTGGTAAAAAACATTAATTATGATATGTATATGTACCTTAAATTAAAATAAAACCAATCGGTTCCGATTTAATCGGCTAAAACAATGGCAAACTTCAAAGCCCAATAACTCCCAAACGAATGGATTTATAGATTGCTACGGAGCAAAAACATTAGTCTTGATATGATGATGTATCGTAAGTTATCATGGGCTAAAACAATGGAAAAATTAAAAAGTCCTATAACTCCCGAACAAAAATGATTTAGAGACTTGTACTTTTGCATATATATTTGTCCCGATATGTAGATATATCTAAAATCGGTTTGTTTTATTTTCTTTTTTATCCGTTCGTGGATATCATCCGTTGCGAATGAAATCAGTTCCACAAAAATGCCTGAAAATGTTACATCAACAACTTTAAAATGTTTTACTTTCCGACGTTTTACCAATACCAAACCCAAACACCCTACGTTTGTAACCCAACAAACGTACTTCTCGTTATTATTATTATTATTGTTTTTACTAAAACCTTTCATTTGGGGTATTGCTGCAAGTTTTTGTCGGATTATTATGTTGCTGTCGTGCCTTGTTGGTAACCTGTCTTCTGCTTAACTTGTCCGTTCCTGTTTTCATGTTGTTGTTTTGCTCGTTGTTTTGTTTGTTTTATTTCAGGCATTTCTATACAAGCTTTGACATACATGTACTTATTGTTTATTGCTCCCTTATTCATACTTAGTATTTTATGTAATTCTCCTAAATCTGCAAAATCTGTTAATTTTCCAGGCGAACCTGTCACTCCAACGCATCTTCAACAGGTATTGAATGAGTATATGGAAATGACAAAGAACTTTAGCCAAGAAGAGTTGATTGGGAAAATTTTTCAGCTACCGTACATTGCCATCAGTTATTTCACCGACGAAGGTGGAAGTTTGACTCTGCAGAAGTACAATGTTCACCTCTACATTCCTCGTGGTGGAATACGAGCGGGCCGGCAAGAACAGGTGTACGTCTATGTCAACCCCTATGCACCACCTGTTGTAGGAATACATCCTCCCGATGTTGTTCTTTCGCCGATGATCCAATGCGGTCCACCTGGTTTGACGTTTTTAGATAGCGTTGTGCTGTCTTTTCCTCATCATGCTCAGGAGAAATCAGAATGGGAGCTTAGAGTTCAGATGTGCAGTGATGATGATAATGCTTCACAATCATGGCATCCTATTGATGGTGAAGTTGATGGCATATTGGTGTCGTCCACAGGCAACAAAGCCATTATCCTGATGAATCATTTTACTGGAGTAGCTGTGGTTGGTCAACCGTCTTCCTCCAGCTGCAAAATGGTACAGATTGGCGCATTCGGGGCCCTCTTTGACCCGTCTGAGAATCGGTACAGTTTTCGTGTTCACATTTGGAACAATGACGAAGTTGCAAAACAGGTAAAATAGATGAGTATACATTTTCTTGCATAGGTTGTTCTACTGAGTTAACTCTTCCTAAATATGTATTAAACCGATGTTAACATTTACGTTGAAATGAAATTATATTCAATTTAATACGCAGAACGTTTTTAAAATTGAAGAGCAAATGTCTTCAAAGCTGATAGATGCTTTCAGATGCAGTGAGATTTATTACTTTGAAGGAGGAGGTTTGACTGTCCAGGTACACAACATAAACGATGGATGGGAAATGGACGCAAATACTTCGAAGGTATTTTAAACTTAAACAATCAAGACCTCATACCCCTCCCAACTGTTCAGTTCATGGGTTAAGTTATGCATTTTTTCTCATTTTGGAAGGTTTTGGAAAAATATTCAAATTCACAATTATAAACAAGCCATACAATTACGAATGGCACATCAAAACAAATTATGTAAACAATCTTGAAGTTCACTGTTAGTACAAAGCATAATTAATACTAAATTAGAATTGGTCATAAAAAAATCCAACCTTTTTTATTAACACTTTTTCAGACACGTTCCATCTCCAATTCCCAATTGTGGAAATATCAATCAAACTCAGTGACATTTGACCTGGTTCCAAAAAGGTTAAGTACAGCGAGTTGCTTGAATCCAACCGGTAATTTTCACTGTGATGTGTTGAGCTACCAGATTACTCAGTTTGAAACTGGAGAACGGACAGGAGACAAGGTCCATTTATCTATACGCCCTAAGGTGAGTCGAATGTTTAAATTGCAATGATGTTGCTAAAATACGTGCATGCATTGGGCCCAGCCAACATTGTTATGCAGTAAAGAATTGCCATGATCTTATACGCTAATTTTAAAAAGGTAATTCTTTCATAAATTCACTGGCGAAGTCAAGTGGCATGTCAGTCTAGTGGTTAGAACGCTCACCTTCCATATGTGATACCTGCAGGAGAGAATATTTTTTAATGAAAATAAATTCCAACAGTAATTTATAGAATACAAATGCATATAGGTGAGAGTGCAGAAGCAATTATTTACTGACGCAAAAAAAAAATAAGTAAGTAAATAAATCAATACGATGCGATGCGATGCGAGCCAATCTGAGCCGTGTCGATCCTATCCGATCCGATCGCAGCCGATCTGATCCGATCGCAGCCAATCGCAGCTGATAGACTCGAGAACAAGATAACGCAAATTGGACTTCGGAAGGAATGTCATGATGTAATTTGCATGGCTTTAAAATACCAATCGATCGTGGAACAACAGTCGTTAGCAGTAATTAATACCGTAAATAAATAATTTTGACAATTAGTTTAATTAAAACCCTGCGACGTGCCATGACACTTAGTAGGTGTGAAGGGGTGCTATAACTTCTGTTGCGTTGAGCACTACCAACTGCCAATGGTTTTAACAGATGCCTAGAGGTCCTCTAGTCCCTAGACAACAATTTGAAGCAAACAAAAATTTAAGGGCCCTTTAGGTTGATGTTTATTTTAGTTCTGATAACGCTTTTTCCCCTACCCCAAATCGACATAAAATATACCCTATTATGTGTACCCATAGCAGTTATAGGAATAAACATCTCTCTTCCTCTGGCTGATGACTCCAGCCTGTCTGGGATCATGTTCTGGCACACCATAGTGGGTAACTGATAGCTTTTGATAAGCTGCTCAGAGCCAAAGTCAATGGCCTTGTGTTGACAGATGGGATTAGGATTTGTACACGGTGCTATGGGACCATGCTTTTTGCAGTAGGATTTTTTGGGTCAATGGTTCAAAGCAGGCTAATGGGAATTAACCATGCTATTTGGGTATACTTCAACAGTGAACTTACGGAATTTGAGAAATTTGGGGTACGCATCAACGGAGTAATTACATTTTGTTTACAAACCTACTTACAAAATAAGCAGCGTGGCACGCCGAGGGTTTTAAACAAATACAAAGAATTAAACTGTTAGTAATTAAAAATGTTCATAAAACGCACTTTTTGAATAATGTTAAATTAAGTGTGTTTTGAAGGCAGGGCGGTATCTTACTGATGTATCGTCCGTGTTATATCAGCAATCTCCGTATAGTTGTTGTTTTCATTGGAACATTGATAACCTTCTTTAGAAAGGATCGCAAGTACTTTGAAATGAGATTTTTCACAAAACAAATTGTCAGAATCTTGTTTTCCGGTCAAATGTTCCAACATTAATTTATTACAGGATACAACATAAATTAATGTTCGTACATATTTACTGTAGAAGCATGTCTCTAGCGATTGTTTTGAGAAATGTAAAATTCTAAAGCAATTATTTTTCGAAAAGTGCTGTTAAAATAGCGAAAAACAGGCGCAATACATCTTTAATCAGGAACAATTATGAAATCTCCAATTCAAATTATTATAAGTTTCCTAATCACAGGTGGGAAAGAATGGGCCGTCAAAGCCAGTGACTAATTCCGGCAGACAACCCTGTCCATGCCAAAAGGTAAGAGCAAAAATGTATTCGCTGTTAAGGTCTTTGTCACTTACTTTTTGTAACTTACGGATTTTAAGTATTAACACGAACAAATAGCAGTTGGCTCCACAAAAATTTCAATAAATTGAAATTCCCATCTTAAGCATTTTATGAAAATAAAATATACATACATAATCCAGTTACAATTGTTATATTTCATTGTTAATATTATGTTTAAGTAGGACTAATTGCGGTGACACCATGTGAAACTCTGAGTTGTACCTCCAGTTCTTTCCATCACTAATTACTACTCAATTGAGAATTTCACATGGTGTCACCGCAATTAGTCTTACTTATCCCCCTCACCATGCAAAGCAACACGTTTTACCTAAGATGATGTTTGATAGATATTTGTGATATTTCTGTTTCCGATTAGATTTGTTTTATTCTTTCTTACTTAATATACATTTGCTAAAAATCATGTGACTTGTTTACACTTTGCGTGATCTTTTAAGTACTAGGGTGATTTCCCGCCGGGCAAAAGTGTGTGTATTTGTACGCAGAGTTTGCAGATTTTGAACATTTTCTTCACAGCGATTTTTGTAAAATGCCCCCGCGTCGTCAGTCTCATGTATATCGCTTATGTTTTTACAGCATCGCTTATGTTTTTATAAATACAATCTTTAAAGGAAAATAAATAATAAACCATGGAAAAAATAAGTGAGATTAATGAGAAGTGAAATATGTCAATACAATTCATATTGTGCTATTCAGATAATTATTTCTGTCTTTTGGTTTCTAACATGTATAATACATGTATGTTATAAATTGTCTTAACTTGCACAACAATCTTCCCATGGCAAAATACATGAACATGTATTAGGTTTAATATGGGTGTATGTTTAAAACAGTACACACCAAAAAGGATTATTACAAAGAGAGTTATAAAATTTAAAGAAAGTCCTAAATGTAGACAACAAACAAATGAAAATGAATAAATCCTTACTACTTGCCAAAGTTACAGAATAACTGATACTATGGCAAATGGATACATGTGAGTGGCATAGCCAATTGTGTCTGTGTGTAAATTCACAAACTCGTTGGTATTCCTGAGTGACATAATTTGTTGGTTCATTTGAATTTTGTGTTGGTAAATTTGCCCCTAAAAATGTCCCCCAACTCTGAAAATCCTGGCTACCCCACTGATACATGTACACTTGTCATTAGACCTTTTATCTCACTGTGGCCATCTTTGCCAGATTTCCTGTCCACATGTACTGTAGCCTATGAGTATAGAGTTTCGTAGAGTATCCTTGGACAATACGCCTTAAAGGGACAATATCATCACGATCAACAGGGCATGGAATCAAAGTACAATTTTAGATTAACTCTGTGACTGAAAATAAGCTAGTAATTTAAAGCCGCTATGTTTATCTTTCACTAGAAACCTGATTCCATGCACTGTTGAAAGTCTGCTCAGATACTGACCCTTTAACTCATACCAAAATCTTATTTTACAATATTCGTATTGGCCGCTAGTGTTGTCTTCAACTTATCCTTTAAACAGAACACTTCTCTGAGCGTTGCTCTGTTTCCTCCCCTTGACCCATCGTCACCTACATGTAGCTTCCTTGGTTTCCTTCATTCTTTCATTGCATTCCCCTTCCCTCAGCTTCCCTCCTCTTTTCTTCTATATGTGCTATGCTATCTTGAAACAGAATGACTTCCCGCTATATCTTGTTGACTCTCAGTTGTCAGTGTTGGTTGAGCCAAGCAAACAGGTTGGGTTTTCAAATAAAATCTTTATGCAAATCTATCCACTGCAGTGTTTTTGTCTGGTTATGTTACCGAGCTTGTTAGTGCACCAATAATAGATTGCAGATGAGCTGTGAAAATCCGCCTTATGACATTTTGCCACCCTGTTGACAGAGGAGAACTGCTTTTCATATGATTTTCTAAATAGATTACACAAAATATTTAAAAAAACGTACATTGAGTGAGTGACATCCGACATTTAAGTAAAGTTGTAAGCTAATTATCAGTAAATTGCTAGCCATGTGCAGCATTTGGCATAGTTTGCAATCAAATAATGTGTCATCCATTAGCAGATACATGGGTGATATATCGCCATTAGTATATTGAATGTGCACTTTTTGTGTGGTCCAATTTTCCTGCAGTGAGCCCTCCCCCAGCAGAAAAAAACGAACCACAATAATAATTTATATAATCATAAGAACCAAGAATCTCTTTTAAGTAACAGTTGAGATAACTTGAAATAATAAAGTAGTTATATATTACCTCTTCTTTGATTTCAGCAAAATGTTCTTGCAAAACCTGAACAAAAATATAAACAATTAAGCTAGTTCACATTAACAATCATATCTTGCACTGTAAACATTCTTACTGTTGCACATGTACAATAGACGAGTTCGAATCAGGTCGACTTAAGAGCGAGTTGACTCGGGTACAAGTTCGACAAATTGGTTCAATGGCAGGTTGTTCAACAGAAAAAAAGAATGATGAATGACTGCGATCAGACCTGACTGCACCCCAGAAGTGTATGTGTATCCACTTATTTATTTATTTATTTATTTTATTATTTTGAAATTCACATTGCCATAAAACATTTTGGTCAGGAGTTATTATTATTGGCCAAAGTTATTATTTTTATTTACTTTTATTCATGTCATATTGAATGTCAGTAGGCAAGTACATGTACTCAGTACTTGCCTATGCAATATATGTCTACAACCAATCATGTATAGAGCGAATTATGTACATGTACGTATCAGTAATGTCTCCATGTACTTGTAATCCCAAAATCATTTTCATGAAACAAAGAATATGTTGAATGACTAAATTAATTACTGAAATATGAAATAAAATACAAAAAATCACCTTAACATCCGACCAATCAACTATACACGTGTTTGTCTGTGAGACAGACCAGACAGTCCATATATGATGATATAAATATAAAATCCCATGGTTAATTCTACAGTTCAATCAACTAAACTATGGCAAACAGAAGAAGTAAGTGTTGTTGACGAAATGAATAAAACAATACATATAATTTCCCATCAGCAGAAAAAGTCCCTCAAGAAAGGTAAAGCCGCTGGAAATGACAACATCCATACTGAGTTACTGAAGAACATGAGCTCCGAATCCATGAGTTGGCTCCAGCTCTTCTTCACCATCCCTTCACGATGGAAGACAGCCAAAGTCATCGCATTCCTCAAGCCGAAGAAGGCATCCGACGACCCCAAAAATTACCGACTAATCTCGCTCTTGTCACACCTCTACAAGCTGCTTGAGAGAGCCCTCCTCACCAGAATCAACGATGCTGTGGAGGAGAAACTCCCTCACACCCAAGCTGGTTTCCGGAAAGGCCGCTCCACTACTGATCATGTTACGAACCTGCTCAACGACATCGAAGCAGCTTTCCAGAGGAAGAAGTTTGGAACAGTGTTTATCGACCTCTCTGCAGCCTATGGCACTGTTTGGCACAGAGGCTTATACCTTAAGCTCTTGAAGACCCTTCCTGATGTCAAACTTGTGAAATTCCTCATGGTCCTCATACAAGATCGCTCCTTCGTCCTTGAAACATCTAATGGTAAACGTAGCAAGAAGAGGAGACTTAGGAATGGTCTCCCTCAAGGCTCTATTCTTGCCCCTTTATCATTCAACATCTACACAGCCGATATGCCTTCCGGCGACTGCTCACAGTTCGCCTACGTTGATGACTCTGCTATGGGTTTTCCTGACAAGTCATTCGAAGCTATTGAAGTGGTACTCCAGAATGACCTCAACAGCCTCAGCCACTACTTCGACCAGTGGCACCTGAAACTCAGCCTCCCAAAGACAGTCTGCTCAATATTTCCTCTATACCAAAGTACCTTGGTGTGACACTGGACAGAAGTCTCACGTTCTCCCACCACATCAAAGCTGTTGCATTCAAGACCGAAGCCAGAGTCAACCTCTTGAAGAGACTTGTTGGCACTGGATGGGGTGCCTCCTTCAAGACCCCTGCGCACCTCTGCATTGGGCCTGACGTATTCCACCGCTGAATACGCTGCTCCAGCTTGGTCTCACAGCACCCATACCAAGTCGGTTGATGTTGTTCTCAACTCAGTGATGAGACTAGTTAGTGGCACTCTCACGTCAACATCTGTGGAATGCCTACCTGTTCTCTCCGGCATCGCACCTGCTGAGCTTCGCCGAAACTTCCTGACGATGAAACTCGCCCACAAATGTAGCGACTCGAACAGCCTTGTCCCCGAGCCTGTAGACCCAGCTAGCCTGAGACTACCTCGCAAGCACTTCTCTACAGAAGCCCATAGACTTGCCTTTTCTCAGCCTTACCATCCTGACTGGATCAACATGACCTGGGCAGAGTTGTGGTCTACCACAGCTACACAGCTGAAGCCCTACATCGACATCCCGTCAAGCAGGCCACTGGGATGTGAACTCTCCTGCACGGCATGGTCCAACCTGAACCGACTGAGATCAGGTACTGGCGTACCCAGCAGTACCTTTTCAGAATTGGTGCTGCTAATTCCGATCTTTGTGTGTGCGGAACCACCCAGACTATGAACCATATCATCCAGGAATGCAGTATCTTTGGACCCCCAAATGGCACTGCTGGCCTGATGACCCTTGATGATGCTACTATTAACTGGCTGTCCTCGGATTTGCCAGTTTAGATGATTGATGGTGTCCACACGAACGAACGAACGAGCAGAAAAACAATAATGCACTTCAGGTAGAAGTAGGTGACCTTTTCATCCAAGGGTTGGGAGAATATGGTTTCAATTGGGATGATAGTGTAGATGACATCAACCCTGTGATCTGTACTTTGACATCAGCCACATCATACAATGTGACAGGTATATGCAGTGTAAGTTTGAATATCCTGATGGTAACCACAAAAGTGGTTGATAAAACCTATAATAAAAAGTTTGGCACTAAAGACAATTGATATGACATTAAACAATTACAACCAGATAAAATAACAAAATTTAGAATAAGAAACCACTATCTTGAATACAATATCACAAAAGAACAAACATTATATACGTAAGACTATTTGCGGTGACACCATGTGGAATCTCAGTAGTAATTAGTTCTGAAAAGAACTGGAGGTACAACTCGACGTTTCGATCAGTATGCTCTAATCGTAAATTATATAAATTATATACATTATATACATTTTCTTTCTTAAAAAACATCATTGTGTACATAATTCTTCTTCTTTTATTCCAAAGCCTACGGAGGGCATAGGAGTGCATTTCATGCCGCAACCCTGTTTCTCCAGACCATGCTGTCCATTGCTTCTCGAGTTGCCTCAATTGATATTAAGCCTGTCCAGTCTCGAATATTTTACATCCAGCACAATCTGTGTCTACCTCTTCCCCTGTTTCCAGGTGTCCTACCATGTAGTATGTTGTTCGACAATGGGAGTAGGTCATTATGTCTTGTAACATGACCAAACCACCGCAGTTTACGTTTCTTTATGACTGAGAGAAGCGTTTCCATGTTTCTCACGTTCCAATAATATATCTTCCTTAACTGAAAGATTTGTTCTATATGCTGTGTATGGTATTCTCAGGATCTTTCTGTAGCATTTCATTTTAAAAGCATTTATTTTATTTTCTGTAGCCTTATCGATTGTCCAAGATTCGCAACCATACAAAGCTGTGGCGAGTGTTATTGTTCTACATAACCGGATCTTTGTTTTTAATGATAACTTTGAACTTTTCCACAAGGGTTCTAATTCAGCAAGAGAAGATGTTGCAAGAGATAATCGTGCTCGTGTTTCTTCTGAAGATTTTCCGTCGGTTGTAATTTTACTGCCTAAATATGTGAAAGCTTGTACTTGTTCTAAACTTTCTCCAGCTATTTTGATCTCAATCTCTAGATGTCTTTCATCTTTCCTTGCTATCAATACTTTGCTCTTTTCTGCACTGATCTCCATTCCATAAGATCTTGCCGTTTTGTCCAATTCATTTGTGAGATCTTCGGTACTGCATGTTAGATCAATGTCGTCTGCGAATCTAAGGTTTATCTGCTCACCACCTATCTTAACTCCGCCTATAAAATTCTCCAAAACATCATGCATTATTTGCTCCAGAAAAACGTTGAATAGAATGGGAGAAAGGACACATCCCTGCCTCACATCAACTGTAGATTTGAACCAATTGCTGTAATTTTCTCCAACATGTACGGTACTCTTTGCCTGCTCATACAGAGACTTTACTATGTTCGGACTTATGTATAGCATACATTTGAATAAAAGTGAACTGAGTAATTGGTTAGGATCAAGGATTTAGCTTTAAAGTTACAGCTTTGGAATTGATTGCAAAATTACCAAAATGTTTGTCTAAAAGATTCTTTTGATATTAAGTTGGTTTTAAAGTTGATGATGGTATCAAACACCCATTGAAATATTTCTGTCTGAAGTGCTATCATTTGTAAGAATAGTCAGATACTATCCCCAATAATTTAAGTCAGAATCTTTATAATAACGATATGTTAGAATAAAGACAAATTAATTATAATTTGATTGTAATCAATTTCGCTATTTTCTTGTATATGAAACAATAATAATTTTAACAGCTTTGTTGCTTTATAATAATAGATCCTTATTCACAGGAAGTGAGCCACAGCAAAATGACCAATGGCATACTTTCCCTGTTTGATACTATCCTTTACATTACGTACATTTGAGTTCACTCTGTTGAATGCCTGTACAGTAATCTGGAAGGTGTATGTTCTGATCCCACTGTAGTCAATTTATTTTTTTTATAAAAATGTACTTTCCGCTGTGTATTATTTCGTGATTCAATTAGGTTTAAGATAAATGACTTCATCATCAGTGACCATTAACATATTTTTGAATTCTCATTCATTTGTTAACAGAACAAAATGGCTACCATTGCAAGAGAATTAGGAGACTTGCAGAAGATAAGCCGGTATCATCTTCAGTGTAGCATATGCAATGACCGATACAAGCAACCCAAAATACTGGATTGTTCTCATAGTTTCTGTGAGACATGTTTAGATGAATACTGGGACATCACCTGCAGACGCACTCCAAATATTCCTTGTCCTGTTTGTCGTCAGGAGACTCTCATTCCATCGACAGGCATTCAGGGACTCAACACCAATTTTCACTTGATTGGCATCACAGATGAGGTATCACTACAAAAGAAGGTTGCCTGTTCAGGTAACTCCAAGCCACTCTGTGAGTTACGTGATGGAGGCAATGAGGATCTTCATCGATGTCTTGACTGCGCCCAAAATATCTGCTCTAACTGCAAAAAGATACATCTGCGAAACAAAGCAACATCTAATCACAATGTAGCTACACTGGAAGACATACGTAAGGGTAATGTAACAGTGAATAGACCAGAAGAGTCTTATACATGTCACAAACACAAGGGAGAGATCAATCGATTCTACTGTGTGACATGTCAAGTCTTAATCTGTCGAGACTGTACTGTTGTGGACCATTGTAAACTTGAATCTTGCAGTATAATATATATATAAACGGTTCGCGAGTAAAAAAAAATGGCTGATGCCGGACTCGAACCCGCGACCTCTCGATTACCGTACGAGCGCTCTACCAACTGAGCTAACCAGCCCCTATGTTGGTGGGCGGTCCACTTATGCCAATTATCTATTGCTCTATGGGCCCAGGGCAGAGGCCAAACCATATCTGCCGAGTAGCCAAGTATCAAGCCCCGGTCAGATGCAAACAACCCGGGTAACGGCAGTAGCGGGGATCACACAATTAATGGGACACAAGCCTTTTATGTGGTTGTACACAAAGTAGATTTATATGGAGAAACTGACCTGAAATATTATAAACGGTTCGCGAGCAAAGAAAAATTGGCTGATGCCGGACTCGACCCCGCGACCTCTCGATTACCGTACGAGCGCTCTACCAACTGAGCTAACCTATGCGTGGCTCAATAATCCCTCCTTTGTTCATTTCTGATACTCCTATACTCGGCAGATATGGTTTGGCCTCTGACCTGGCCCCATAGAGCAATAGATAATTGGCATAAGTGGACCGCCCCCAACATAGGAGCTGGTTAGCTCAGTTGGTAGAGCTGACAATGTGAAATACAGTCTCTTCCGCCGCATTGCACATTCTGCACATAGAAGAGACACTGAATTCTCGGGCCTTGCCTTCATCACATTTGTCCGCAGAGACTGGTCTTGCGCTGCAGTAATCAGACCCTCAGTTTCTTTCTTTAGTTCTCCTCTCCTCAACAATTCCCAAGTCTTGCTACTTGCCACTTCTTCAATACATCTCAGAAGTCGGCCGTGAAGTGGTTTTTCCTGCCAATCTCGTGTTCTTTCTTCTCTTCTTTGATTCTTATAATCCTTTGGACCTAATTCGTCTGCCTTCATGTATTTCTGTGCAACCTTCAACAACTTTTCCCGAGTACTACTTACATGGCACTGCAAGCTCCTTCTCTCGATGTTAACGCTGTCTGATACACTAAGTAATCCTCTTCCTCCCTCTGACCTCGGTAGATAGAGTCTGCTGACATTCGACCGTGGATGTAACATACCGTACATCGTCATCACTTTCCTCGTTTTCCTGTCAGCAACATCTAGATCTGCCTTAGTCCACTCGACAATTCCTGCACTGTACCTCATCAGCGATACAGCCCAAGTGTTGATCGCCTTTATCACATTCCCTCCATTCAGCTTGGACTTCAAACACTTCTTTACTCGTCTTATATACTCTTTCTTAAGCCTCTCTTTTGATTCCTCGTGCAGTGCGTGATCTGCTTCAAGCACTCCAAGATACTTATAACTTTCTACTTCACCCAACGCCCTCAATTGTGTGCCATCTGGGAAAGTAATTCCATCCGAGTCCTTTTAGCCATGTTCATGGTCATCGCAGCACGTTTCTCCAGACCAAACTTTATGCCGATGTCAGCTGAAGATCCGTACAGTCTGCACCAAGGAATCAATCTCTTTCTCGTTCTTTGCAAACAACTTCAGGTCGTCCATGAAGAGCAGATGATTAATCCTGCATCCATCCTTCGTCATCTTGTATCCCACACTAACCTTCCGCAAAATCATTGTCAAAGGGAACAGCGCCAAAACAAACAACAGTGGAGAGAGAGAATCGCCCTGGAAAATACCTCGTCTGATGTTTACCTTACCAAGACATTCATCATTGATCATCAGATTTGTTCTCCATGTCTTCATGCTCTCACCCAGAAGACATTTCACCGCCTTGGCTGCCCCTATCGTATCCAAACATTCCATAATCCACGAGTGTGACACCATGTGGTATGCTTTCTTGTAATCTATCCATGCCATGGCCAGATTAATTTTCCTGTCACCGTCTTATCAATGATGAGTTGGTCTTTCTTTCCTCTTGACCGCTTCTTACAACCTTTCTGTTCATCTGGTAATAACTGCTGATCTTCTATGTGGCTATACAGATCTTGGGCAATGATACCGGTCAGAAGTTTATACATCATGGGTAGACATGTAATATATGTCGATAGTTACTTGCAACGTTACCCTTGTTAATGTCCTTCATGATGAGTACCGTTCTTGCTTCATTCATCCACGTCGGAACGTTGCCACACGCTAAGCATTATTGCATCTGCTGTGCTATTCTTTCGTGAAGACTACTGAAGTTCTTAAAGCCAGTATCCGTGCACTTGGTCTGGTCCCAGGGCTTTCCAGTTCGGCACTCTTCTCAACTGTTTCTTCACCATGCTCACATCAATCTGAAATCCTTCTTGATGTTGTACACCCTTTAACTCGTCTTTCACGTCGGCTAACCATTCTGCTTGTCTGTTATGATCACCAGGCTGATCCCAAAGGCCACCCCAGAAATTCCTTGCCTCTGCTGGCTCTGGGCTCACTTGTGAGTTGTCACATTTCCCGTCCAATTATTTGAATAATTGACGTTGATTTGTATTGAATAGACGATTTTGATGAAACTGCTTGACCCTGTCGTCATACCTTTTTACTTTCGCAGCCTTCGCCTTAACCCGTTGCTTTATTTCCTCCTTAACTACATTCATCCCCTTTCATTTTACTTGATACTTCTTTATTAATCTGTTCCTCATATCTGAATCTTTCATTGCACCTCTATCCATTTGCTCTATTCTACTGAGATCTTTGCGTAACTCGTTAATTTGGCCCTCAAGTCTGCGTTTCCACCAAGGTTTATTATCTTTATGTTGACCAGTTCGTCCGCCCGCACTTATTCAGCATCATCACCAGCCTCTGTCCATGATATTATTCTACTCATCTCTTCCACCTCAACTTTCGTTAGCCACTGGTTATGTATGATTTGTTTTACCTGGTCAGCAAGCCACTGTTCACTTATTTCAAACATGCCTTTATCTTGCCACATGCTAATCATTCTCCTTCTGTACCCTCTGTTCTCTGGCTTGCTCCTAATACAACATTCCATTGCAATTCTGTTATCGTCCTTACTCCACTTTCTCCTGTTTACAGCACGAATTCTGTTATTGTTCTGGCGGTATTGTTCAGTCGATGCTGCATAGTATTCATTATTATCATCACAAAATTGTGAGAAAAGTATTGTTTCAAGAGAAATTACATGCAAAAGCGATGCGTGTTTCAATTCACCCTGCAGTAGTTCACTCAGCGTTAGTTGCTAGCAAGATGTTCTAATGGACGCAGATGGAACGCGCGTCTCACTGCTAACTATATACACTGAGGGTAGTCCTGATGTACCGTAGTTCCGTTCCGTTCCGGTTTAATGGGCTAAAACGATGAAAATGTAAAAAAACACAATAACATCCAAATGGAATGGGGTAGAGACTTGTAATTTTGCATTAACATTTGTCCTGATGTGTAAATGTATTTAAAATCATAAAATCCATACAAACATAGTTCCGCTATTAGGCCCTCCACCGACCGACCCAAAAGTGCTGAAATCTCGGGTCGGGTTTTTTATTTGTATTTGTATTTATTTATTTATTATTTTTGTAAAATGTTTTCCCCCCGTCATTCTTAGGCCTATTTATTAATGAAACTTACCAATTTTCTGTGTATAAAACCTAATACGTTTGATTTGTGAAATTTTCCACTTCAAATTTACCGGTACCCAGGACTCAGTCTACAATCGAATGGCCCCGGCCCTCACATGGTGCACTGCCTTCGCACACACTGTGTGCCAACGATTGCGACTCAAATCTACACGTTTTCCAATCGAATGGCCCCTCACATGTTTTCCACTGGCTTCGCGCACTGTTTTGTATGTCAACGATTGCGACTCAATCTACACGTTTTCAAATCAAATGGCTCTCACACGTTGTGCACTGGCTCCCCGCACTGTACGTGTGTCAACGATTGCGACTCGATCTACACGTTTTCAAATCGAATGGTCACTCACATGTTGCATGTTGAGCTTTGCACGCAATATGGATGAATTTGCTGGGTCAATCACAGCGAAAAGTAGATCTATCACACTATTCAGCAAAATATCAAGAATAAGTCTAAATGGATCTTTCCAATGTTTGTTTGAACAATGTTTACCAGACCAGACCAGTACAATGGTTTTATTCTTTAGGTACTTGTGCATACTGCTAGATCATTGTCTTTGAAAAACATGGTATGTGGTTTCAGTTCCAATGCATTTCAATCTTAAAATGACAGTCAAGGAGAAAAATAAATTAATTAAAAAAATCCCGACCGACCGACCCCTTCAAATATTTTCACTGGAGGGCAACTCAAATTTTTTTTTTGGCCTTATGGCCTAAAACAATGAAAATTAAAAAGCCCTATAACTCCCTAAAGAAATGATGTTCAGATTTGTAACTTGGTAAAAACATTAATTATAATATGTATATGTACCTTAAATAAAAATAAAACCCATCGGTTCCGGTTTAATCGGCTAAAACAATGGCAAACTTCAAAGCCCAATAACTCCCAAACGAATGGATTTACAGATTGCTATGGAGCAAAAACATTAGTCTTGATATGATGATGTATCTTAAGTTATCATGGGCTAAAACAATGGAAAAATTTAAAAGTCCTATAACTCCCGAACAAAAATGATTTAGAGACTTGTACTTTTGCATAAATATTTGTCCCGATATGTAGATATATCTAAAATCGGTTTGTTTTATTTTCTTTTTTATCCGTTCATGGCGAATGAAATCAGTTCCACAAAAATGCCTAAAAATTTTACATCAACAACTTTAAAATGTTTTACTTTCCCACGTTTTACCAATACCAAACCCAAACACCTTACGTTTGTAACCCAACAAACGTAATTCTCGTTATTATTATTATTATTTTTACTAAAACCTTTCATTTTGGGTATTGCTGCAAGTTTTTGTCGGATTATTATGTTGTTGTCGTCCCTTGTTGGTAACCTGTCTTCTGCTTAACTTGTCCGTTCCTGTTTTCATGTTGTTGTTTTGCTCGTTGTTTTGTTTGTTTTATTTCAGGCATTTCTATACAAGCTTTGACATACATGTACTTATTGTTTATTGCTCCCTTGTTCATACTTAGTATTTTATGTAATTCTCCTAAATCTGCAAAATCTGTTAATTTTCCAGGCGAACCTGTCACTCCAACGCATCTTCAACAGGTATTGAAGGAGTATATGGAAATGACAAATAACTTTAGCCAAGAAGAGTTGATTGGGAAAATTGTTCAGCTACCTTACTTTGCCATCAGTTATTTCACCGACGAAGGTGGAAGTTTGACTCTGCAGAAGTATAATGTTCACCTCTACATTCCTCGTGGTGGAATACGAGCGGGCCGGCAAGAACAGGTGTATGTCTATGTCAACCCCTATGCACCACCTGTTGTAGGAATACATCCTCCCGATGTTGTTCTCTCGTCGATGATCCAATGCGGTCCACCTGGTTTGAGGTTTTTAGATAGCGTTGTGCTGTCTTTTCCTCATCATGCTCAGGAGAAATCAGAATGGGAGCTTAGTGTTCAGATGTGCAGTGATGACGATAATGCTTCACAATCATGGCATCCGATTGATGGTGAACTTGATGGCATATTGGTGTCGTCCACAGGCAACAAAGCCATTCTCTTGATGAATCATTTTACTGGAATGGTTGTGGTTGGTCAAGCGTCTTCCTCCAGCTGCAAAAAGGTACAGATTGGCGCATTCGGGGCCCTCTTTGAACCGTCTGAGAATCGGTACAGTTTTCGTGTTCACATTTGGAACGATGACGAAGTTGCAGAACAGGTAAAATAGATGAGTAGATATTTTCTTGCATAGGTTGTTGATGAAATGTCACATCTACCGAGTTAACTCGCCCTAAATATGATTGTATTAAACCGATGTTAACATTTACGTTGAAATGAAATTATATTCATTTTAATACGCAGAACGTTTTTAAAGTTGAAGAGCATATGTCTTCAAAGCTGATAGATGTTTTCAGACCCAGTGAGATTTATTACTTTGAAGGAGGAGGTTTGACTGTCCAGGTACACAACATAAACGATGGATGGGAAATGGACGCAAATACTTCGGAGGTATTTTAAACTTAAACAATCAAGACCTCATACCCCTCCCAACTGTGCAGTCCATGGGTTAAGTTGTGCATTTTTTCCTCATTTTGGAAGGTTTTGGAAAATATTCTACTTCACAATTATAAACAAGCCATAAAAATACGAAATGCACATCAAAGCAAATTATGTAAACAATGTTGAAGTTCACTGTTAGTACAAAGCATAATTAACACTAAATTAGAATTGGTCGTAGGCATAACAAAATCCAACCTTTTTTATTAACACCTTTGCAGACACGTTCCATCTCCAATTCACAATTGTGGAAATATCAATCAAACTCAGTGACATTTGACCTGGTTCCAAAAAAGTTAAGTACAGCGAGTTGCTTGAATCCAACCGGTAATTTTTACTGTGATGTGTTGAGCTACCAGATTACTCAGTTTCAAACTGGAGAAATTACAGGAGACAAGGTCCATTTATCTATACGCCCTAAGGTGAGTCGAATGTTTAAATTGCAATGATGTTGCTAAAATACGTGCATGCATTGGGCCCAGCCAACATTGTTACGCAGTAAAGAATTGCCATGATAATATTTTTTAATGAAAAAAATTCCAACAGTAATTTATAGAATACAAATGCATATAGGTGAGTGTACAGAAGCAATTATTTACTGCCGCAAAAAAAAAATAAGTAAATAAACAAATCAATGCAATGCGATGCGATGCGATGCGATGCGATGCGATGCGAGCCGATCCGATCCGATCCCATCCGATCCCATCCGATCCGATCGCAGCCAATCGCAGCTGATAGACTTGAGAACAAGGTAACGGAAATTGGACTTTGGAAGGAATGCCATGATGTAATTTGCATGGCTTTAAAATACCAATCGATCGCGGAACAACAGTCGTTACCAGTAATTAATACCGTAAATAAATAAGTTTGACAATTAGTTTAAACAAATAAAAAGAATTAAAAAGTTAGTAATTAAAGGTTTTCATAAATAACACTTTTTGAATAATGTTAAATTAAGTGTGTTTTGAAGGCAGGGCAGTATCTTACTGATGTATCGTCCGTGTTATAGCAGCAATCTCCGTACAGTTTTTGTTTTCATTGGAACATTGATAACCTCCTTTAGAAAGGATAGCAAGTACTTTGAAATGAGATTTTTCACAAAACAAATTGTCAGAATCTTGTTTTCCGGTCAATATTTTATGTTCCAACATTAATTTGTTACAGGATACAACATAAATTAATGTTTGTACATATTTACTGTAAAAGCATGTCTCTAGCGATTGTTTTGAGAAATGTAAAA
>CM055816.1:20581136-20622620 GCA_029582265.1 Zoroaster sp. YZ-2022 | reverse complement strand
TACAAATTTGGGTCAATTTGAAATTCCCTCCCGAATGTGGCACGAATTTTGAAAATTCTTCATTCCGGCTGGTTCTGCTTGATTCCTGCTGATTCAGAATAAGTGTGACGGGGGCATTACCCTTTTTGGATTGTTATGAGCCAAAACTAAGACATCTTCTGGGTATTTAAGAAATTAGCATGTGAAATATACCCCGTATCTAACGACGGTCACTGCGCTAGTGCTAGTGGTTGTTCCGCCATATTGCTACTGGTTAACCTAACGATGTGTATATTGCTGCACTTACATGTACGTAAAACAATGGGACTTAACGTTACGAAAATGTCCGGCCCTCTTTTACTATTTTCCTTTTTGCTAGAAATGTATGCTATCATATGAAAAGAATGCTCACCGGTGACAGTTCAAATCAGCTTATCATCCTCGTCGCCAATGTAATGGACTCATTGTAATTATCAAAATGAAACTGAAAGGAATCGGACGCACTCTGCTTTCATGTCATTTACTGAGGAATGCAATATCGGACGCACTCTGCTTTCATGTCATTTACTGAGGAATGCAATATAACTACACAACTTGTGTGGACTGTCTATAGGGATCTATGTATTATTATTGCGTTCAGACATCGTCGTTTAATTAGACTCGGTAACAAGTCGAGTGTCATATATGCGTGTGTATTATGTACAAAGATATTTGGAGAATAATGACGAATAATGACGTGACTTGGTCACATAGTCCATGTGTTTTGTACACAGATACAAAACGTGCTATAAATGATGTCATGATGACGTCACAAGACATTCTAGGCCAAAAGGCACATCTACAGTACCCCACAAATGTATAACTGAAAAAAGTTTGATGATCGGGTGTATACTTCTTGAGATATGCTGCTAACAAGATTGCCTAATTAAATATTCACGTGCTTGTAATTGTCTCAATTAATTAAGAATCCTAGTCAAATTAATTTAGAATCTAAGTCAAGACATAAGCTTCCATATGGTATATGATTTATATACTTATGATGATTCAAAGAAGGACATTTGGCGTTAAGAAAAGTCACATGTTAAGTCAATGGGGTTTTGAGGGAAAGAAAGTATAATAATAAAAATTAAAAAAAATCTCGACAGAAACAAAGGCTGTTCCGAGTCTCTCGGGAACAGCCAATAACAGGAGCTGAAAAGGGTATCCATTTGTACCCACCTTACTTTTTATAATTATAAATGGAAACACTTAATATTTTGGTCTTAATTTTGAAAACCTCATATTGAAAGCTAGCTCAGTTTATTTTATTTTTTTTATTATTTAAAAAAATACGACTTAACAAACTGTTTCACCATTTCGGAAAATTGAATCTCTTGAGATTAACAATATAATTGATAGCCTTGACCAAGGCACATCGGAACGGTTTGGTCGCGTAATTTTGCCCCACTTACAGTTATCTATCCGAACTCCCTGTTGCAGTCATTACACAGAGTGCATGAATCCATATGTATACACACTGTATGTACATGTATAATTATGTAAATACAGACAATGATCACTCGTTGGATAGATGTACATGTACGTGTCCTGTACAATGTATATGTGTTATGTACATGTATGTAAATACAGACAATGGCCACTCGTTGGATAGATGTACATGTACGTGTCCTGTACAATGTATGTGTGTTATGTACATATATGTAAATACAGACAATGACCACTCGTTGGATAGATGTACATGTACGGTCCTGTACAATGTATGTGTGTTATGTACATATATGTAAATACAGACAATGACCACTCGTTGGATAGATGTACATGTACGGTCCTGTACAATGTATGTGTGTTATGTACATATAGGGAAATGAAATGCACAGTGTATGCTGAATTTCTCTGGGCAGAAATCGGTACGGGATGATGGTACCGTACGATAACAGCCTTTGTCAACGCTATATAATTGATAAAGATTGGATATGGATAACGAGAAATTAAGTAAATTAATGCATTGGTGATGCAGCTGGATTCATTGCTCTTCAAAATAATGACACCCACGATAGACTGTTTAAAAATGCTTTTACAATGTCACTAACAATAAGTAATTTCTTACTAAATAGGAAAATGTACCGGACTTGCCGGTAAAATAGTGAATCATTTGGAACATGTATATTTAAAAAAAATGACTAATGTTCTCATTACTTTGGACATTAAGATAGAAGTTTAAATATGAAGTTATCTTGACTGAATTGAAAGCATTTTATGTCTGTCACGGTACATTATATCATCAGAAATACATAACACTGAATGAACTTGAGATATTTGTCTTGTTAGTTCACTTAATGACATTTTCAAAGCTGGAAATCATGAAAAAGGCTTCGACCTTTCAGCGATTACACAAGAATTCCTTTTGTTTTTCGTAAAATTCTGCACTGGCTTTTCTTGGCCGCTGGAAAAAATGTGCGCATTTTTGTTTGGTCATATAGAAAAATATATTTGGTGTTTAAAGTTTGTCTGAATGTAATTGTAATTATAAATGTATGCACTGCACTGAAAATGACACAATATTTGTAAATGTAATCATATTAGTATCGTAAACACTGGCCAGTAGACTGGAGCTCTGTATTTGTGAATGACCCCTCCCGGACATGTTGCACTTGCTCTGGTGTTTAACCTAATGATACTTTGAAACATCATTGTGTAGTTGCGACAAATGTGTAATGGGTTCCATTGGAAAAAATGTGTAATGTTAGTGTACACGTTTGGTAATCACCCGATTACACGATTACTAAATTATAATCTAAAAACTTACTTTATGTAAAGTTATTTGCTCATACCAAACATCTAGAGAAATTATTCCGTCTGAGATTCGGCTGTAAAACGTGATAAATATATTTCAAATTTGGAATGGATCCATTTTCTACATTTGAATACATGCATACAAATCTGATTACATGTTCACTATTTTCTCGTTAAACTGAAACTTTAACATCTATTTAATTGTATATATATATCTTCATTCTTATAAACTATGAATGCATTTATAGACATATTACTAATAGTGTTGTATACAATCTCTTTAAGCCATCCCATCCCTTATTTTCAAACTAGTGTGAAACTAAAATGTGAACAAATAACAGACCATGTAAACAAAATATTAATTAATGGATTAGGCCTGACTTGATTTCTGTTATATATTTTATATCCAATAATTGGTCAAATAATTGTCCAATAATGAAAAAAATATGGGAACGGTTAGTTCCAATCACATCTCCCTCCCCGCATATTCACAATGGATATGAATGGTAAAATAATTCCAGTTCAGCTGGACGGTAATTTTTCCCCAAACGAGATTACAATGAAAGCAGCAGCGGTGTAGCTGTATGTGGTGAAAATAAATATATACAATTAATCAACCCGACCTAATTTTTCGATTTGAAAGGACTATCACTAGTTTATTATTTATTACATGGTCTTATTAACAATTAATAATAATAAATACTATAAAAAAAAAGTATAATAATAAACAATACAAAAGTACAAACATATAAACATCCAACAAAATAATACAAAAAAAATATATAAATGTTGTGAAACTATTTAAGCATTATCTCTTTCTTAGAAATCTTTATTGAAATCTTTTAAATGAATATTTGAATGTATTTGTAGAATTTACATATACCTAGTCTCTTGTCAACAATTACAATCTGTTGAATTCTGCGGACTTTGAAATGTCCTTGGTGAAGCACCCGCCAATTGATGCGTTTTCGACTCCTCTTTTGTTGACAATGGATTTGATTTGTTTACAATTTACTTAATTTTATAATTGAATTCATTAAAGATATTAATATATTCCATGCTCAAGCGATGTTGGTCACTAAAGTTAAACATGTCATTTTAATGAGAAACCATGATAAAATAATTATGAATTTATGACGTAATGTCATAAATTCATTTCAGTTCTATATAAACCATTCTTTAATCCTTATTTTGATTACCAAACTAAAACAGCAATTTAAAATTGAAATATATTTCCCAGGTACACTCACTTTAAGCACGGAATATCAATCTTTGAGAACAATCGTTGTAATTAAAAGAAAATTGCCTGTACATAACGCATTGATGTTATTAATTAGCTGTCAGAGGCCATCCACAATTTCAGACATTTTCAAAGGAGAATAATGGACGTGTTTGGCAATTTTTATCTTAAAAATGCTGAGTACTCAAATGCCGAAAATGTTGGATCGCCTCAATTAAATTAATACTGTTGAAAAACCTGGTTCGAATCAAGTGCAATAAACTGAGTGATAGGAACCGAATACAAATGTTTTCTTTCATTTCTGAGTTTGTGTATTCTAAACTTGACCACGTGACTTGACAGATGAGGACAATTACAAACGGCGACAGGAGGTTTACTGAGACTATAGATAACTAAACCTCTCTCTGACATCACATTGCAAAGGGACACTGTTCAAAAAATAAAAATTCATTTCCAGTATTAAGGCGAAAATTTAGTGGACCAGAATACATTTTCACTAAATTTCGACTTGATGCTGAATAGGGAGAGGCGTTGGGTGGGGTGGGAAGAGGAGGAGGTGGGTGTGGAGGAATGGGGAGGGGTGGGAAGGAAGGGGAAGGGGAGGGGAAAGGGAGAGGAAAGGGAAGGAAGGGGAGTTAGATGGGTAGAGTCTGGGAGGAAGGGAGGGGAGACTTCTGGGGTGGGAGAGGAAGGGGATCAAATTACAAGTTACCAAATAAATATCAAGGGGCATCCTACGTCCCAGCTACTCATTTTGGGGGTATTTATTTCCCCTTGATATTGATCGGATAACATAGCATTTGCTCCCCTTCCTCTCTCCCCGCCCTCCCCTTTCCTCCTCTCCGTCTCCTCACAAAAAGAGGGCGCTGTGTAGATTGGGTAAATTCTTGCAGTTACACAAGATTTACCCATTCTGAAAAGCGCCCTCCTGTGTCTGCCACACCTCAAAAAGTCCAATGAGGTTCAACGTGTTTCCACATGCTCTGATCATTATATCCTTCGTGCCCCAATTTGGAACCAGCAGTGTTAAGCCAGTGTTGGATTCCGGCCACGATCTCTTGGGGTGTCGGGGAGGGGTGGGGTTGGCGAGCATAACAGGAATGCGCTTTTCCCCTTTCTCTAGCTACAGGGTATACACAATGACTTCCTAACCCCTTCCCCGTCCTAGGCAGAGACAAGAGACGACTGTGATCCAGGTGAAAAGCCCGCCCTCTATTGATGGATAATTGCATTGGTCATCCCCCGTCAAATCTTTAGGGGATATATACCCCATCCCTCATGAAGATTTGAGCTCCTGCCCATTATTGTTGTAGATTTTGTTTATCCTAATCGTCAACATTCCAATGACCACCAATGCTCGTTTAGGATCTTCCTAAACGAGCAGCAGTAGGCCTAACTTATGATGCGTCTGCTGACAGTTGTATAGAGAAAGTTCGGTCATATATACACTAATAACCATTATGAAGTCCAGTTAAACTTACTCTGCACTAATACAACGACAAACATGTGATGGATTTTGCTTTTATTTTCAATTGTTTTTATTTCATAAAGACAATGTTTGGCGTCAGTGAAACCAGTTTTAGGATCAATTCTGCCTTGATGTAAGAGCGCCCTCTTGAGTTCAGATGTCACTGAAGGGGCGGGGATGAAGTATAACATGTACAATGGTTTTTGTCCTAATTTTCTATGTACCACGTGTCTTTCTTTGAGTATGCATTTCTCTAAGAGTTAGCTTTGGCTTATTCAAGAAAACAAAATTTGAACTTCATAATATTTTTTTATGAATTCATCCCGTTATGTTTTTTAAATGATGATCTTGTCAATTAATTGTAAACATCAAATCGTCGCATTTTTTACATATTGACGAACCGGAAAAAATACGTTACGAGTAACATTTTCTCTCGGTAATTGACTGTTTTCATTATTGTTATTTGATACTGTAAACAATTAAGGTCAAGTGTGGAAATTATTAATAATTTGTTAAGTAGGATATCAAATAAAGGTTATAAGTTTTATTGCTCAATATTATGCGGTCGGTTATCAAAACAAGTTAACAAGACTCGTTGTCAAGTGATGACGTTGGAACCTTTTATAAGGCTCGTTGTCAAAATGTGGCACGCACGTGGGCCTTTAAAAATCTTTCTGGTCAGCAAGCCTTTTAAAAGGCTCACGCGCCTGTCGCGTTTTGACAACGAGCGTTTTAAAATGCTTGAACGTCATCACCTGACAACAGGTCTTGTTTTGACTTGTTTTGACAACAGATGGCACAATTGACCAATACAAATCATCACGCCTACCTTTATCATTTAATTACAAATAATTATAAATAAATAAAACATATGTTATTATAGGCCTTATATTTCGTGTTTAGGCCACAAAAGGTGTGTTTTCCACCCTAATTATTTCTTTACAAATAATAATAAAAACAGGAGCTGAAAAGGATATCCATTTATACCCACCCTATTTTTATAATTATAAATGGAAACACTTAATATTTTGGTGTTCATTTTGAAAATCTCACATTGAAGGCTAGTGCCATGGGCGGATCCAGCACATTTTTAGGGGGGCTGAGAATCAAAAACACACTGTGGGAATGAGAGTGCGTTCTCCCCTCCCCTCCCCCTCTCGCTCTCTCTTTCTCTCTCTTTTTTTTAACGATTTTAGGGGGAGGCTACAGCCCCCTTAGGCCCCCCCCCCCCCCCCTGGATCCGCCAGTGAGTGCAGTTTGGTTTTGGACGATTTAACAAACTGTTTCACAAATTTTGAAAATTAAATCTCTTGCGATTAACAATAATTATAATTGATAGCGTTGACCAAGGCGCATCGGAACGGTTTGGTCGCGTAATTTTGCCCCACTTACAGTTAGCTAATCCGAACTCCCCGTTGCAGTCATTGCACACACGTACAGTATGTAAACAGTGTGTGCTGAATTTATCGGGCCAGAAATCGGTATGGGATGGAGGTACCGTACGATAACAGCCTTGCATGGTTAACGCTATAATTGATAAAGAGTGGATATATCGAGAAATTAAGTGAATGAATGCATTGATGATGCAGCTGGATTCATTGCTCTTCAAAATAATGGCACCTACGATAGACTGTTTAACAATGGTTTTACAATGTCAGTGGTTTTACAATGTCACTAACAATAAGGTTGATATATTCTTACTAAATTGGAAAATATAACTGAACCAGATTTGCCGGTAAAATAGCGAATCATTTGGAACATGTATATTTAAAAAAATTTACTAATGTTCTCATCACTTTGGACATTAAGATAGAAGTTTAAATATAAAGTTATCTTGACTAAATTGAAAGTATTTTATGTTTGAAATACATATAACATTGAATGAACTTGCGATATTTGTCTGGTTAGTTCACTTAGTTTTCAGAGCTAGGAATCATTAAAGGCTCTGACCTTTCATCGATTAGTGGAGACTTCTTATTAAAAAAAGGGTTAAATGCGTGTTTTATTTTCCACGTAATGTATCACGAACATGCATTATTACCTAATTACCTTCCGCACACTGGCTTTTCTTGGCTGCTGAAAAAGTTGCGCGCCGGTGATGAGAAACATTTCGCTATTTTTGTTTGGCCATAAAGAAAAAACAATTGGTGTTTGAAAGTTTGGCTGAATGTAATAGTAATTATAACTGTATAATTTTACTTACTACCGAAAAAGGTTAATACTAAAATGTGAACAAATAACAGACCATGTCAACAAAATATTAATTAAGGTGATCGTCCTTGCTCAACCTAATGGATTAGGCCTGACTTGATTTCTGTTATATAGTTTATGTCCAATATTTGTCCAATAATACAAAACCAAAAACTTGGTATGGTAGTTCCAATCGCAACTCCCTCCCTGCATATTCACAATGGATATGAACGGTAAAATAATCCCAGTTCAGCCGGACGGTAATTTTTCCCCAAACGAGATTACAGTGAAAGCAGCAGCGTTGTAGCTGTATGTGTTGAAAATAAATAAATACAATTAATCAACCTGAACTGATTTTCCGAAAGGACTATTTGAAAGGACTATCACTTGTTTATTATTTTATAACATGGTCTTATTAACAAATAATAATAATAAATATTAAAACAAAACAAATAATTTACAAAAAATACAAAAAATACAAAAAATACAAAAATTAATAAAAAAATATATATTACATTCCAATAGCCAGTAATTTTTAGCCAGTGACTCAGGCAAATGTTGTGAAACTATTTAAGCATATGTCTTTCTTAGAAATATTTATTGAAATTGATTAAATTAATATTTTAATGTATTTGTAGAAGTCTCTTGTCAACAATTACAATCTGTTGAATTCTGTGGACTTTGAAATGTCCTTGGCGAAGCACCTGTCAATTGATGTGTTTTCGACCCCTCTTTTGTTCTCTGATTCACGTGAGTGTACATACGAGGAAACAAAACATAAGTAGTCTGCAGAATTTAAGCTGTCTTTGTTGACAATGGATTTGATTTTTGTTTGTTATGATTTACTTAATTTTATAATTAAATGAGAAACCATTATAAATAATAAAGAATTGATTACATAATATTATGTAGTGATATGGAGTTATAACAAAATTAATCAGACAATTAATTATTGTTATTAAAATGATTCCCTTGCTTTACGCGCGAGCTGCATGCGTCCGCGTATGCGTGAGTTGATCTTTCTAAGAAAATAATACTTTGTTCTAGAATGAAAATAATAATACGTAAAGAGGTATAATAAATATGTTTGATGATGGAATAAGAAGTGAGTCGGAGATTGATCGGGATAAAGAGAGGAACTGATGAGTTTGCATCAGTTATTAATAAAATAAGTGATCGTCATCGAGTAATCCTGTCTCATTGTTGTGTGTTTATTCAATCTCTGGCTCAATTAATGAACCCTGTACTTCGCACGAAGTCATTTACAATCATTCGTACGAGAGAACTTTACAATTATAAATTTATTTCAGTTTTAATTCCTTGTTTTGTTGACCCAACTAAAACAGCAATTCAACATTGAAATATATTTCGCAGGTAAAATCAGTTTAAGCGCGGAATATCAATCGTTGAGAACAATCGTTGTAATTAAAGGAAAATTTCCTGTACATAACGCATTGATGTTATTAATTAGCTGTAAGAGGCCATCCACAATTTAAGACACTTTCAAAGGAGAATAATGGGCATTTTTGGGAATATTTATTTAGTGTTTTCTTGAACATGTTGAACACAATAAACACACCATTTCAAGGGAGGTTAGGGGTACACTGAGAGAGTACTCAAATGTCGAAAATATTGGATAGCCTATAAAAATAATTAACTTCAGTAATACTGTTGAAAACCTGGTTCGAATCAAGTGCAATAAACTGAGTGATAGGAACCGAATACAAATGTTTTCTTTCATTTCTGAGTTTATGAATAAACAAAATCTTCTAATGTTGACCACGTGACCTGACATATGAGGACAAACGGCGACAGGAGGTTTACAGAGACTATAGATAACTAAACCTCTCTCTGACATTTGAAGGGACATCCAATATAACAACGGGACACTGTTTTTTAAAGAATCCATTTCATTTCCAGTATCGAACATTTAGTGAACCAGAATAAATTCACACTAAATTTCAACTTGATGCTGAGAGGGAGAGACTTTGGGTGGGGTGGGGAGAAGGGAGGAGAAGCAGGAGGAGGGGGAGGATTGGGGAGAACATTTCTGAAAAAATTTATTAAACATTTCGGAAAATTTTGGAAAATTTGTGAGATTGTTGGATTTAATAATTTAGGGGAATCATTAACAGCACTCAAGGCTACATGACAAACTTGGTCGAAAAGTGTGGGGGCGGATCGTTTTTAAAAGTGCCCTCCCCCACGCTTCCGCCGTCGGTGCGGGTTTGTAAATTTAAAGGCCTTCTTTATGCTACCCACGGATTTGCAATAATAAAAATGGTGAAGAGGATAAGTAAGACTCACATGGTGTCACCGCAATATTAGTTTTACTTACTAATAATGAAAATGGTATAATATTCTGAGCCACGTCGGTGAGGGCGCCAGTTGTTACATTATTGTTTTACCCAACTTCCATTATTGGCCAATTATTGTGTATTGTTTGTTCCTCACACAAGTCTACCATAGTCATGTTCCCTATCTACAGGCGGTATCGTTATGAATGGATCCATCACATTGTGAGGAACCTGTCTACTGGTTCAGTTGTACATGTGCCTCATTCTGATTCTCATAGACTTGTGTACAGGAAAGCAAAGATGGCCGCGGTATAATACTTAAAACCAACTGCACCTATAATATTATGATGGAAAGATTAGGTTGACATTTACAAGGGATATGGATTTTGTTCTGTAATACTTCTTCACTATAATACTTCTTCACTTCTTCAATATGAAGAACAACACTAAAATATATTTATTTTAAAAAAAATGTAAAGCAAAAAATGTTGCAAATTAAAAAGTCGTCAATGAGTATTTTGGCAAGACGGAGCACGAGACTAAGTGATTACGTATGTACCATTACCTCTACAGACCGACAGTAAGAGTAACTTATAGAAACAGGGGTAAAAGGTGGGAGAGATGGGAAAGGGCTGGAATAGGGTAAGGTTAAAGTGGGGGATAGTAGTGGCTGTGATGCGTGAAATAGTCATATTGATTTTTCGTATTTTCCATTGTGTTGATATCTAGAGTGGAGGGTTTGGTACAATTCGGTGCTCATATTGGATAGTCATACCCCCTCTATTGACCAATTAATACACGGACATTGGTAAGCAAAGGTCATACAAAATGTTCACACGAATAAAGGTCTGTCCTTTAGAAAATGAGATGGGCACCAGTTAACAAAAGTCATACCCGGAAATAAATAAATGGTGTACGATAAGGAGATGCAACGTTATATTCTGTGCAGAAACACAATAATAATATCTAATTAAAATGATGACAATGACTGCATGACTGTACTAAAGTTAATTCATGGAGGAAGGAAAACAGTCTTCGTACCAAACTGTTGATATTTAAACAAAAGTGTAAGTACAGCTCATTCCCATCCGTACATTAATAACGTTTTTAACTTTTGTTACTGTAGTGTTAGTGTTACTAGTGTTAGTAACAGTAACAACAGTTTAAAACGTTACAATGTACAATACAATAGTCAATACTGAATACAAATCAGTATTTATAATTTATTAAATTTAAGCTTTTAATTTTATTAACTTTTTCAAAGTGTTCCCAGCGGGTTATTTATCTAACGTTAGAATAGAATCTTACTGCTAAATTGAAACAGAATGAGAATGACACCAAAAATTTAGAAAATTGGGTAGAATGTCGTATCCGACCGCCACTTTTTCTCATTCAATATAGGCCTTAGAACCAATAAAGTATCTTACCTACCTAGTATTAGGTGCAGAACATATGGATGATGATGGACATATTATAGGCCTACTTCAAATTATTCCAGGATATTTATTTCATGAAAAATCAGGCATTTTTGGTCTACGATGACTTCCTCAGTCATGTCACTTGTCAGTCTGATCTTGTAAACTTCACAACTAGTGACCAACACAGTCATTGTACATACATGTACGCAGTGGCAACTATAAGGCCAAGAGAATGAAAGTCATAGATTTGCGTCCGGAAAATTTCGAAAACACATGAGGCTTTTTTTCATTATTCATTCATTATTTCCATTGATCAATAATAACAGCGCAATCACAAGATGTTTCTTCTAATTTGACGTGTCGCTGTACGTATGGTCGCCTGTGTACGTACATGTACGTGCATCCATTATACGTGCGGGCCGCACACACAGGCATGACAGGCATATTAGATACAAAGGCTCAACAGTGAACGTGTTGTGCATGTGAAGGCGGTACAGTTGCAGGTGCGGATCGGACGGAGTTTGCCATAGTACATGTAGTTTAGTACAGTTTTAGCGCGATGCGACCTTTTTTGTGAACGACGTATGCAGGACTAAGACTGTAAGAGAACATGTGCTAATGATTATAGCGCACATACATGTACTGGTGGAAATTTGGTAAAAACTTCGTTTTACTGATGTGGATGATTTGGAACTGTAAATTTGTTTGGTGGAAATACCTTTTTTGTGCAAATAATGATTTTTTTGGCAAATAATGAAAAATTTAGGCAGTAGCTTTCGGGACATGTGGGCGGTGGACGCAAATCTATGACTTTCATTCTCATGGCCTAATAGGATCCTTCTATTTTCTGAAAGGGAGGATTTTTTTAGAAGGAAAATAAAGTCCGAAACCATCATAAAAGTGGATTTTAAAGATAGTTTTCGCTTTCTGTACCACCAAAAATCGATAGAATAATGTTTTAACTGGTTAGTGGTTGCAAAAAAATTCCAAAAAAGCCCTTAAAAAGTGGCGGTCGGATACAACATTCTTTCCTGAATATCGGTAGGGCCTAAACTCAAGAAAAATATTCAAATTTTTCACAAAAAATCTGCCAAAATAGGCCTAAGGGTATTTACATGTAGATAAAAAGTGACAAATTACCAACTTTGCGGAAAAGAATGTCGTATCTGACCGCCACTTTTTAAGTGTTTTTTTAATTTAATTTCTTTGCAACCACTAACCATTTATATAAAAAAAATGATTCTATCAAAACGAAAACTATCTTCCCCTTCACTTCAGAAAATAGAAGGATCCTATTATACATGTAGAAACTTTGCCACTGCGCATGTACATGTACAATGACTGCTTTGGTCACTAATGGGGGAGTTGACAAGATCAGACTGACATGACTGAGGAAGTCATCGTATACCAAAAATGCCTGATTTTTCATGAAATAACTATCCTGGAATAATTTGAAGACTACATGTATGTCCATCATCATCCATACATGTATGTTCACCACCTTACTGGGTATAGACATTATTGGTTATATTGAATGAGAAAAAGTGGCGGTCGGATACAACATTCTACCCACTTTGCGTATGATTATCTGAAAGAAGAAAATTAAGATTTTCACTTCATATTGATATTTGAACAAATAACATTCTAAAAAAATCAAATGTTCATTATATTTAGTTTTTACGTTACGGCGACCCAAAATTGGGGGAAAAAACCAGTTTTTTTCAACATGGACCGATGCGAAATATTCACAAAATATGCTGTAAACTGTAAAACTAAAAGTAAAGCTCACAGAGTCATGATTTTTTTCACAGAGTATTTGTATTGGTATTTGTCATCTCAACACAGTTTCAGTACAATTGAATGATAAAATATCCAAATTAGGCAGATAGACGGTCGCAAAGATCGCTATGTACATGTATATGTACATTATGTCTATATATTGGAAGCGCCACTCGCCATGTTAACCGATTAACACAGGTTGTCAATGTTTGAATCACTCTAGCGATGTGATTCTTTACTCGCACCTACATACAACTATTATAAGGTCCTGTGATGTTTTTTTGAAGGAAAATTTCTCTTCTTTTCAAAAATACAATGTTTATATTTAGGCACTTTCACAAAATCTGTCCCTGACATTCACAAATTTGACGCGAAACGGGGTTCTCTCAATTTTCTGGCTTCAGCACGTGGTAACTTTGAAATTTTTGTTTTGATCTGGAAGTGTCTGGACCTGACCGATAACTAGAATCGTCTGCTTTAAAATAAGGGGTTGATGTCTGCAATTGAATGAAGTAATCATATCGCGCCGATAAAAAGAAAAAGATGGTGCAATTTTTCATCCCAATTAAGCGCCGGGAGTGTCCGGTCCACTGCATCTGCTCCACTGCGCTAAAGCAAAAATATGGCTGTATTTAAAAATTAATATTTCAATAACAGAACGGAATTATAAAAAGATTAAAATATCATACAGAAGACAAATCTGCACTTTCATTCCATATTTTTTCATTCCTTTTTATTATTGTTAACACTTCAAACTCATAGCGTGAAGTTAGCCTTCACTGGGCAATTTTCCCGTTCAGCATGAAATTGTTAGTGCATGAGTGACACCCTACTAATAAGTAATAATACTACACAGTTTCCTCCTTTAATGACGTTACAATCGCCACTTTTCTATCCAAATATGACAAATATCACAGATTTTCCTTTAAAAGATAACAGAGGATACACTTATTAAGGAGAGGAAAGTGTAGTCCTGTGAGGATTGGAAATGATATTTTGGGAGATTTTGAGCAATGAATGTATGCACATCCAGTGAGATGTTGGCCATTTTGTCGTCTGCTATTAAGGGTAGAATGTCGTATCTGACCGTCACTTTTTCTCATTCAATATAACCAATAATGTAATCTTACCAGTCTGATCTTGTTAACTCCCTTGTGACAGTCATAGTACAAGCGCAGTGGCAACTACATGTATAGGCCTAATAGGATCCTGCTATTTCCTAAAGGGGAGGATTTTTTTTTAGAAGGGAAATAAAGTCTGAAAACCGTCATAAAAGTGGATTTTAAAGATGCATATATGTATAGTTTTCGCTTTCTGTACCCCAAACAATTGATAGAATCATTTTTTTAACTGGTTAGTGGTTGCAAAAAAATTACCAAAAACCCTTAAAAAGTGGCGGTCGGATACAACATTCTTTCCCTGCTAAAATCACATGACTGGATATTATGCAACAGTTTTGATTGGGTTCGATATTCTTTCCCAAAATGACTTCATGAAAATTGATGTACTGTATACAGTTAATACCGTATATTACTGTAAACAATTAGCCTTAGAATCGAAATTACTGCGTGCATACGCATTGACTTGTAAAACAACCTTGCGTTATGGAAAAATTAGTACCCTTGAACACGAGGATGTGTACAAAGTCAATGGGGGTGATTTGTTGGTGGTGATGTAAGTTTTGTTTTTTATATGACAACATTAAAGAAAAATTTTATTTGAAATTGGTTAGATATTATAATTAAAATATTCAGAAAGAACGGGGGTGATTTTGTTTTGGTGATAATTACTGGTGATACATGTAAGTTATAAGTTTTTTTATAACATGTATGACAACATTATGGATTTTTTTTTTTGGAATTAGATATAATTATTCTGTACAATTAATTTCAAAGAAAATTTCTGATTTATAAGGTTTGTTACCGTGCCCTGTGGTCTCAGTGCACACATGTACTGTATACACAATGTACGTAAATTTCCGATTTTTATTTATTTCAAACTTGCAAACAGCCACACTTATCTAATTAGAATTTATGGACCCAAGCATAATCAGCTATTGTGTGATGGCTCAGTTTTGTGAAATTTCATGTGTGTGTCTTATTTTGTTCAGTATCATCACAATCAGTGCAGATTTCCATTTAGGATATTGAATCGGTGTCCTAGTTTAAGATGAAAACAGTGACTGAACATTACTGGCTCATTTATGCAGCAGCAACAGTAATTTATAGGTATGACCTTATCATGTGGGGTATTATTTTCAGTCACTGAGTTTAATTATCTAATTTAACTAGCACTTTGATTCCATGCCCTGTTGATGATGTCCCTTTAAGTGGCCATGACACTGCAGGAATTTTGTACTCTTCAATGTTTAGTTTGACAGTGGTTTTTATTTTTGTGTCTTCTCTAACTCTAACAGATCTTGTGGTTTGGAGATGATGAAGGAACGACAGAATTATTGATAACACTTGAAGTTTCACGAAACAGTTAATGACACAGTTTCACCATCATTAGAACTGTATAGGCTTCAAAATGGTGGATTTTTTAACGGTCTTCAGTACATGGATCCTACTGCTGTTGCATGTCTGTGTTAATTTTGTGTTCATTCAAGCCGAAGTACTCCGACTCCCACTACACACTTCTCTACATCAGGTCAATGATGAGGTCAGGTCAAAGGTCACAGATGGTGTTTATGAACCACCAAGAGACAATCTAAGAGGAAAGCCAGGGTTAGGATTCTATGTGGAAATTGAACTGGGAACACCAAAACAAAAGGTAAATTGTTTGAAACAGTTAAAAGGCACAATATCATCACTCGTGATCAACAGGGCATGGAATCAGAGTGTTTGTTTTAGATTAACTCAGTGACTGAAAATAATACCCCACATGTTAAGGTCATATTACCGTTGCTGCTACATAAATGAGCCAGTATTTTTCAGTCACTGTGTAGGACACCAATTCCATGCCCTGTTGAAAGTTTGCTCTGATCATCGTGATGATATTGTCCATTTAACCCTACATTCCTACAGGTATTTCACAGACACCCTGCTGAATGCAACACAATGCAACAACAGAAAGTGTGCAGTCTGCATAACACAACAAGATCCATCAACTAGAACAATGATTCTTTTGTTCTCTGCTGAGGGCAACAAGATGCAACCATTTATTACTGTTGTTGCATCTTGTTGCATTGAACAAACCCTCCTACACATGGAGGCCACTCCGATCCACAAAATTCTGCTCTTGAGCCACCTTCAGTACATACATTTGTACAAGCATGCTGTCCTTTCCAAGTAATCTTACAAAGTCAACTGTGTGTCACCCAAGGCCGCTGTAAATGTTTGAACATATTAGTATGGCCTACAATGTGTCGATGGGAGACCACTTTACCCTGCAATCTCAGTGGTCATGTGACAGTGCACAGAAGGGTAACCATAGGAGGCCACTGGCAACAGCTAATGGCTTGGAGTGGCCTGAATGGGTTGTTTGCACTGATTGTAGGAGGGTTAAGTCTTTGAGTGGGTTTTACAATACATGTAAGTAAGTTTCAAAGAGTTTCATATTCTAATTTCACTCACAGTTGAGATTCGGTATTCCCCATTTGCCAAGAGATAAATTCATCAGAAAACTGAATAAAATTTATATTTTCACAATAACCCGCGGTTAAAAGGCCATTTTCTCAAGCCCTTTTAAAAAAAATTAGAAACGGCCAAAGTCAATCTTTGTTTACATCGCGGCATATTACAGTATGTAGTACAGTAGCGGAAAGAAACTCAATGAGACTCTGTATACAATGCTTGGTTTTCTGATACACATGAACATCTTTCATGAATTTTCTGTCTATTCACACCGTGCGTGAGCTGTTGAGGGCATATGTGACCTGTTACAACGAAATGAGCGTAAAGTCGCACTATACCATTTCACAGTACAGCAGGAAAAGTGAAAAATCAGAGGGGAGGTCTCATTTTTGTTATTATATTTGTAATTTGTAAATCTCCTTAAATATCGAATTCCAAATTTTCAGTTCGATCAGACAATTAAAAACCTCAATTTCAGGCCAATTTCGTTGGTACATGTAGCTTTTATCGTGTTCTGACAAACAACTTGAAACAAAGACGGAAACAAAGCTGCAAATCCCCCTCTGGTGGTCTGGGGGATCACTGTAACCCCAAGTGTTATATCATTGGAAAGCTCTTGTTCTACTGAATCCAGAAATACCAATAACTCAATTGTTTAAATTTCCGACTTTAAGCTCATTTTGTGGTGACAGGTCACATATGTTGTTAGACCACTGTGGGTGAAAGGGCAGCGATAGTGCGTCGCGTGTTGTGTATTTTGCAGTTGATGTGCGTACGCGCGGAATATCTCCAGCGATCATTGACTAGTAGAAGTAAATGCACGTGTAGTACCATAACATACGCATTACATAAAGTGTAACGCACAACGCACACATGACGCAAAAAGTGGCTGTCATCAAGACACTGGGCAAATTTACCACCAGAGGGGCTACGATGTGTGCTGAGCGAATACAGGGGTGAATTTGACCATTTAGTGTTCAAACCGCTTGGTATGGGAAATTATCAGGGAGGTGATTTCAAAGTGGCATTTTTTTTTTGCTTTTTGATTCAGAGTAACTTTTTCAGGAAGGCCTTATTTGGGGCGAATTGGTCAAGTGGCATGGATCAGTACATCAAGTATGGCAATCGGTCACGGTGCCAATTGGTCACGGTGCCAAGCGGTCACGGTGCCAGTCAATCAACAAATTGGCTTTTTTTTTTATTAAGGAGGAAAGTATGACTTGTTTTTTGTGCCGGATGACTGACTAGATACAAAAGTGCATGCAACTCTTTATGCAGCTATGTACTGTACCCATGCCATGTGTATTGAACCTCCAATGACATGTCGGATATCATTTACAAGTACATTGTACATAAATTTGTGTCTTTTTGTGAATAAGCTGGGTGCATTTTCAGATGTTTTTAAAGTCAAATGTTATTTTTGTCGGTATCATGGATGTCTCATGAATCTTAAAAGTGAATAAAGTCATAAAGAATGGATTAGAGTAAATCTCTTTAAGTAAAACTGGAATATTTTTTTAATTTATTTATTTTTTAGATTACCGATAGTGAGTATTTCTTCTGTATTGCACACAAGCCTACATGTACATGTAAGGCCTCACATTTTTAGACAATGTCAATAGTAGCGGGCGTGTGTGTGTTGTTTATAATAGCGGGCGTGTGTGTGTTGTGGAGCTGTTTATAATATTACAAAGTGTGATTAATTTGACCTTAGTAATTCAATGATGGTAAAGTGTACATGCCCTTGGTAACAACTGGTTGCTTAGTAACAACCTTTCTGATACAGGTCTCGTTACCAGAGAAAATATTCATAATCCTGATTAAATTGTGTTCTGTTACATGTAGATTGTACAGAAATACGTAGTGTAAATTGTATACATGTGTGTTTATTCCAAGTTAAGGCTGAATTTTTTTCAAGGGTACACTTACACAAACCCTAGATTACTGTGGTACACATACACGTAGTATAAACACAAGGATGTTTTTTTATAGAAAGAAATGTATGTTCTTTTGTCAAATTGTATTCAAGATCTACAATGTTTTTTTATTCTGTTTTTTTAATCTTGATTTTTATATCCCTCCTCTTACCATCTGTAATGAGTCTGTGAGTGAGATCTTTCAATTCCATTTCTTGCCCTTGTCTGAAATTTTGCAAGTTTAAATATTTTGTGATTTTTATCTGGTTGTTAAGCATGGGCGATTTATTTATTTATTTATTTTTTTTTTCATCTACGATATATCGGGCAACATTTTTCACAATTTTTGATAGTATCGCGATTATTTTTTTTTTTCATTCATGCATGATTGCTTTAGAGCTGATAACCACCTGTATGTACCCCTCTGTCAAGCATCACCGTAAATCACAAATTCGTTTGCATAGTGTGCACAATGTAATGTGCTTCTGAAGTACACGTACATGTACATGTAGTTCGCTTAAAATTGTTTCTCAATTCTGAAAGCTGAAAAGACTCTTAATCTTGTCTCCATGGAATTTCTTACTTGACTCACAATGGAGATTTTTTTTATCACGATATATTTTTTAAACATGATTTGTTGATACACATGTACAGTAACTCGATAACTTGAAAAGGTTCTTGATGTCGTAATCGAATAAAAAAAGGTATCGCAATATTCGATATTATCTTGTAATTGTTTAATGCCATTTCTATTATGTTTAGATCCAATCTTTTTATTCAAGGACCTCATTGGGAACAATCCTGTATAGATTTATGGGTTATATCATGGTTTATCAACCACTGTTGTTTTCTGTCTTGACATTTTGTTTCTATTGATTCTACTGTACTTTACTGTGATGTTGAATGAGCAAATAAACCAAACCAAGCCCAAATCATTTCCTTAACCCTCCTACTCTAGCTGCATTTTTCTGGATCTACATGTAGATCTGGATTGTTATACTCCGTAAAAGCGGTAAATCCGCATCACTACAGAGTTTGTGGCAAGTTGCTATAGTGGTCAAAATCAGTCAACTGTCTGTTTTATAGTGGTCAAAATCAGTCAACTGTCTGTTTTGACTGTTGGACCCAAATGTGCACACAGGGGCATTTTTGACTGTTTTACTGTCATTTTGACCACCCTGAACAATACCAGACAATGCTTTTACCAGTCAAAAAGCGGTCGACTCATTTTAACCTGTAAATGAACTTACTACATGTATGTACATGTACATAAGGTTTGACAGTTGTTTGACTGTTACCGTAGTGCACTAGATATACCTTAGCAAGTATGAACATTTTGACTGATTTTGACCCTTGCAGAAGTAGCAGGTTAATATAAAGAGTGTATGTAACTTACACCATATACAATGTGTACATCACTATAAAATGAAACATCTGTGTAAAAGTGGCTGTCCAATGGACCATTTGATTCAAAGTGGCTATCAATGGACCAGTTGATTCAAAGTGGCTATCCAATGGACCATTTGATTCAAAGTGGCTATCCAGTGGACAGTTGATTCAAAGTGGCTATCCAGTGGACCAATTGATTTCAAAGTGGCTATCCAATGGACCAGTTGATTCAAAAGTGGCTATCCAATGGACCAGTTGATCTCAAAGTGGCTATCCAGTGGGACCAGTTATTGATTCAAAGTGGCTATCCAGTGGACCAGTTGATTCAAAGTGGCTACGGTCCAGTGGACCAGTTGATTCAAAGTGGCCAAAAATAAGCAGAGCCAAGAGTTTACATGTATATCTGTCTCTCATCTTCGGTATTTACCACAGATATGAACAGAAAATTATATCCAGACCTGGCCAGCTGTAGGCAAATTGCTTTTGATTTTTTACCCAATCTGATGAGATTGAATTGATTACCTGTTGTTGTTGCAACATTACTTAATAATAATAGTGAGAACAGTTTATAATGCATCATGTCTGTCAAAATTTGACACTCCTGGCGCCAATAGTGAAATGAACTGCAAAAGTGCAATGTTGGCAAATCTATACAGAATTGATACTTCTTACAACAAAAGGTGTGTTTTTAACTTCAGTCTTAAATTCTGAATACATACTGTGCTTTTATATATACTGAGGATTGAGAGGGAGTGTGTTCCACAGAGACAGAACCAGATCTTTGAAAAGGGACTGATCTCCCCAAGAGTGTCGGAGCACGTGGGATATTTAGGAGCTTGGGTGCTGGCAGAGCAAAGTTGTGTCTAGGTGAGTTCAAAGAGGTGTATTAAGTCCTGGATGTATGATGGTGCTGTGCATGTTCTTTAATGGAGAGAACTGAAGAAGACAAGCGAGTAGTGGGTCTCCTTGTACAATAAGTATTTTCATGAGGAAGTAAAAATTAGTAAGAATTATTGATATTTAATAATCCAAGTGCAGAGTTTGACTTATCTTCATGTATTTCTTTTCCATTGCCCAGTTGAGATGTTACTAGTGGACACTGGAAGTAGTAATTTTGCTGGCTAGCGCCACCGAATAAAATGATTAACAAGTATTTTTCATATAGAAGTAAGTAAGTAAAGAAATATTAATCTAAATTGATTCAACTTTACAACCCTAACCACTCCAAATCCTGCATAATCCTCCAAGGGGTACTTTTGGGGGGAAATTCAGCACTGTTACAAGCTGGTACTTTCACCTCATCAAATGGGGCAAAATTACTACATGTACATGTACCTGGCAAGAAGTACAGGCCATAAGTGCTGAATATGAAAGATCAATGAAAATGCATGGTGCCTTTTGAAGTCAAGGGCATGTTTCCAAAAGTGCACTGATGGATTTTGGAGGATTCAGGAAGGTTACTAGCCAGAATACCTAAGGGGTTAGGGTTAAAGGGGCCTTTAAAATTGGAAATCTATTTCCTAAAAATAAGAAAATACATTTGCTAAAATATTTGGTACATTTTGTACATTTTGACAAATTGTTAAAAGAAAAAAGCGTAACCGATGGAAAAAGTTTCCACATTTGGATGATTGTTAAGTACCTTTACCAACTTCAAGTTAGCTTGGGCCCCCAAAGAAGCTCTCGGGACCGCAATGCGGTGGCAAGTTTCTAATTTTTAATTTTTTTTTCTTTTCTTTCTTCTTTTCTTTTCTTGTTGTTGCTACATAAAACAATGTCCAATTGGATCGATTGGATTTCTGCCGTGCTATGTTTTAAACTTTTTAAAAAAACTTTTGACTTAGAGGGCTATGAACGTTTTTCTCGATTTGTAGAGGGCCTCTCTAAATAGCCACCAACTACTACAATATGCTCCCGGGTATACATGTATCACATATTTCCCCTGTCAGGAAACAAAATAAGAAAAAAGCAAAAAAGCGCATCTAGTGAAAATATTTACTAAGCAAAATTGTCTGGTTTGTAGCTCTGTGAAATTGGAGCCCCAGGTAGTGTTGTACCTTTCCCTTGCCAGTTTTAATAATAGAAGCTTTACATTGACCTTTTACTCCTGACCTTTTAACCTCTTTATTTAGGTCATCAACCTACCATAACCTCGCTAACAGGAAGGTCTATGTCCCATATACTCAGGGAGAATGGAGAGGGAGTTGGGGAGGACTGGCTTAATGATGGGCTCCATGTCACACCCTAACATATCAGTCATGGTCAATCAGCCAGCATAACCTACTCAGAAGAGTTTTTTATCAATGAATCAAACTGGCAGGGAATTCTTGGACTTGGGTATGCAGATATCGGCAAGGGTATGTACATTGAGCTCAACAACTTTGTGAACTTAACCCCTTTTCAGACTGTAAGGGTTAAAATTGGGGCCAAAATGTTAGATTTACTTGGCAAGGTATATCTAGCGCACTTAAAAGTCCAACACTGCCTGTTTTGACCGTTTAAACAACTGATCACACAGGGCATTTTGACTGGTTTTACTGTAATTTTGACCACCCCTGAACAATACAAGATAATGCTTTTACCAGTCAAAACGGTTTTGTCTCTATTTTGACCTTGTAAATGTACTTACTACATGTATGGTTTGACACAGGATATCACCATTTTGACTGATTTTGACCCTTTGCAGTGACACCGTATTGAAATAATCTCTTTTGAGGAGTGAGAGAAGATTCTTTTTAGTTAATCATCGTTTCGATCAGTATGCTCTGCTCAGACTCCAGAGATCGGCTTCCGAGATCGTTTTGCCTCGAGATCAGAGCATACTGATTGAAACGCTGAAGTTAATCAAGGTTCTCTCAGAACCCCTCACTCTTATTATTACCATTAACCCTCCTACTTTTGGCACCTTTTTTCATATGTTGACGCACTATTTGAAACCATTCGCTAGGTTTTGAATGATGATATAACTGTGTACAGTATTGATTCCCCAAATGGTTGTTAACACAAAACCTTGTTTGGATCTTTTTCCAACAGCACAGCTAATACAAAACCTTGTTTGGATACTTCAGTGGTGAATCAATGGACCTCTATTAGGCCTGTAAGGAATAATTCGATTATTCGGAATATTCGCCAATAGTTGTTGCCAATCGCATCAGACCTCATGTATTTGAATTATTCGACATCACAGTAGGCGTCAATACCCCGGCAACTATTCGCGAATAATGACCAACTGCCTTCCAAACCATCCACAATCTCAGGGTCGGAAGTGTTTGCTAACTATCTCGCAACCACTATTCGGTGAGCAATCCTATTAAGCTGGCAATTACAGCTTGTTCTAGTTTTGGTAGTAAGCTGCTGTAGTGTTTGCAACCAGTAATGCCTTTGAGGAAGCCGACAAGTCAGGCAGGCTGGCTGGCTGTGACTGCAGCGACTGTTACCTGCAATTATACGCATTGCCTTTACACAACATAAAAATTGCGGTTCGCGGAACTGTTCGTGAACTATTCGTGAACTATTCGAACTATTCGCGATCATTCGCGAGCAATGCCGCCAATTGTACTGACCCTGTCCAGGCACTGCCGAGTAGTTGTACCCATTGTAGTATTCATGAACAGTACCTACCTAGTAGTGCCTTTGAGGGAGCCGATAAAGGTCAAGCCCGGATGGCTGTGGCTTCGACTGCATCGACTGTTACCTGCGAATTATAATGCATTGCCTCACACAACATAAACATTGTTGGTCGTGAACTGTTTGCGAACTATTCATGACTATTCGCTGTTAATCTGCTTAATTGTACTGTTCATCCAGGCACTGCTGGTAGTTGTGTGATTGTAGTATTCGCCGGTCAGTATTCGCCGGGTCAGTACTACCAGTCAGTGCCTTTGAGGGAGTTTATAGGGCAGCCTGGATGGCCAGGACTGCATCGATCAAAAGTAGCATAAACTTAAAAGTAGTCATAAGTCTCTTAAAAAGTAGCATACAACTGAAGGTAATTACTAATTAAATTTGAACACTGACAAAATTCATGTAACATTTTTGTTTTTGAAGAAAAGCTGGAGATGATGAATTAATGATTAAAACAACTGCATGTATTAATGTTTCATGTTGTTTATTTATTACACATCGATTTGTTTGAAATGTCAATTTATTTTCACAAATATTAAATAATGAAAGCATGGTCTTTGGTCACCGTCTTTCGCATTGCTGGTGTAATTGTCTTTGCACTTGCAGGTAACGCACAGTAGTGGCTCACATTGATGAGTAATGATAAATCCCACCCCGATCCACTTATTGCATGATCGCACTTGTTTGCCACCTACTTGGTCTTCAAGAAAAGTTTGTCCAATAATGACAATCGTAATTATGAGCACAAGTCAATCACAAAACCGCGAGGTCGGTCGTGTACAAAATCAGTTCAGGCATACTCACCACGCGCGTTCGAACCGAGTTGCTTTACATAAAAGGCACACTCATGAAGCCAGTTTTGGAGCGAACAACCTAACGAATCGCCTTAAAAGTGGCCCCTGCATGAGCATAAACACGATCTGCTTGCATGGTTATTTACTGGTGTATAGGACTAGGCTAATCGATTTGAAATAACATAGGGTGACCGTCAACTTATTGGTATTTCTCTTAATCTAACGACTTCAAATATAAACAAGATCTATTCAATGCGCTCATTTTATGGGGGTTTAGGTGGACTTCCCTCTCTGTTGACATGAGATGAAGCGAATCTGCGCTGCGATTCTAGCATGTGCTCAATGTGCACTGTTAATCGCTAATTTGTGTTGGAAGCCTCCACGCCACAGAGTAATAACCGACGCAGGCGATTGGATTTTCACTCACGAAAATGTATTATTTCGAAAGGTACAATTTTGCAAGAAATAAAGAAAAACAACAACAGGCATGAAAGAGCTTAATGTATGTGTTTGTTTTGTTGTCTGAATGATCACAAATAGGCCAGAAATTACTATCAAAAGCAATTGTTTTTAATGTTTTAGTACTTTTTATAAACCAAGGGGAAAAATGGCCAACTGATTCGCCGAATAGTCGACATTCATGGTCAGGTTATAAAGGACAATCGAATAGTAAAATTTCTTACCATTCACCAGGCTTTTCCGCCCTCTATGCATTTGGAAATGGATTTGAATGGTAGTAAAGCTATACCAACACTGTTCAAATGGTGCTCACCATGTGTACAAAACCAATGGGCATTTATGAAAGTGGAAATTTTGAATGGTTTCAAATGGTCTTATCAGTAGGAAGGTTAAAACAGCAAAACAATAATATTTGAGACTTCGCTTCCTTTTCAGCCCGGATAGTTCGGTCCTGCCCTTGATTTGTTCCCTCATCCAGCAGTCAGATATAGACGATATATTTGCTTTGCAACCTGTGGAAATTTCCAAATGTAACAGACAACTCATCCAAAACAGATGTGACTGAACTATGGTAAGACATGAAACAAATGTGACTGGGAACTATGGTAAAGACATGCGAAAAGAAATGTGACTGAAACCAGGTAAGACATGAAACAAATGTGACTGGGAAACTATAAGACATGAAACAATGTGACTGGAACTATGGTAAGACATGAAAGAAATGTGACTGGAACTATGGTAAGACATGAAAAGAAATGTGACTGGAACTATGGTAAGACATGAAAAACAAATGTGACTGAACTATGGTAAGACATGAAAGAAATGACTGGAACTATGGTAAGACATGAAAACAAATGTGACTGGAACTATGGTAAGACATGAAAGAAATGTGACTGGAACTATGGTAAGTCATGAAAACAAATGGATAACATGGTAAGACAATAAAATGACTGAACTATGGTAAGACATGAATACAAATGTGACTGGAACTATGGTAGAAACATGAAACAATGTGACTGAACTATGGTGTAAGACATGAAAACAAAATGTGACTGGAACTATGGTAAGACATGAAACAAATGTGACTGGAACTATGGTAAGACATGAAAACAAATGCACTGAACCATGGTAAGACATGAAACAAATGGATCAAGTCCATGGTAAGACATGAAACAAATGTGACTGAACTATGGTGTATATGGAAAACAATGATTGAACCAGGTAAAGACAAGGAAAACAAATGTGACTGGAACTATGGTAAGACATGAAACAAATGTGACTGGAACCATGGTAAGACATGAAAACAAATGTGACTGGAACCATGGTAAGACACGAAACAAATGTGACTGAACCATGGTGGTAAGACATGAAACAAATGTGACTGAATCATGGTAAGACACGAAAACAAATGTGACTGGGAACCATGGTAAGACATGAAAACAAATGACTGGAACTATGTAAAGACACGAAACAAATGTGACTGGAACTATGGTAAGACACTTAAACAAATGACTGGAACTATGGTAAGACGAAAAAAATGTGACTGGAACTTTATGGTAAGACATGAAACAATGTCGTGACTGGAACCATGGTAAGACACGAAACAATGTGACTGGAACTATGGTAAGACATGAAAAACAAATGTGACTGAAATCCATGGTAAGACATGAAAACAAATGTGACTGGAACTATGGTAAGACATGAAAACAATGTGACTGGAAACTATGGTAGACATGAAAAACAAATGTGGAACTATGGTAAGACATGAAAAACAAATGTGACTGGAACTACATGTACAATGTATGGTAAGACATGAATACAAATGTGACTGGAACTATGGTAAGACATGAAACAAAATAAGGGAAGAAAATTTCACCCAACCTCCAAATATCCACAGGATCACAGTACTGAGAGATTAATACTTAGTTAATCCCTAGAGACCTCACACAAGGACTCCCAGCTGATTTTTAATCCCTGGTTCATCATAGACATGAACAATACCACAATACCCACATGAAGGTTGATTTACACGCGCATAAGTCTTCTGGTCTCCCTTTATTTTTAATTTTCTTTTTTGCTATGAACAACATCCAATTGCAGCCAAAATTGCAGGATCGATTAAATTCTGCCATGCTGTGTTTTGGGAAACAACTGTACAAAAGGGGGTATGAACATTTGCCCGATTTATGAGGCCTCTCTTAGTTGACCATACTTTGTATATGGGAAATTTGGTCTCCATATACAATGTTGATCATGTAAATTAAAAAAATGCTGATGTGTGGGTCTGAGGCGATGCGTGGAGACCAGAGACTTGTTTTTGGGCCCTTAAACAAAATTATTGTCAGGTGTTTCCCCATGTCCATAAATTGGGCCTTAACGGGAAAAAAACATATCCTCACTTTCGTCAATTTTTGAGGATCTTTCCACTGGTAGATTTTCTGTAATTAAACACTAGATCCTAAAACAGAAAAAACAAAAACATATCCTCACTTTCCCTTTTGACAAACGGAAGGGGAAGTACACTCATAGCACAAACAAAATAACCATGCACCCCACTGCTACATCTGGCTCTGAATAACCTTGACCAAGGTTGTTAATAATAATAATAACTTGGATTTATAAAGCGCCAAATTGCCCAAGGTTACAAGATGCTTTTTACATTATTATCCCTGGTCAATAACAACAATCAATCCAAACCTCTCAGCTCCTGGGAGCATACAGCCCCAAGCTATCAGTAGCGCCAATTTGGAAGCTTTTTTCAACCACAATATCAACCTCTACCAGCGGCGCAAGATGGACTTAGTGGGGGGGCAATGCCCTCCCTGTTACTTTTGCCCCCAATTTCCCTCCCCACTTTTTTCCCCAATGGTAAGTCTATGCTTTTTCAAAGCAGTACAAAATTACATTAAAAGATTACCGTTGTCTCCCCTAAATTTAAGCTTTGCCCCCCCTCTGCCCTCTTACCCCCTCTGCCCCCCAGTTTAACAGGTCTGGTGCTGCCGCTGACCCTCACAGACAGCTAGTTTATACTCCTGGTGAAGATGGAGCAATGTACAGTGAAGTGTTCTACCAAGGACATAAGTACACTGTACCAATGGTCACGCCGTGATTTAACCTCAAATTTATCTGACGACTCCAGCCATCAGAACACAAGTCTGATGCGCTGACCACCGTCCCATGGGGCAATTTTTTTTTCTTCCCCCCCAAGTTGGTTGCCCCAAAATATTGGTGTTGAAAATATTGGGTTTTGGTCATATTGTTTTTGAAACTTTAAGTTTTAAGGAAATTTCAATTCCCCGTAAAAAGAATTTTTTTTGGTCCTTTAAAAAATTTTTCCGGGGGAAACCCTCCTTTTCCGGTTTCCCGGCCCCAAAATCCGGGTTCTTTTTAGTCCAACCGATAAAGGGGGTTAAGCCCCACTTAAAAAAAGACAGATTAGGGGAGGGGTAAAGGTTAAAAATTGTTTCCGGAAATGGGCCCCCCCCCCCTTTACCCGGGAGGAATAGGCTGGAAAATTTGGGTTTTCTGTTTCCCTCTACAAGTTCATCGCCAAATCTCCAGACCCCAAATGAGGGAAACCCTCTATTCAAATTTTAGCCCAGAAAACCCATACCGGGTTCCCCCCGGGCTAGAAAATGACCCCGGGCCAAATTGCATTTAGGGCCTAAATAAAAACCCATCGCTTATCTCCCCAAATCACATTGATGGAAAAAATATAAACCACGGGTCCTTATGAACCACCCGGGTTCTTCAAGGAATCCCATGTTTTACGGTTTTTCCAAGTTATTTTTTTTTTATTCAAATTTGTTTAGAAAGTAAAACAAACATTTTTGAAATGAGATTTTTCCCAAGTATGGGAAACAGAAGTTGGTTTAAGAAAAACACCCAAAATTCATTTATAACAAGCCCCCCAAAAAATATTTGATAATATTTGTGTAAACCATGTTTTTTTGAAATTTGAAAAAATTGTCATTTAAAAAGTTTTTTGTTTTTTTCCAAGTAAATGTTCAATAAAAAAAGAAATTTCAAATTGGTTTTTTAAAATAACTAGAGCATACGATATAAAATGCCGTTTTTTTTGGGTTCTTCCAAAAGGCCTGTGATTGCTAAATTTTCCTGATTTCTGTTTTTTAAAAATCTCCTTTGAAAAAAAAAAGAAGAACCCAAGGAAAAAAAAGAAGATTTATTGTTGGGTAAACGAACCCAGGGTAAGGGGGAGCACTAATTGGGGTGACAATGAAATGCTCATTGAGAGATTGTTTAAGAACTGAGGACAACGCATTTGGGTACCTCCAGTTTTTCAAACCAATTACTACCCTGGTGCCCCAATTAGTTTTTTGTTTGGGGATGGGGAAAGCGTAAACCCCCAAAATTAAAAACACCCAGGAGGTTCGGGGGGTTTTGGAGAAAAAAGGGGAAATCCGGGCCCACCATTTTTCAGTTTTTTCACTTTAATCACACCCTTTATAAAAGAGATTATATTAAATTTTTTTTTTTTTAAAATTTGTTTTTTTTTTTTTTGCTTTTTTTTTGACAGACAAAGATTAAAAATTTAAAAGGTGATATGTGGTATACCCAAAGTAATGACTGTATTACGAGGTCATTATTGTATATGAGGTCAACGGTCGTCACAACATGGACGAAAGAGGTCAGTGTTTTGAGATGCAATAAGTCATTATAACAAAAGAAAACATCCTTTTGTCAAATGGAAAAATTGTACTCAAAATTTTAAGACAAAAAGGTCATAGCAGGCAGAATTATAGTTGTCATTAACTATTTAACTACGGGAATTTTTTTCCAAAGTTTGCACCCAAGCCACAAAAAACTACATGTAGATAATTAAATTATTTATTTCCCCTACACCAAGGGGGGGGATAGCACTGCATATTCCAAGTGTTGGGGAAAAAAAAACTTTTCCTTTCCCAGTTTTTAAGAAAATTTAAAACCACGCTTTAAAATTTTTGTTTTCCCAGAAAATTTTGATAAACTATTGTTGACAGGGAACAACAAACAAAGGTACCGAAGTTTTTGATTTTTAAAAGTCATCATTAATGAAACAAAAGAAGGTGAGATTAATTTAAAAAACCCCCATTTTAAGCGGCCCCTGTTTTTAAAAGGTTAGCAAAAAAATTTGAGAATGGCCCTTTTTTAAATTAATGGATTTGTATTTTAAGGCCACTTATTTGTGGGCAATAACGGGAAAGTGCGCTTTTCTATGTTAACGTTAGCATTTATGAAATGAAAAAATCAGGTTGAAGAAATCCCAAGAGGGTACTTTTCATAATTTTTTTGGTACAGGTTGCATAGCGAATTTCAGTTTTTACCCTTTGGGCCCCGGTTTTAAAATTTTACCAGTCTCCCCATTTTGTCAATATTTTGTTTTATACCTGTGACTCCTTGCCTCCCAAATCTTTAAAAAAAGAAGTAGCCCCCAAAAAAGAAAAAAGTGTTATTGTGTCCAAACCCCCAGTTTTTTGGGGGGGGGAGTCTGTAAACCTCAAAATTAAAATCCCCGGGGGTTCAGGAAGACCGGGAAACAGACCCACTACCCCTTTTCGATTTTTTCTTTTGGGCAAACCCCGTTGGGGGAGAAGAATAAACCAAAGAATGCCAAAATGATATATTTGGGTCCCCCCATGTTATGATACAACCAAGCACAGTCTGGGGGTCTTAGGAGAGGATAAACGTTTTTTCTTTTTTTGCAAAAGACCATTTTGTATTTTTGGTTGAATGATTCCAAAAGGGAGGATTTAAAAAAAAGTTTTTCTCATGAACTTTTTAAAATGAATTTTAAGAATTTAAATTCTGTGGGTTTTTTATCTTTTTAGTTTTTTTCTATTTTCTTTAGAAGGCCCATTATACATTTTCCCCAAAAAATTTAAAAAAAAGCCGAAAAAAGAGCATGGAATCGGGGTTTTTGATGAAAAATGAAAATTTGGCTCATTTATTCAGCACCAGTAATATGACCTATCATGTTGGAACGATGGAAACAAAAACACCCGTTCCCTGGTTTCCCCCTTTAAATAAAATCTTAATACACAAGTTCAAAACTTTTAAAATTAATTATTCAAATTATTTTCAAAAATTGAAGGCCATGCCGGGTAATTCCAAATACTTGATTTGACCAAAAGCCCCTAAATGGGTGTTTCCCAAACCGCAACATAAATTTTAATAAAGATAAATTTAATTGAAATTCAAGGGGGTGACATCCCCGACCAAATCCCTTCCTTTAAGATTTTAAAAAAAAACAAAAAAAGGAAATTTAGATGGACCCCAGCCTGGGACGACAAACTTGGGGACAAAGTCCGCCCGGATTCCAAACCGCCGGAGTACGGGCCCCAGCAAAATTTTCCAGGGAAATTTTGGGTCAGACAAAGTTTCATTTTGGACCTTAAAAAAACCCGGGCCCCCGGGTTTTGCCTATTAACCGGGATCCCCCCCCAAACCCTATTAATATCCCCCGGGCCCCCAAACAATTAACCCAAGCCCCAGGGGCCCAAATAACTTGGTCCCAGGTCCCGAAAAAAAACCCAAAAGCCCTGGCCCCCGAACAAAAACGGGCCCAGGCTCCCCAACAAATAGCCCCTGGTTCCCAACCCTTTTTCCTGAAATCATGGCTCCCTGAACCCAATTAACCGGATGTCCCCATGGCCCCTGAAAACCAAAAAACCCTTTTATGGTTCCCAAAACCCCCCTGAAGCCCTGGGTTCCCCGCTTTAAACCCCTGAGTCCCCATCCTCCCTGAAACCAAATTAACCCCCACCCCATGGTCTCCCAAAATAAGGGGTTTTTTCTCCCTGAACCAAAATAACCGTAAGCCCTGGTTTCCCCAAATATTCCCGTGATTCCCCGGGTTTTCCCCCCAATAATATTTTCCCATTTTTTCCCCAAAAAACCCAGAAATCCCCATGGGTTTTCCAAACCATTTAACCCCGAAGTCCCATGGTTTTCCCCAAACCCTATTAACTCCAATCCCCAGGTTTCCCCAAAATATAACCCGGGGGATGTCCCCCCCGGGTTCTCCCGGGCCAATTTAACTGGGTTTTTCCCCTTTTGAACCCAAAACCGGGAAATTCCCCCTGGTTCTTGAAACCTATTTAACGGAAGTCCCCTGGTTCCCCCTTCCATTAAACCCGTGAACCCCATTTTCCTGAAATAAATTTTAGGTTTGGCTCCCCAACATTTCCCGGAAACCCCTGGCCCCAACAAAAACCTAAATCCCCTTTGGGTTTTCCCCGAACCAAATTTAAACCCGGGAAATCCCCATGTTCTCCCTGAACCATATTTCTCACTTAGCAAAAGTAGAGAAAAAAAAGGGTTCGGAAATTGATCCCCGAACCTTTCTCACTTAACAGGTTGGGAAAGAAGAAGGGATAAGGGTTTTTTTCAGAACCACCCAGTTGGGGTGTTGAGATAAAACATGGTGTTACCGCAAACCAAAAAGAATCGATATTTCCCCCGCAAAGCCCCCCAAATTTATAGCCTCGCCGGGGGAAAAATCTTCAGCGAACCCTTTTAATAAATCCCCTTTAATGGTATCCCGAACCCTTTTTTCCCGATAGGATAAAGACAGTGGACCGTTGGACGAATACAAAGTATTCTATGTAAAAATTTTTTTTTAATTTTTTTTTAAGAATAGTGAATATTTATTATGATCTGTATTTTGAATACCTTTCCCGGGGAAACCAAACAATCATGAACACTGCTACAAATATAATCTCCTCCCCAATACAGGTGAGCAGTTAAAACATCCAAAAAAAAGAGTTTAAGAAAACAATTTTTAAAATCACCTCCCATCTTCAAAAGTCTCTGTCATTCCACCCAAACGGACAGGTCCTTGTTAGATAGTAGGTGGATGTACCATTCATTATCCTTTTATGAGTGCACATTCGGGTCATTCCACTGGGGTTTGGGCAAGCTTTTTTAAAGGTGTCCCTTTTTAGGGTGGGGTGACATTATTATCCAAGAGGACATTTGGGCACCACCAGGTTGGTGAAGTTTTAAAGGGGTCCTTTTTCAGGAATACCTTTTATCCTTATTATGGTGCAATTTTTCATTCCAATTGAGGCAACTTTGTGAATGGTTCCTTGTTAAAGGGGAGATAAAATTATTTAAAAAGTGACATTGGGACCACCAGGTTGGGCAACTTTTTGGGAAAGGGTCCACAAAACCATCATTATTAATATATAATTTTTTATTCCCCCATTAGGCAAGCTTGCGGGCGAAAATCACCCCAACCAAGATGACATTCGGGCACCACCATTGATCGTGACGGGGTTTCCGTTAAAGCCCATTTTTTATTTTTTTAAACTTCCCCTTAAGGTTCAACTTTTAACAGTGTTTTTTAAAGAACCACTTATCCTTTTATTTTATTTTTTAAAAATTTTTTTTTTAATAAATTCAAATTTAATTTTAAAAAAAAAGAAAGGTTATACCTCTTGGCCCAAAAGTTGGGAATTTTTGGTACCCCCCAAAAAAATTTTAAAAGTAAAAAATAAAATAAATTTTTATAAGGTTTTATTAGGATCTTTGGGGGACAATTAAAAAAACAAAAGATGAACTTATAGAAAGTCCCATAATATTTTTTAAAATATATTACATGAATGTATAGGTCAATATATATAATACACACAGACATACCCATATACTAAAATACACCCTATAAATATTAACTGTATATTTAAAAAAAATCACAAAACATTAAAAATGTATTTTTAATTAAAAATTCAAAAAACACAAAAAGGGCTTAAATAAATGAGTCTTTAAATTGTTCTTTAAAAAAATTATTGAACTGCAACTAAGTTCTACTGGCAAGTTTAAATTTGAGGCCGAAAATGCAGATCACCATAGAAGATGAGTCCAGGGGTCAGAAGAAATTATCATAGACTGGGCTTTAAAATGGAAAGAAGTTACTTTTATTTTAGCATGAAATGATTTCCAAGTGACAATAAATTTTAAAATTTAACCTTTGACAACGGTAGCCAGTGGGGTTGTTTTAAATTTAATAGTAAACCCATAACCAGGGGAAGGCAGCACTCTATTTTTGGGAAATAGATCAACAAAAACTTCTTTTCTCCATTGTTTCATGGTTTAAACAGAAGGTAATATCGATGTAGGCTGAGGTTTGATGGGAGATGGATATTTTAGTTTTCGGTGACAATGAATTTTTTTGGGATGGTTTTGAGAAGAGTAGGGGTGTCGCCGATATTTTTTGAATCAAACCCAAAACAGAAACTTCCCCGGGTTTTTCCCTTTTTGGAAAAAATGCTCGGGGGGTACAAAACATGTACTGTAAAAAAAAAATTGACTTTTTTAAACAAAGGGTACCATACTATGATTTTTTTTTTGAGGAAAAATTTTGAATTTAAAAAAAATTGTTGTACAAGGTATTGTTCAAGAGTCAATATTTCGTTTGTAGCCAAATGTTCAAGTCCAATTTTTTAAAAAGTCCACGGAATTGAACATTAAAAATGGAACCGGAAAGACGCCGGTCGGCCCACCGATACCGAAAAGCCCAGAAGAGCGGTTGGAAACGTTGATAGTCTGCCCACCCCCATCAGAGAAAGGCGGAAAAACCACAAACGCTAGAAAAAACCAACGGCTTTTTTCTGACCCCCACTTTCCAAGAAGAGATAAACAAGTGTCACCCGAAGAACTCGGAAGGTAATATCAGGAGGGATGGGGTGTCCAGTTTAAGATGAACACAGGACCACGGGTTCATTTATGCAGAACCATATGTTTTATCATGGGGGATTTTTTAACGAAGTTAAGGAAAATAGAAGGGCCAAAAGGGGACAATATCATCATGATCAGGGGTTTTCGGGAGGGAATCATGTCCAGGGGGGAACATAGACTGAAAATGACTGGGCCCAAAAAAAAGACCAATCATGGGGTATTTTTTTCATACTGAGTTAATCTAAAACTAGACTTCAATTTCCCTGCCCTGTTGATCGTGAGATATTTCCCTTTTAACCTCCACAACAGGGGAATTTTGAAAAACCATTTAGGCCACCCCCTTAGGTTTCCAGTGGTCCCATGGTTTCCCTTTTGCACGTCACACCACCAGATTGAGGTAAAGGGGGCTCCCCTCGAACATTGAGGCCATACTAATATTTTAAACATTTAAGTCCTTTGGCAAAGTTGATTTTGTAAGATTATTGAAAGACAGATTTGTACATGTATGTACTGAAGGTTGCTTAACAGAAGGGTGGATGAGTGGCCTATGTGTGAAGGGTTTTAACACGGGCAGGTTGTATGTACAAAAGGGGGAAGAACATAATTGAAAATTAGTGGATGGGAGTGGCCCCTTGTAGGAGGGTTTAAAGCAGGACAGCAGGCGGGGTACAAAAGGTTTGAAGAACATAAAAAAAATTTGTGATGGGAGTTATGTGCAGGAGGGATTTTTAAAGCCAAAGGGAAAAATGCAAAGTAACAAATCATTGCCTTGGACCCAGTAAAATTTTGAAAATTTTAAAAATTTTACAAATTACCCTGATTTTTAATATTGATTAATTTGTTTGAGGAAGCGTTATAGAGATGGTTTTAAAGGGATTTATGTTTATTTAAAGGAAAAAACCAATCGTGGGATTTGCAAAGTCAACTTGCCCCCGTAAAAATGAACTTTTTTATGCCCGGGAAATTTCTTCCAGTAATTCCATATTTTAAAGAGAATAAATGTTTGGGGATTCAAGCTCCCCCACAGCTTCCAATATCATGACTTTCCCGGAGGGTTTTAAAAAACAACTTGTTTGACTTTTAAACCCCTTATTTTGTGAATTTTAGTGAAAGTTTAGAGGTCAAACCGTCAACTGCCGTTTTGACTGTTGACCCAATGTCCAAGGGCTTTTTTTGACGGTTTTTTACTGTCTTTTTGACCAGAAAATTTTTGGACAATTTTTTTTGACAATGTTTTTTTTACAAGTTTGTTTGACAATGTTTGTTTGACAATGTTTGTTTGACAATGTTTTTTTTTGATTTGATATACCTGGCAAGTGTATCAACATTTTGACTGTTTTTAACCCTTTGTAGTAGGGGGGTTAAAGAGTTTAAAAAATTGTTTCCCTGAAAAGTGGGTTTTTTACCGCCATTATGTTAAAAAAGCTTGTTCATCTATTCATAACAGTTTCCAAAGGTTCTTTTAGTTTTTAACACCGTATGGATGCCCCGAGATGTAATGAGTCAGAAAACCCAGTTTGGATTTGGGAAAAGGGGGAAGAATTTATGGCCCAAAAACTATAGTTCAAAAAATGATGTTGTTGGAAATTTGGACCCAAAAGTTAACTGTTCCCGATGCCTTTTTTTTTTTTTTAATTTTTTTTTTTAATTAAGGGGGATCATTGTTTGGGCCCAAAAAAGGTCTCCTGTTTCTGGTCTCCATGCAATAGCCCCCAGCCCCAAAGGGTTTTCCGATTTTTTTTTTTTTTTAAATTTTAAGAAAATGCCCAATTGCACCCAAAAATTTTTGGGACAATTGAATTCTGCCGTATGTGTTTTTTTTAAAAGATTTTTTTCAAAAGGTTTTGAACATTTGCCCATTTGTGGGGTTTTCTTAGCCACCAATTTTGTATATGGAAAATTTTGGGTCCCCGGGAAAATGAAATACGATTTCGTTGGCAAAAAAAAAAGATTAAAAAAAAATAAAAAATAAAAGGTGTCCCCACACCGTTTTTGGGAAACCCAAACCCAGACCAAAAACCCGGACCGAACCAAAAACCCAAATTGGTGACCGGGAAACCAACCTGACCAAAAACCCGGGAATCATGACCAGAAACCCCCGGATGACCAAAAACCCCAATAAAGGACCAAAAACCCCACCGATGACCAAAAACCCCCGATACCAAAAACCAAATGACCAGAAACCAAATCGATCGGGAAACCCCACCACCTTTTTTTTGGGCCCTAGATTCACATTTTGTTTTTTTTGAGATGAATATAATTTTTCCGGGACTTTTTTTTTGAGGATGAATTTGAGTTTGGATCAACAGCCCTGAGGTAGACGGACCAAAAAATCAGGTAAAGGGAAATCCCCCTTTTTTGGGGGTTTTACAAAACCTAATATATTTATTTAAAATTTTTTATTTTTTTTGGGTTAAAAAAATTTGGGGGAAAATTTTAATTTTAAAAAAACTGTCAGTCCCCCCAAACAAGGCCAATACCCACTAAAGGAAAGGGGGTTACATATGGATATTATCCAATTTAAGCAAGATTACATTTGTTGATATTTTTTAAACTTAAATAGATCGGGTTGGGAAAGAATCAGTTGAAGGCCCATTGTAATGTGTTCTAGGAAGGTTACCCCAAATGGAACTTCCCTTTGTTTTTGGGAGTTATAGTGGGGGTGTTCACCGTTTGTTTAGCCCAAATGTACATCTGTGAAATAATAAGAAAAAATTTCAAAATAAAAATTTTGTTTTTTGGGGTTTGGGTCAATATTAACTTTTTGACATAGAATTTGAACTTGAAATTACACCAAATAGTTGTTTTTTTAAATAAATAAAATTTTTAAAAATGATTTTAGGCCCCAAGGCGGGAAAAAAGAAAAAATAAACAAACAATATAAAAGATAGAAAGGGAGAAAAAATTACGAGATACATGTCCCCACAATGATAAAATAATCATTTTTGGGTATCATGAATAATTTTTTGCTGAAAATCCCCTGAAAATCTGTTTTACCGGAAATAAAAGTTCACTGACCCAACAACAAAACCCCGAAAATTTAAAAATATTCTTGGAATTCATTCACCGAAAACGCTGTGAAATGCCATGAACTTTTGGGGGCCATTAATTTTAGAGACCGGAATTTCCCTGAAATCACCCGGGGAAAATTATTCCCAAAATTGGGGAAGAGGAAAAGGGAAAAGGGAAAACTGAAAAGAAATTTTGCCGTGAGGGAATAAGATGAGTTTTAAGACCTTAAACTAGTTTTAAACAAGTTTTGGGTTTGTTGAAGATGATTCCAAAAATAAAGAAAAAGACCATCCCCCCGCCCTTTTAATTTGGGTTTCCTTTTAAGTGACATTTTTGGGGACCCAATTTATGGAGTGTAATTTAACAGTTCAGAAATAAAAATTTAAATGTTATTAAAAGAGAAAATTAGCAAAGTTTAAAAAAATTTCAAAACAGGAAAAAGTCAATTAATTTTCTTTGTTTAATTTGTTTCACCATTGCCAGAGATTGTTTACATCGCCTCCCAACGACAATTAAAATAGCTGAAAATTTGGGGGGTTGGTATCCTCGTTAACCCATAGTCTTGAATATCTGCACCACCAATGTAAGTGTCCCAAGCATCATAAAAACATGACAGTGAATTACGGGGAGAGAACGGATTTGCAGAAACTGTTTTAAGAGACAAAAAACCGGGAAAGTCAAAGGGTGAAAAAAGGTCTTTTTGAAAAAGTTATGGAATTTTTCCCGGATGGAACTGATTTATTGGAATTTTTAACAAGACTACTTCAGTATAAAAATGAATGATGGTGGAGGGGACTTATTGGAACACCTCTCAATACCCGCCCCTGACCCTGATGCCCCCAGCAATTATAGTTATCTTGAACCAAAATTTTCAGAAATGAAATTTTTTCCAGTTTTAAAAGGGAAGAAAAAAAAAGACAACAGGGGGAATAATATGTTTTTTGTAAAAAATTAAAAATTAGGTTACTTTTGATTAAATGAAACAAAAAATGTACATGTATGTAAAAGGAATATTGTTATTTAGTATCAATAGGGGGATAGAGTTTTCTTGGCAGCCATCTTGCCAGAAAGCCCTATTCAACAAACACAAAGTTTGTTTGAGGTCATTGTAGTACATCAAATTCCTTAAGGAAAGACAGTGATAAAATTGATGAGCAGATCCACTAATGGTGGGAAGGGGCTTGGCCCCCCCCCGTTAGTTACTAAATTTATCATTTTTTTTGTGCCCCCATTTTGGGTGTTCCCCCCCTTATAAAACCCTGGTTTCCCCGGGGAACCCCGGTTCCACAAACCCTGGTTTTAAAGGTGCAATCAAAAAACCCATAGAAATCGATTTGTCATAGACCCCCCGTTGTGTTTTAATTAAAGGGGAAGGATATTGGGAATGCTCAAATTTTTTAATGTTGATCATAACCCATCGATCAATGTTTTGTTCAGGGTGTTTAAAAATTATTAACCAAAAAGCCGAAAGCAGGATCACGCCCATTTAGATACAACCGGGGAAGGGGTTGGGGGTCACTAGAACTTTATGTCTATTTTCTTTCAAAAAAACTATTTTGTATTTTTGTAATGATTCCAAAGTCAGGACCCTTTAATAAAAGTCTTCTCAGAACTTTGAAACTGAAATGCCTAAGAATTAATTCATAATTATTTATCTTAGAAATTTGTAATTTTAAATTTTCTAATTAAACAAAAAGAAATAAAATTTTTTTTAATTTAATTGTCGAATCATCACTAGCACTAAAGGCATACATTCCCTCCGCTCATTTCACACAGTATATTTTTTTACCATTCCCCCCGCTTTAAATTTTTTGAAAATGTAACAAAATGATCATATGTGCACGGGTTTACACATTTTTTATATAGGGTAGAGCTCTTTTAATAACAATTTTTTTAAAGGAGGGCAAAAATTGGGCAAGTGCAATTCAAGTAAGACCTTCAGTGTTGTGATGATGAGATAAATAATTACGTTTTTTATCAAGTTTTTTATTTTAAAACTTAAAATTTTCAATTTAAAAGTAAAATTAGAAAACATAATTGAATTTTTAACAAATGAAAGATAAAAAAATGGCATGTTATGCCAAAAGAGGTTTGAAACCATGTCTCCTTGCAGCAAACATTTAAAAATTTAGTTTATTTTAGATGGGCTAGGAATTTTTTAAACAAATTAAAAAAAAATTACTTGTTGAAAGGAAGAAAATAATTTGTAATAATAACCCCCAAAAAAAAGCTATTTCATGGGAACATTGCTATTTTACCCAGGAAAGGAAAAAAATATTTAAATGACACAAAAAAATAACCAAATGGTTTACAGTAAATATTGCCCCCAGAAAATGAGTCAAAGAGAAAATTTAAAAAATATACATTTCATGTAGTGAAAGAGTAATAATTAGTTTTTTATTTTATATGTTAGATTTTTATATTGATTATGGAGATATGGATTTGTAATAATCAAAAATTTCAAATTAACAAAAGTGTTGGGAAAAATGAAAAAAAAATAAATTTTTTTGAAACGGACTAAAAAAAACATTGATTTTAATATTTTATTGATTAAAATTGAGTTTATGTAAACATATTAAAAAAATTTTAAATCCTAATGATTTTAAAAAAAAAAAGAAAAAAAAAAAACCCTCTCAACATTTCATCGCCATTACAAAAGCATGTGCGACATGTCCCCCTTTTTTCACAGAGGGGGTCAAATTATGTACAGAAATTAATTTATGGTGGGTCCGCTATTTCATTTCTGTTGACTTTTTTTACCATAAAACAAGCTGACAACTTTTTGATCTATTTAAAAATATTTGTTATCTTTCAAAAAGGGATATTAAAAGGGTAGAATTGTATCTGGCCGCCACTATTTTCATTTATAACCAAAATGAAATCTTACCTACCTGGAAATGGAGAAATATGGATGATGATGACATATTTTAAAATTATTTCAGGATATTTATTTAGAAAAAAACGGATTTTTGGGATGATGACTCCGTCATGTCGTCTGATCTTAACCCACAATTAGTGACCAACACAGTCATTGTACTGAGTGGAACATAATAGGGTCCTTTTATTTCTGAAGGGGGGGATTTTTTAAAAAGAATGTCCCAAAAACCCTCAAAAGGGATTTTAAAGATAGCGTTTCGTACCACCCAAAAACGATAGAATGATTTTTTAAATGGTAGTGGGCCAAATTTTTTTTAAAACCCGTGGGGGCCGGGTACGAATTTTCCTACTAATGTAAAATTTAATAATAATGTGTGGATTTTATAGCCCATCAAACCCAAAAAGGGGGCTCAACATTATAATTATCCCTGCTCATAAGGTTGGCCAAAAACATTCTGAAACCATTCATCCCCGGGGGGTATAATAATTGTGCCATTTCAGCATATAGAGCAAACCAACCTGCCTTCACAGGTACCCATTTAACCCCTGGGGGGGAGAAGAATTATGTTCCCCGCTCAAGGACAAGTGTCACGCCTTTTAACCCACATTTGTTCAACACCAGAACTTGAACCGGTGCAGACCCCGGCCACCAGTGAAAAAAAAATATTTTTTAAAAAAATTTTGTTTTAGATTAACCAGTGGTGGAAAAAAAACCCTTTAAAAAAGGTATCAAAAATTTTAAAATTTATTACTGTTGTGCTGCACAAAAGAGCAGTAATCACGTTTGGGTTTTTCACCCCGGCCTGTGATTTCAGATTTTTCCCGATTTCGGATTTTTTTTTAAATTCCCTTGCCTGAAAATTTTTTTGAAATAAGAGAAGGAAAAAAGGAAAAAAAGGTGTATTGTGTCAAACCTCTCGGCTTGTTTTGGGGGTGGAGAGTCTGTAAAACCCCAAAAATTTAAAAATACGGGAGGTTAGGGCTAATTTGTCCTTTTAG
>CM055816.1:20533852-20580636 GCA_029582265.1 Zoroaster sp. YZ-2022 | reverse complement strand
TATTTGATTTCATTAGGAAAGTCATAATAATAGTAATTTGTTTCTTCATTTGCATCTCAATCAGGTGTTGTCAGGTTAGAAATCCCGGTGTCCAAATGGGCGGCAAAATGACAAAATAAAATTTCTTCTTCATCTTTGGCTGCTCCTTGTTGTTGAAGTAGGGGTCGCCACAGTGAGATCATGTTTCCATCTCTCTTCCCCTGTCCTCACTGCATCTTCTCTCTATTTTTACTGCTAACCATCACATATCCTCCCTCACCCACATCCATAAACCCGGCCTCCTCCTTTGGCCTTCCTTCTTTCCTTCCTCTTACAACTGGCAGCTCCATTTTTTTTAGCATCCTTTTTTCCCCCCCCTCATCCCTAGAAACGGCGGTCTAGCCTTACTGGACTCAAGTTCAGTGTTAACAGCAGAATGTAGGATTCGGAATCGGCAGCCGTGACACTATGTATGTAGGCAAGACACTTAACTTCCATAATTGCTTCTCTCCACCCAGGGTTAAATGTCACGGTGCCTGTGAGGCAGAGTTGGTTGATTGCCCTGCTATGCGCTGTAATACAGCAGCAATTGAGCTATATACTCCCAGGAGCTGAGATGGTTTTTCAGGAATGATTCTCAGGAAACCTTATGAGCAGGGAGTGAGTGACATGCCTCACCTGTAAGCTTCACTCAGTTGGAGTGGATACATGCGCTACTATACATATGAGTCCACACATGTATGTATTATTATTATTATTATTATTATCATCTCTCTGCGCTCTGCATGTCAAACCATCTCAACGATACCTGCATCCTCTCTCCCTTTGTCTCCAAACCGTCCCAACTTGCCATGGCTGTCATCCCTCTAATATACTCAATTCCTAATCTCTTGTCCCATCTCGTTGCTCTCCCAAAAGCCTTAGTATCTTAATGAGATAAAATAGTGTCCAAATTTGCTGGGAGTGACGGATTACTGCGTAAAAATCGTATTTTTGGAAAATGAGTTTAGTCAATATTTGGAGGCTCAAATACTGTTATCTTTCATTCACCAAGTTTTAATCCATGCGAAACTATGCAGTTTTCTAATTGAAAAAGTAATGAAGTTTTGTAAAATTGCGAAATGAAACTGTGGTTTTGTTTTTTCACCCACGAAGTGACCGATCATGACCTTGTGCATGTATTACCACTGCGCATATTTTGTCCCGAGCGGCATGTTTTAAGTTTTTCGAAGTGACACAATTCGATCACGCCACCGCACACGTGTGTTTCCACGAGGATTGACGGTACGTGTCCAGCCTGCTCATGCCACAGGAAGCGTCAGTTGTTGAAAACTTGACAAAGGCGTGCGCAGTTTTCACAAAATGACTGTTTGGTTTTATAAGTTATTTACTGGATTTATAGTTATTTTCCTCTACAAAACAAATGATCTAATTAAGTATCGTAACCTTGAATGAGATTTTCCAGCTTTCTAACAAAGTAAAAATTAATGATCTTGATTAAAAGCCTGACGTAGGCATAGTTTAAATGACACCGTGAACGCTATTCGCTTATATTTCTAGCGGCGAACTAATCGACACTCTTCCTGGCTGTGATTTTACCACGGCGTGGGCGAATTATGTCGCCATTAGTGAAAACTACGACTAATTGTTCTTACTTTAATATGTTTGTGTAATGACCAGATAAATAAAATGCTCTCCATTTAATTTCACTTACAATACTTTTTACATATTAAATGACAGATGAAAACAGGTCCAGTTATCCAAATTCACTTTCACCCACAATACTTTTACATATAAATGACAGATGAAACAGGGATTAATTGTTCACCCTTACAATACTTGTACATGTAAATAACCAGATAAAACAAGAGGTGTCCAAATTGTTCACTTACAATGTAGCCATACACATGTAGCCAGGGTAGATGAAACAGGGTATCCAAATGTTTCATACACAACTTGTAACCTGTGTAAATGACAAGATGAAACAAGTGTCCAAATTGTTCCTTACAATACTTGTACATATAAATGACAGATGAAACAGGAGTGTCAAATTCATTCACTTACCAATACCCCAGCCATGTATAAATGAATAATGAACAGGGTGATCCTTAAATTGTTCGCTTACAATACTTTTACATGTAGTAATGACAGATGAAATAGAAGGTTGCCATCCAAATTGTTCACTTACAATACTTTTACATATAAATGACAGATGAGCAAGATGTCCAAATTGTTCACTTACAATACTTTTACATATAAATAACCAGATGAAATAAGGGTGTCAAATTGTTTCACTTACAATACTTTTACATATGGAAAATGACCCAGATGAAAACTCAGGGTGTCCAAATTGTTCCACTTACAATGCACACTTGTATATGTAATGACAGATGAAATAGAGGTGTCCCAAATTGTTCACTTACAATACTTGTATACTATAAATGACAGATGAATAGCCAGTGTCCAAATTGTTCACTTACAATACTTGCATACATATAAATGACGAAGATGAAAATAAATTCATCAAATTACATTTCACCCTTACAATACTTTACACATGTAAATGACAGATGAAAAATAGGGGTGTCAAATTGTTCACTTACAATGCTTAGCCTATAGTGTAAACAACCAGATGAAACAGGAGTGTCCAAATTGTTCACTTACAATACTTTTACATATAAATGACAGATGAAATAGGGAATTGTCCATTGATTGTTCCGCCCACTTGCGCATTACTTTTACATATATAAATGACAGATGAAACAAGGGTGTCCATTAATTGTTCACTTACAATACTTTTACATATAATGCCAGCAGATGAAATAAAGGGTGTGTCCAAATTGTTCACTTACACATGCACCCAGTACCATGTAAATGACAGATGAAATAAGGTGTCCAAAATTGTTCACCACAATACTTGTACATATAAATGACAGATGAAATAAGGGTGTCAAATTGTTCACTTACAATACTTTTACATATAGTAACCAGATGAAATAAGTGTCAAATTGTTCACCACAATACTTGTACATGTAGTAACCAGGTGAAAACAGGGTGTCCCCAACATTGTTCACTTACAATACTTGTACATGTAAATGACAGATAGAAATAGGGTGTCCAAATTGTTCACTTACAATAGCATTGTACATGTATAAATGACAGATGAAATAGGGTGTGGGTGTCCACTTACAATACTTGCACATATAACATGACAGATGAAACAAGGGTGTCAAATTGTTCACTAATACAATGCCTTGTACGCGACAGATGAAATAGGGTGTATTCAAATTGTCCGCCTACAATACTTGGTACATGCTAATATAGACAGATGAAATAGGGTGTCAAATTGTTCACTTACAATACTTGTACGTATAAATGACAGATGAAATAAATTGTCAAATTGTTCACTTACAATACTTGTACGTAAATGACAGATGAAATAGAATTGTCCAAATTGTCCTACAATACTTGTACTGTAAATGACAGATGAAATAGGGTGTCCAAATTGTTCACTTGCAATACTTGTACATGTAATGACAGATGAAATAAGCGTGTCAAATTGTCCACCCCTTACAATACTTGTACATATAAATGACAGATGAAACAAATGTCCAAATTGTTCACTTACAATACTTGTACATTAAATGACAGATAAAATAGGCTGTCAAATTTATGGGGAAATTCAAAACGGTGACAGATGAAATAAATTCCAAAGTGAAACTGGGTGTCAAAAGACACCCCTCTAGCCTGTCTGTGATCTCAATGATGTTTATTCATGTTAGTCTGATGTTGTTTTGTTGTGTTTCCTTCCTCTAGCCGGATTACCACTTTGACATTGTGTTGATTGATACAGCAGGGGCCAGTATGCAAGACAATGAGCCTCTAATGAGGCACTATCTAAGGTAATTACTCTGTCCTCAAGTGGATCCAGGGTAACATTGGAGCCAGGCCTCTAATGAGAGCACTGTCTGAAATAATTACTCTGTCCTCTAGTGGATCCAGGGTAACATTGGAGCAGCCTCTAATGAGAGCACTGTCACCGAGGTAATTACTCTGTCCTCTAGTGGATCCCAGGGTAACATTGGAACGAGCCTCTAATGAGGCACTGTCTGAGGTACACCAAATTACTCTGTCTCTAGTGGATCCAGGGGTTGGAATACATTAAAGTATTAGTTTTCTGATTCTCGCTATGTAATATTGTTTTTGTTGTTGGATAAATCCTTTTTGAATTTAACATTTTGAAGTAACATGGTGAATAGATTCCTCTGAACCATTTAAGCATTTATTTCACCCAATGGTTTTCACATTTCTGTGAAAAAGTTCACTTTTCAATTGACATAAAATGCAAAGCATGAAAGAAAATCTTGATTGAGGATTTTGATTGATTACAATATTAAAACTTGCTGTCAACACTTCTCTCCACTCAAACAGCTCATCAAATCAACCAGCCAGATCTGGTCCTGTTCGTAGGTGAGGCTTTGGTTGGTAGCGAGGCAGTGGACCAGCTGACAAAGTTCAATCGATGCTTTGCGATCACTCGGACATGGACCACGGCCTCGACTCATTGATGGAATTGTCCTCACTAAGTTTGATACAATTGATGATGAGTATAATATCCATTAACCCTCTATGGTTTGACTTTTCAAAACCTTTCAAAATCTTAGCTATCACGGGCCAAAATGGCTATCAATAATTATGAACCCTTTAAAACCCTCAGAATTTGTTGCTAACTGAACAACCACACCTTTCAATACCCTTTGAAAGGTATTGAAACATTCAACACCAGTTTGTTCAGAGAGTTGTTACACCTTCGAAACATTTCATAGGTCCTTTTGTCAGACAGTTTCTCACCTTTCAAAACCCTTCAGTACAGCAAACTTGAAAGGTTTTGAAAGGTCTGACAATTCTATGGCAAACTGCACTGTACATAGGAGGGTTAGGGCTGTGCGTTTTCAGTTATTTCTGGAACCGGATACCCGAAATTAGAAATCTTCGGATACCTGGGTACCCGTAAACAATTTGTAAAAACCCATAAATACTCCCGAATGTATAAAATAACCAATATGGACACAAGTTTCTCTTGTTTAATTAGAGTCATAATAAATGTGGACTTACTGTAATAACTTTCCCGCCTCTATATTAAAAACGACTCCGCATTCCCCACACAAAAAATGTTAACAAAAAAATTGGAGACTTAATTTGTGTGGCTTAAATATTCAATCAAAATTTTTTGAAAGTTTTTTTGCAAATCAACCTTGTTTGCATGGTTGTGTATGCAGGGTTTTCCTTGTCAGAATATCGTCTTTGTCTAGCATATTCTGACCAGGAATCAACCTTTTACAATCATTGTTCCTTGTAATTTTATATTGCATTGTTCTTACCATGTATTTTGTTTTATTTTACTCTAATGTGTCACTTGCCATGGCGTCTCTTTAGCGGATACGGCGCATACAAATGTTCATTATTATTATTATTTTAATTGGAACCAAAAATGGAACAGGGTAATGACAATTTTGGTTGAGTATCTGGATACGGATCAGTCTACCCATCTTAGTTGCTGGTGGTTACACTGCAATTTCTTATAATAACACTTCTTTCATTCTTTTGTAAATACCATCCTCCATTCTTGTTCCATGGATATCAAGATTTGACTTGTCAGGGGTTCTGCCCTTACCGGTGGTGTGAAACCAGACCAGCACTCTCAGATCCTCGACCACCACTGGCAAACATTTTGTTTTCGACCACCACTCATTTTCCAACTTACTTTCCTTTCTGAATTATCAATAAAGATGACAGATGTTATATGTACCAGTAAATTGGAAACATTTCTACACTTGGGAGGAGGTGGGAGGAAGTGGGGGATTAGTTAGATATGAAAAGAAGCTGTGGCCTAGGACTGACTAATGTTTAGATTCTAGATGCTGTGTGGTTTGTTCCGAGCACAGAAAGACTTCAGTGTGCACACGTATTTCCATACGCTTTCAACATTATATACATAGGTTGGTGAAATTCTTGCGTCGGGTGATAAACAATTGATTTAATTTTGCCCTACACCGACGTGTGTATAGCACTGTATACTCGGTGCTTTCCGAGTGTCTGTGGAAAAAACTTCACAGATGACTCGGGCAAGATTCGAACCCACGACCTCCTGCTTACTAGTGCAGAGTGCTATACACTATATTACATTATATATATTATATTACATTATATACATGATATAAAAGGCACAGCCAAGCCTTTGAGAAGCCCATCCAGGCCCAGACTCTGCCCAGGCCCAGAGGCCCATATAATCCTCTAGCTGAGCACAAAAGACCATTTACTAATGAATAGATCTCAAGTGGATCGTATTGTTAACACAGACTTGACTGACACCTCAGCTGTCTGTTTTTCACAACTGCAGCCATTATCAAGTGCTCTATTTGGCTGGGCTAGGCCCTCCAGACGCCGGGGTTAGGTTGATTGGCAGGTACTGTTTTGTTACAGGATTAGGACTCACAAAAGACAGATTAGGAGGCCAGGTAGCCTGTGCCTGGCCAGTCTTCACGAAGGCTTGGTTGTACCATGACTTTGGCCCTCACCCCTTAATATGCATTGTCTTTGAAAAAAAAATAAAAAATTGTAATTTTTCTCGTCACCATCACCACACCAAACTGTGTTCCTCTTTTCTTATTTACAGTTCATTTCTAATTTACAATCTTTTTTTATTTCCAGGTTGGTGCTGCCATATCCATGACCTACACCACTGGCCAGCCTATCGTCTTCGTTGGTACTGGACAGACTTATCGTGATCTCCGTAAACTTAGCGTCAAAGCTGTAGTAAATGCTCTTCTCAAAGCCTAGAAGCTTCCTAAGAGCGTGCCTCCCAAATCTTGAAGATCTTCATCAAAGATGAAACCACTTTCATATAGCAGCTGGCGAAAACATTTTGTTATGCAATATGAAACAGACCACCAACCAAAATCAACACAACTGTAGTGACAGGCTTGGCTGGTACCCAATTAACTAATCAGAATAAACTGCTGAGCAATAAATCTGTGCAAATAGTTGGTCTGTGAAATTGACCGTTAACCCTCCTACTGTTTGACCATTTGAAACCATTCAAAATTTCCACTTTCAGAAATGGTCATTGGTCTTGTACACACATGGTGATACCATTTGAAAGTGTTGGCAGCAAGCTTTACTACCATTCAAATCCATTCAAATGGTTTTTGAATGGTGGATACTACACCTTAATTGTGTTTCCATAGCCGAATGGTTTCAAGCGGTGAATGTACTACACAGTGGCGTATAAAATCATTCAAATGGTTTTGAATGGTGGATACTACACCTTCAGTGTGTTTCCATAGCGAATGGTTTCAAATGGTGAATGTACTACACAGTGGCGTATAAATCATTCAAATGGTTTTGAATGGTGGATGCCTACACCTTCGGTGTGTTTCCATAGCGAATGGTTTCAAATGGTGAATGTACTACGGTGGCGTATAAATCATTCAAATGGTTTTGAATGGTGGATACACTACACCTTAGTGTGTTTCCATAGCAGATGGTTTCAAATGGTGAATGTACTACACAGTGGCGTATAAATCATTCAAATGGATATGAATGGTGGATACACTACACCTTGGTGTGTTTCCATAGCGAATGGTTTCAAATGGTGAATGTACTACACAGTGGGTTACATGTATAAATCATTCAAATGGTTTTGAATGGTGGATACACTACACCTTGGTGTGTTTCACAAAACGAATGGTTTCAAATGGTGCATCAACCTTGTCTGAAAAAGGCACCAGAAGTAGGAGGGTTAAAAACTAAAAATATTAAAATGCATAAACCATTTCTGAAGAGGATCTATTTTCATTAAGAGCATGTTGGCCAATCTGAGTACTGCTTTTCACCCAAGAAGTTTTCTCCAAAACAACAATTCTACCAACTTTTTAATCAAAATGTTGACAGGCCCTATGATTTCTCTGGATTTTCCTAATTTGAGGATTTTTTTTTTTTTTTCACAAATCTCCCTTGCCTCAAAGTAACCATCAAGGAAAGAAAGAAGTAGCCTGTATTGTGTCCAAACCTCTATTTTCTTGTTTGTGGGGATGTGGAGAGTCTGTAAATCCTCCAAAATTAAACATCCAGGAGGCTCAGGGAGATTTGTCCTCTAGACCCAGGCCTGCTACCCATTTTTCAGGATTTTTTATTTTTGTCAAATCTGTGTTAAATGTCTCTTGGAATGTGAATTTCTTTAATAACATGCTAAAGTGTGAAATTAAACCCATATCCGCTAACCATGTAAACACACAAGACTGTATGTGCCTAAGCCCCGCACAGAGATACATTGTTTTTTACACAATCAGAAAGATTCCTTATTTGAAATATTACAATCACTGACACAGACACATTATATACTGATGGAAAGGGAGAACATGCACTTTATTATGATGTCAGACTTGTCTGTTTCATATCTATAATCATGAAATACAGTCATGAAAAAGCGTAAATTGGAATTGGACAAAACACGCACGGAAAATCACGTGGAGTCGGCGTTGTGGCGTTTTACATATCTCGGGTTATCCACGTAGATCGGTGGATCTGAGTTAAAGATGCATTCCTGTGTTTTTCACTATGTTAACATCAACTTTTGCTATTTTAACAGACATTTTATTTTCATCAGAACATTGCTATAAAATTATTTTAAATATGGTTTTACAATCAATATGTACTGGAATTCAATTTTGTTTCTATTAAACCAAACTTCTAACAACTGTTTTCTGAAATATCACATTTCAAAGTAATTTTATTCCTTTTGACGGGAAATTATCAATGTTCCAATGAAAACAAATAAAACAGACAATGCATATTTTAAAGAACCAAATATCTGTCATTACTGAGACAAATGTTACTATATTCAGGCCTCCCAAGCGAAACCTATAAAAACCTATATTTCAAAATGGGAACTTATTTCCCCAAAAACCTATATTAACCTGTAAAAACCTATATTTTAATCTCCTGCAACACATTTTCAACTTCCTCATAAAATCCTCTTTGAAGAAAAATTACTTCCTAAGTATAAAGATGAAGCCAAAACAGTAGCCAAACTGTAACATGTACTACGCTTAGATTTTGTTGCAAAAGTACTCGGAGTAGGCAATTTACCAAATATTTGTTACTTAACACTGCATAATCACGGAAATAACCTATAAAGCCTATATTTTAGCATTTGGTAAACCTATAATAACCTATATTTTGCTTCAAAACCTTTTCAAAAACCTGTATTTGGTAGATTAGGTACTGGGAGGCCTGTATATTCTTAAGAAAGGGGAAATGAAATCGATTTTAAGGGGGACAGGGATAACACGTATATTTGGAAATGTCGTTCATTTCAACCCTGTAATTTTCATCACATTAGGTGCTCACTTTGAAAAATACTGATACACTGAAGTTTTTGTCGTTTTTGTCGTTATACAGAAAGTTGTAGAACAGCTATAAAATAAACCCAAGCTCTAAAACGTTTGACTATTTTGTTTCAGAACCATCAGTATATAACATTTCTTTTTGTTTCAATACAAACCCTGCCTTAAAAAAGTATAATTATTCCAACAAAGATTTGTCATATTGGATCAACTATAGAAAATATATTATGTATTAATATTATAAAGATATCATTAATTATATATGTTTTATTTAAAAAAGTATCATGAAAATTGCCTTGGTTTTGGTCTAAAATATCATTGATTAAAGTTTGACATAACTTGGTGTAAAGTTAATGATGATATCAAACATCCCTTGAAATACACTCACTGGCCATAAGTATTGCAACATTGAAATTCACTCCAAAGTTCAGTTTGGAGAACTGTGTTACAATAATTTATTTTATTTAAGACTTCAGCATTTTTGAAATTGCCTTTGTTTTGAAGTCAATGTTCTTTTTTTACTGTTCTTGCTATGTAATACACAATCGATGAAATCGGATTAAATGATCATCTCGCCTGTTACTGTAAAGTGCTATTTTGAGCATGTTGAAATACTTTTGGCCAGTGAGTGTATAATATAGGCATAATACAAGCCCACTGCTGGTGGAAACATTAAAACTGAAACACTAAAACTGGCCTGTCATCAAAAACACGTCAAATTTATTAATTTTATATCTGTCGGTGACAGTGTTATTAATAATATTATTATTATACGGATGAGATAATACTCGTTACAAACTTTAACAATACCGAACAAAAACCGCTTAAAATTCAATAGTCTGTTCTCAGTGGAGCTGAAACCTCTCATTATAACCGCAGTCAACAGTGGAGCGTAATGAAACACTAAATTGTCCTGTCATCAAAAGACTTCAGATTTATTGATTTCATATCTTTTGTTGACAGTGTTATTAATATGATCATTATACAGATGAGATAATACTCGTTACAAAGCACAACAATACTGAACAAAAACCATAAAATTCAATAGTCTGTTCTCAGTAGGCTGAAATCTCATATATTATTTACAAGCCGACTCTGCAGATGGAAACACTTAATAAGCCATTTCGATTGAGTCTCAAACCATTTGGTGGATTGGGAGGGTTGTGGTAGTTGGGGAAGGGAGCAAGTGCATTTCTGGCTGAGGTGCTATCATTTTAAAGGGAGTATCGCTGATCAGAGCAGACTTTCGACAGGGCATGGAATTGATGTCAGTGACTGAAAATTACTGGCTCATATATAATTATGCAGAATACGACCTTATCATGTGGGTGTTACGGCAGTCACTGAGTTAATCTAAAACTAGCCTTCGATTCCATGCCCTGTTGCTTGTGACAATACTGTGCCTTTAAGTTAAATCAGTGAACTAATTTACCAACTGACCTTTTGACTTCATGGGATGAACATTTGATGTTAGAATAGCATTGAAATAAGGTGAGTCTGTAGATCTCTTGATTCATATAAAGTATGGATTCATTTACAGACATTTGAATAAAAGTGTAGACTGGATTTACATTTGTAATAATAAAACAAAACTTAATATTATAATAAATAAATACACATTTATTGATGGAAATGCCAATGAATCAGAAATGCCAGTGAGTTAGACAGTTTTTCTGACGCCAAAAACGGTGAGTTTGTAAAAAGTACAGTAGATTTTGTTTGTTGGGGTGTGTTTTTTTTGGGGGGGGGGGGTTGGATCTTCCCCTTCTTGATCAACCAGTGTTACCACTGTTTCAGAGCTGCAATCCATGATAATATTGGTTGGGAACACCCCCCTCCTATAAACAATGTTTTTCAGCAGGGTTGTCTGCAGGATATGCAGTGTACATAGTACACCAGGCTGCTTTCATTGGTTCATGTATGCGCGCTGCGCATTACACGCACGCACAGTATGCATACATTAACCAATGAGTGACCTTCCATAGCCTGAAGATCTGACGTCACGCTCTTTGAGCTAGAGGCGCGTGAATTACTAAGTATATCCTTGATAGGATATAGACAGGGGACCAGTCAAGACCTAGACTGGTCCCTGTCCTATCATATCAGAGATATGGGCAAACTTCAGGCGTACCACTCAAAGTATTTTATTGGATACGTTAACGCGGTGTGCTGAAGATCTGACGTCACGCTTCGAGGAAGCTTGCGCGTGCTTGCTACCAACCAAGGTCGAAGTTCAGCATCTGGAAAATATGGCGGATGCACGGCCAGTGTCTCTCGTAATATAATTCACGCGCCTCTTGTTCAAAGCGTGACGTCAGATCTTCAGGCTAGTCAAGACCTAGACTGATCCCCTATCTATATCCTACCAAGGATAGAACAACCAGAATAAATTTCCAGTCAGCAAAGCTGCGTTTTCAGGTAGGTAATTGCCCTAGGCGCCCCCCAAATGTTGTGATTTAAAATAAATAAATTAAACCATGCTTTGTACAATAATTTATGTAAAATAGTATTAGTATAAGTTTTGTCCATGAAGATTTATAATACAATTAGAGAACCATGGGCTTCACTTGTAAGGCCTATTTCGTTATCTTGCTTAGCCTTTGAGTCAAGGCGCACGCGTCAACCCGAAGCAGTCAGTATTAATTTTGTGACTGGCTCTGGCAAAACTCTAAACTTGGACCCAATTTTCAAAAGTGAGATTTTGGTATAGTTCGATTCTCTAGATTGTCCTCTTTCATTTGATACAGATTTGTAGAAAATGGGGAAAATAATATGTTGCTTGGCATTACAGTAAAAAATAGCGAACGTCATGTGACACGCTCTCAACCAATTACAATACAGAATCTATGTAATGTGTGTTATAATACATTTGATGACAAGTTGAGAACTTACTCATCAGTATGTGCATGATAAAACAATTTCTGTACACTTCAAGGAAAGGTTCTACGAGCATAGTGTCACTGGCTGGTGAACGCCCTCTGTCAGTGGATTACAATGGATCGTGTACAATACAATGTGAGAACGGTACGGGGAAAAATCATACGCAGTATGATGTGATTGAAATACAGTACGAGGACCAACGTTTGCCTTCAACAGACTATATTGAGAAGAATTGTAACAGAGTTTGGCGAATTTTAAAACAAGGTGTGAAAAATCAATGATTGTAATTATATGGTCGCCGCCCTATAAAATACCCAATCCTCAAGAATTTGAACCCTAATTCCCATTAAAAAATAAATAAATAAATAGACTAAAATATTTATTATTAAAAGCGATATAAGAGGGTGAATTATCTGACAGCCGTCTTAGCAAATTGTTTTAATCTTTAGGGTTTGAAACATGAATTTGGATATTAAGCTGTCTGAATAAAATAGAAAACTTCATGAACAAAATACTGAGTAAAATTTAAATAAGATACAAAAATAGGATCATCTCAAACCATTTATTTTTGGGACGAGATCAAATTATTGAACAAACTTCTTGAATTGGTAGATGTGGAACCGAACTACTTTAAAAAAACTGGTTGCATTTACTATACTTTAGACGCGAGCATGGCACACAGTCACACACCGATCTCTATATAATAGAGATCATTGGCAACATCCATCCATACTATAATGATCGTTAAGTCGCCATCTTTGTTAGTACAAACACAGGGCGCCGCCATCTTTGTTTCAGGGCGCCGCCATCTTTTGTTCAGGGCGCCGCCATGTTTCGCGTCAACTGGCGCCCGCACCCTGCTGAATTGATGCGTCCTGGGGTCAATTTCCGGGGTACCCGTGGGTTTGGGGTCTGCGTTGTTGGTGTTCCGACGTCTACCCACGCGATTGCGTGGATTGCGTGCAACGGCGGCCGGACACCCGCAGATCGTTAAGCTTGGTCCGGGTGACTTCGCGGCTATCCTCGGTGATCGAGGGGTCGGGCGGGTGCCAGATGAGGCGAACACTCCCTGACTGCTGTGTGGTTCAGGATGTCTGGTTGGCTGTTTCAGACGGACCCCCTGATTGGTCTTATTTTCATCAATGAACTCCGTACCACGTGACCTTTGTGCTCAAAGACAATTTTCATCAACATTACAACACGTTTGGAATGTTTGTTGTTTTGTTGTTTGATAATAAAACAATAAAATACCAAACATCCAATAAACATTTTAATCAACACTGAGCAACATTGGTTTGGGTTACTCCGCGGCTTTCGGTGAGCGTTGGTCGAGAGCCGGTGCCGCTACGAACAGTACCGGGCTGCACGCGTTGCCCGAATATCACGATCTGATTCTGTTCAAACGGACACCTCCTGAATTGATCGGTAACTGCCGTCGTCAGTGTCGACTCGACGCCTTTGTTGATGCATTTGTTTCGCGTGGCTCTTTTGCAGTCCTAGGGTCACCGGGACGTGAAAAAACTACGATATCCCACAGCTATCTCCAAACATCAATAATGTACAATTTTAATCAACATGATCAACATTTTACAAAACCACTTTTTGTTGTTTGATATTTGATAATAAATATAAACATCAAAATTAACCTCAATGCCCATGTAATACTTTTGAAAATACCCTGTAGTTATCCAGAACGCCATGTCCTCGATTGTGTAGCCCACCGAAGTCCATGGATGGAGAGTTGAATTGCACTTTCAGAATAATTTCTTAACACAATGTGAATTATTTCTCAGTCCCCAGATTCATGTGCTTTTGGAGGATTCACTGCATGCATTTCAAAAGTAAAAAGTTGCCTATTTAAATTTAGGTGTTTCTCAGTCCCAGATTCGCCTATAATATATATTATAAGATATATTATCATATAGGCCCTATGTTATAATATATATTTTGTAACAGTTCTGTATTCTCAAAGCTTTTTGATTTGTGAATAACAATTTTCAACCAGTGAAATAAGGGACTCCTGACCTTTGATTTTTACCATACATGAAGTAGAACTTGAACTGTTAGAAGAAGCCCAAAATGATTTCACCCAATTGCCAGATGTAGAATATCAATCTTTCAACTTTGAGGGGAGGCTAATATAAAACGATGATTCAGATCCCACAATCCACAACAGCTTATGCACTTAGGTTTTCAGGACATGTTTCTCACACAAAAGCAATTTTGGAATCTTTCTCCCCAATTTTGAATATTTTAAAAAAGGTTTTAAAACGTACTGTATAATAGGCAACAATTTTCAACTCAAACTGCGTCCTATTTTTTATATTAAGGGGTGGTGGGCCTCAGAAACAGTGCAGATTTCAAAATACCAAAGTTTAATGTTATTCATATTTATTTCCCCCCTTTTTCATGAGCTTGGAAGGGGCCATGCAATCAATTTCAAAAGAGAGACATTTTAGTGCACGCACATATCTGTGTCTAAAGACTGTAGAAAATACTAGGATACCCGTTTTCTGTCTACATGTATTTCTTTTCCAGTACATTTATTTATTCCTATTCACTGTCCTACCATATTTAAAAACCCGAGGGGCGCTGTTGTATTTATGTCACTTTGACTGACTTTTCCTGCCCCCACTCAAAATCCTAACCAATCCACCAGCTCATTCTAGAAATAGTGATGCCCTTGAGGTGCCCCCAAAAATTAGACCCCCGTTACCCATATTACGGCATTACATAAACCAGCAAAGAAGTCCGGCACAAAACCCCGCAACATTTAATGCTCACTATCATCACCACACCCCTGGCGGTGCCGCGCATGAAGCCGCGTCCCACTAATGCAAATATAAATACAAATATCATAGCGCCACTCTTTTGGTCAAAACTCCGTGCAGCATTTTCCCGAAACGAGGGCTGTTAAAACTCAAGACTGGTTCCGACTCGAATTTTGGTGTACAAAATTAATTGAATAATGAGGGCTGGCATCAGAACATTTAGGGTCCAGTCAAAGTGGCGACGGCAGTCAATCGCGATTAATTTTCTTTGAGCATAAACAATTAAAATTTAGTACCGAAATACACGCCTATGGGAAGATTAATATATAGCTCCATTCTGTCATAATGGATACAGAAGATCTTCAAAGGATCATCAAATTGATTAAAAATAGGGGTTAATCGAAGACAAACAGAATTGATAATAAATGCCGCTGAAAAGCCGCTTGAATGGTGAGAAGAGTATCAGGAAACATGGACAACGCGCTACGACGGTGGACACAGGTGCGTTTTTTGCATTTTGATATGTGAGCCTGCGCCTGCACAGTTGCTAAAGGCCGAAATTAAATATCAGCCCATGCTAACGGCAGCATTAATCATATTAATTATATGCCAAGGGCTTGGTGAAGAATGTTAATCAATCCAATGTCATTAGACGAGTGATTGATTTGATACTTGTATTCAGTTTAATCCTTTTTGTATGAATAAGTTATATGAGCTAATGTTGGTTGAGTCCTTTGGCTTGAGTGTCAAGAATTTGAGTCTTGTGTGAGGGCGAATTACACAGTTTATTTATGTGATCTGTCTGCCATGCAAACTAGGGTAGGGATAACCTAGCTGGGATGATTCTATTGTTATATTATTCACATAAGGGCTGAGGATGCAAGGTGTATCTAGAAAGAAAGCGTAAATTACACATTTCACCTGCAGACAAACACACACATTTTGCACTGTAGGCCCTAATTCCTTATGTATCTATACTGCATATTGTTATTACATATGACACTTATTTTGATAATAAAAAATATTAGAAACTTACACACTGTGTTTTTGACCAATTCTTGTTTTGACTTTGAAGTCTTCTTCTGCTGCGGTTCGATTCGATTCATCATGGGTACTGTGATCACCCGGCGGACAAACATTTCCCCCCTTGACTCAACAAGTTTGTGTTGAAAACCTGAATTAACATCCCTGGCTTCAAGGGATAACCACTTTTCGTTTCACATTAAAAGTTAGCTGCTGTTAGTGTTAAAGACCTCAAGGGTTTTACCTTGCTAACATGCTTAACCTAACTCCCTTCGTATACCTATACGAAAGTTTTGCACTGGATTTTTCTCCGTTTTTTTTTACCTGTCTTCATTGGGTGAACGAGGAAATGCAGACACTGTTGCGCTGTAACTGCCCTCTTGGAGAAGCGTTTTTTGCAGAAATATGTCTAAAAAAAAGTATTTCCAGACATGTTTCTCGGAGCAACAATGCCAATCTGTGCACAAACTTTCATACGTTCCATGCTGAATAAATTGCGCATGACGATGACCTTGGGAGTCAGAACATCGATTAACGGCGGCGTGAACATCAATTAGCGATGGCGATGAGACTTTACTTACAGTGCAGGGGCGATTTAATGAGCTGAGGGCGATGTTACTGCCCGGCGCGGTTGATGTTTCCAATAGATGAATGCTCGGCTCAGCTCGTAGCATATTGACCAGCATGGAAGACTGGCGAATACAACCCCAGCGACACAATTAACCGGGTATCTGGGGAGAAATACTCTCTTTCGAACATGCTCTTCGACAACATTCTCAAGAATGCCGCTGTCTTTGCATATTCCTCGATTCCGCAATAATTTTGAATAAGAGAGAAATCAGTCTGCTTTCAAAATACTCTGACGGCTTAGAAATACTCTTGGTCAGGACCTAATCGTAGAGTGTACTGTAGATAAGGTCCTATCAGAACTCTAACTCCCTAGACAACAAAAAGCAGTTGGAGGATTTTTGAAGGATTTTTATTGTTCAGTAACAATGCTTGGGGAGTTAGGTTAACTCCCCTCCAGCAGAGGTGGTAAGCGGGGTAAAGCTTTCCAAGTGTGAACACGGCAGTAATTTCAAGCCCAAGCCTGATGGTAGCTCATATTAACCCCTAACCCCCAAGGTATTCTGGCTAGGAAAGAATGTTGTATCCGACCGCCACTTTTTAAGGGTTTTGGAATTTTTGCAACCACTAACCAGTTAAAAATGATTCCATTGAGGTACAGAAATAAAAACTACAAGTATCTTTAAAATCCACTTTTAATATGATGGTTTCGGACTTTATTTCCCTTTAAAAAAATCTTCCCTTCAGAAAATAGAAGGATCCTATTAGTTGCCACTGCGCGTGTACATGTACAATGACTGTGTTGGTCACTAATTGGGGAGTTGACAAAGATCAGACTGACATGACTGAAAGTCATCGTCTACCAAAAGCTGCCTGATTTTCATGAAAAAAATATCCTGGAATAATTTGAAGTATATGTAGCAAAGTCATCCATTGTATGTTCTCCACCTTACTACCGGGGTAAAGATTACTTTATTGGTTATATTGAATGAGAAAAGTAGGCGGTCGGATACGACATTCTACCTCTGGCTAGGAACCTTCCTGATCCTCCAAAATCCATCAGTGCACGGGAAACATGCCCTTATCTTCAAAATGCACCATGCATTTTATTGATCTTTCATATTCACCACTTATGGCCAGTACTTCTTGCCCAGGTAGTAATTTTGCCCCATTTGAAGAATTGAAAGTAACAGTTTGAACAGTGCTGAATTTTTTCAAAAAAATTGCCCTTGGAGTTTTTACAGGATATGGGATGGTTAGGGTAGAGCAGTTTCATGAAAATTTGAAGTTGCTTCAATGCTTTTAAATGTCATATCACTGGATAGAACAACAAATTAGAAAATGGGGTCAATGGTCATGATAGGTTAACCCTATGCAAAGTTCTGATTTTGTTGATTTAAATATTAGGTAATTTTAGATCGTTTCATTTGAAAAGTTGTGACGAATTTGCCTGCAATGTATCCTTGTAGTACTAACAAAGTCTATTTTATGAGTTGCACTTTTTTGTGCCAGCGTTACAGGTTGGCATGGACTGATCAATTAAGATAACCACGATGTGTGGTATCCATTTGCTCGACACTGAAGTGACTACGTCGTGAACTACCCTTTATATTAGAATTTTACCATGAAAGTTCGGTGGTCACAACCCCGACAGAAAAAGGATGAAAAAATAAGCGCACCCATCGGCGGTTTGCGTGAATCTGCCTAGTTAGGGTTAAGGCTGGTACCTGATACCGACCAAAACTGTCATTACCTGGTTCTATTTTTTTATTCCAATTACCGTGAGCGACTTCTTAAAATTCAGACTGAGCATTTAAGCCACACAAAATGTCTGATTATTTTGTTAGGAATAGTAAAAATGTGTGTGAGATGGGGATGTTACTAAGATTTTTAACCTAACCACCCTGAATCCATCAAATCCATCCCCTGTATTGGAAGATTTGGTGGATTCAGGATACCCCCTCCACATTGAGCATGGCGGTTTGATGGATTCTGGTTTCAATAGTTTTTTAACTGCTTGGTCATGTTGGTTGATAATAATAATAATAATGTGTGGATTTATATGGCGCTGCGTATCCTGCTTAAGTGGTGCTCAAGAGGCATTATATTATTATCCCTGCTCATGAAACTCATAAGGCTCATGGCTCATAAATCATTCCTGAAACCATCTCAGCTCCTGGGAGTATACAGCTCAATTGCTGCCATTTCTCGCGCATATACATTGTGAAACAAACCAACTCTGCCTTCACAGGAATTTTTAACCCCTGGGTGGAGAAGCAATTATGATTAAGTGTCTTGCTCAAGGACACAAAGTGTCATGGCGTGATTGAACCCACATTCTGTTGCTAACACCAGAACTTGAATCCGTAAGCTAGACCGGCCGTAAGCCCGACACCCCTATGATGGATTATAGTTACATGTACTGTATTTAATTTTGATGGATTCTATGCAGGCAACATACTATACAAATTTTCATGTGAGCACAGGTATCCTGAATCACTTAAAATCCACCAAAAATTTAGTGGTGGATTTTGGCCCGATTCAAGATATATCAATATCTACACTGGATTCTGATGGATTCAGGACCAGCATTTTTGTGGTGACAAAATTGGTGGATTTTGAGTGGGTTCGAGTGGATTCAGGATGATTTCTAGTAAAAATACCCAAGGGGTTAGGGTTAATCTAGAGTCCACATTTATTATGACTCTCATAAATGAGAAACTTGTGTTCCTACATACATGTATGTATTTGTTATTTTATACATTTAGGAGTAGTTGTGTTTTACAAAATTGTTTAAAAGGGTTATCAGGTGGGATGTCTTATGCTTTGAGGATCGATTTAATTAAAAAAAATTTTGCATACCCAAATCTTTAGGCAGAAATATTTTTGATGCGAATCTAATGCTAATCATAGCAAAATCTTGTATTTTGCGTGGCAACTCACATTTTAGTAGGGAATTTTTTCTAGATGCAATACAGCGAAATTATTCACTCTTTGTATGTAGCAATTTGTATCAAAGGCAGTACAAAAATCTGTCAACAAAATTACTTTTGGGTCTTTTTGTTTTTTAAAATTACGACAAGTGGACCCTCTAAGGGAAAAAAGTTGAGTTGCCCTCCAGTGAAAATATTTGAAGGGTCGATTCAGTTGGGGTTTTTAATTTTTAATTTATTTTTTCTCCTTGACTGTCATTTAAGATTGAAATGCATTGGAACTGAAATCACATACCATGTTTTTCAAAGACAATGATCTAGCAGTATGCACAAGTACACTGTACATGTACATGTACCTAAAGAATAAAAAGACATCACACATTCAACTTTATAATAATCTTTCAACAACTTTATTTCAACATTTCATACACTTGTTTCTAGCACTTTGTTTCCTAACAACTTTCGTGAATTTAAACGTTTAGTTAATTTATTTTTGTACATATGTAAATGGGTAAATTCGTCCCAAAAGCTGTAATGTAAAGTTGAAACCCCCTTTTGATTAATGACATACTGTACAGTACCGTGTGCTAGATTGCTGTATTGGGGGCTGCAAACCATTAACCCTCCTACATGTACCCAGGCTGAAATTTGGCCCAGTAAGCACCGCACCCACAGACAGTCACTTGAGTATTTTTGGTTGCATTGCCAATTGTTCACACATGTGTATAAAGTGCTGGAGATAGTAGCAAAAGTCAAACACACTTGTGTATGTCTTACAAGTTACAATGTGCAGAGTCACACACAGAGCTGTGTGCATGTACATATGTACTGCATAAGTTACAGTCGGTGGTTTTGGTTTGACCTCCTACCATAACCACATGTCCTTGCATTTTTATGCACTGCACAAGTCAATGGTTGGGAGTGACATACAAATTTTGAGTGTCTTTGATTGTTAAACTAGGAGGGATAAGCATAGCGATATTTTTTCATCACGATATATCAACAAACATACATGTATGTGAGCGATTTTGATAGAGCTCATGATTTTCGATAGTAATGCGATTATTTTGTTACGACATTTTGTTACATGCGATTATTTTGTTACATGGAGTGTCGTGGCGGCGGTCTAAGGCGCGAACTCAAGTTCTGGTGTTGCCAGCAGCAGAATGAGTTGGAACTGGCCCCAACCGTGACACCTGTGTCCTTGAGCAAGACGCCAACCATAATTGCTTCTCTCCACCCAGGGTTAAATGGGTACCTGTGAAGGCAGAGATGGTTTGCTCTCTGTCGCAAAATGGCATTGGGCTGTATACTCCCCCAGGGCTGGAGATGGTTTCAGGGGAAGTTTATGGGCCTTATGAGCCTTATGAGCAGGGATAATAATATAATGCGCCATAGTTAGTGGATTGCGCTATAAAATATACATTATTATTATTATTATTCACGCATGATTGCTTTAGAGCTGATAACCACAGGTACATGTATATACATGTACATTGTACCCCTCTACAAACATCACAATAAATCACAAATTAGTTTGCGTTGTGTGCATACTTCTGAAGTAGTTCACTTTTGTTTCTCACTTCCAAAAGCTGAAAAGACTGTCCTAATTTGTTTCCATGGAATTTCGGGATCACAATTTTGGCGATTTTTTTGTGTTAATCTCGATGTATTTTTTAATCGCGATTTGCCGATATCTCGATAACTTCAAAGGTTCTCGAATATTTAATCGGCAAAAAAAGATATCGCGATGACTAATATTATCGTCTTATAAGCCAAGCACTTACAAACCATAATTGCCAGTTTGTTGAAAATAAAAGATGTATTTTCCAGCTTACAGCAATTTGAGTGTGAAGTGTGGCCGGCGGTCTAGCTTACGGACTCAAGTTCTGGTGTTAGCGACAGAATAATGGGGTTCAAATCCGGCCGTGACGCGCTTTGGCAGAACACAAACCATAATTGCTTCTCCACCCAGGGTTAAATGGGTACCTGTGAGGACAGAGTTGGTTGATTAGCCCTGTATTGCTGTAATGGCAGCAATTGAGCTGCCTCCCCAGGGGAGCTGAGATGGTTTCAGGAATGATTTATGAGCCTTATGAGCAGGGGTAATGATATAATGCGCCTTATGAGCACCACTTGGTTAATTGGATACATGTACGTGCGCTATATAAGTCCACACATTATTATTAATTTTTACATGTTTGTCCACATTGAGTATTCTTCATTGGATGTGAAAATGGTCAATATTGAACAGGCCATTTTGCCTCCGAAATCGAGTTACAATCTTCTGAGTCCCGAGTCTAATTTCCAAGGGTTGAGTCTGAGTCATTATACATGTTGACTCGAGTCAGAGTCACTAAAAATGTGACTCGAGTGGGGGTCATGAGTCATGTACAAGTCTGACTGATTAATGGGTGTTTGTATCTATGGCTACAGGTTTTGAATGTGATGGTGATCTGCTGCCCAAATGCTAGTTAAAATGACGGCGGACTACTCAAAACCCCTATCCTACATGTACATGTAGTAGTCCAACAGGCCTTATGAACTTTGGAACTTTTTGTTTTTGTTCAACAAGTCTCATCGAGAAGAAGGAAAAAAAAAACAAACAAAAAAAAGCGAACAATTTCAAAGAACATTCACGAACAATTTCAAAGAACATTGAGAAATGTTCTCATATTTGATAATAAAAGTAAAGTGAGACTTTGTTCTTCAAATGCATTTTAGTAAATATGCCCATTACACCGCGATGTTATGTATCGGCAGTTGAAGCTCAAGTAATTAGACTGTACAGATCACAAATTCCCTGGAAATTTGAAATGGCCACAGTTATTACAGTAGTTACAACTGGTTTGTGCAATTTCTTTATCATTTTCTGTCTCATGTAGTATATTTTATCTTGTGGACTGGGCCATTTCTAGTCTTGGTTCAAAACTGTTTGTATGTTTTTGATACGCGATCCGATGGCGCTTCTACGAGCGCTACAATCACGAACCGCTACCACACACATGAACGCTATCAAACACAGTCTTGGGAACTTCAAATAATCTCCCCAGCGGGGAAAACCACTCGCATCGTCAGTTTGAAATGCTAAGCGCGGCCCACATTTTTGGTGTGCAGCGCGCAAGCAACAACGGACTGCTGTGAAGTTATCGATCAGTGAACAACCGGTCCATAAAATGCAAGATAAAGTATATGAAATTTCCAACTCATCACAGCTGTCAGAAGTTCAAAGATAAACTAGTGACGTGTAAAACATGTGCTAATGAAGAAAACGTGCGCTTACAGGAAGCAGGTTGCATTGTGGGTAAATTCCTCTGCTTTTGTGTATAACACTGCCCTCTGTTGTTTTATGCTGATATTCATAAAGTAAATCTTAATGCCATAGGCATATACATGCAGGCTAACATTGGGCACAGTAACTTTCGTTACATGTGGGTAACTTTCGTTACACTGTAACTTTCGTTACAGTTTTGGGTATCTTTTTTTTCCTAAGCAGGTGTATCTTGTTAGTTTTCGTAGTTTCTATTTTATTTTCCACGCATAGGAGGAGGAAGAGAAAACTAATTGCCAGATATCAAATCCAACAAATAGAAATGCAATGGAAAAAAAACCCCTCATCTTTAAGTAACTTTCATTACATACATGTAGTCTGTAACACAAATTTCTAGATTTTCCGCTAACCTTTATGAGCCAGAGATATAAATATGTTCAAACATTTACAGTGGCCTTGGGTGACACACAGTTGATTTTGTGAGATTACTTGGAAAGGATAGCAGGCTTGTATGTACTAAAGGTTGGTGAAAAACATACTGAAAATTTAGGATCGGAGTTTCCGCCATTTGTAGGAGGGTTAATAGCGCAACAATTAATGCGGATGTTAGCTATAATAATATCCCCTCTATTAACAACTCATGGTACACACTCCCAGTGCAGACATGAAGCATGCACTAATCCAATAACTGCTAACAATAGGCAAACATATCACACTGAATCAGTAGGAGAAGTGTGTGAAACCATCTGTAAAATACTACAATTTAAGCATTTATCTAACTAGTGTAATCTCTTGGAATCTCTTCATTTACATTCAAACATTACATTATTCAAGAGTCACAGATTTCTGTTGGCACCGCTCAAATGTTAAGTCTGAATTTTAAAAGTGGTTTATGGGTAATTGAAACCGAAAAAATGGAACCGGGTGTGACCGTTTGATCCGGGGTATCCGGTACCGGCACAACATATGGGCAATTCTTTGGTAGCAGATTCGCCCATTTGTCACTTTGTCAAGGATTATTCTTTCCCAAGAAAATATGTTCTATGCTAGGCAACTCATCTAAACATGGAAAGGGGCAAGGCCAATAGAATTGATTGACCGCTAAAAAAAAAAAAATCACAAGATTACCCTTTAAGGGGCGGAGCTTAATATCGATAATGGAATTACGGATGGAGGACAAACATATTTGAGTTCTCGCATAAGTTAATAAAACTCTCTGAAGTTTTGAAATTTTAAAATTGGACACTACCTGTTATTTGTAGAGTTCAGGGTTGTTGTTAACTTCTGCAGAACAAAGTTGAAAAAATAATCACTCTTTTCATAATTTGCATTTTAATCACGGTAGCGGAATTACGCCTGGGCGATAGCAGGTGCGCCATAGGTTTAATAGGTAAATGCAATACATTAACATTGAATTCAACATAAACTCATCACAATACAAATTTTAGAAGTTTATAAAATGGCACAAGGGGAAAGCTAGGTGAAAATTAGCAGATCAAAATGTAAATGTAGGCCTAAACATGTCTGGGCTTCATTTTTTTAGGTCAAAGGTCAAGGTCAAATGAAAGTAATCTGGTGATGGCTGCATTGCTGGTTAGCAGATTTTAGAATTTGCCTAATTAATAGACCAATCACAGGATTGCCTACATCACCACTGTACTTGAGGATTTTACCGTGGCTGACTTTTGGTGGCATACATGTAGCAAAGGCTGTGATTGGTCCAACACGTTAAGGCGAGCTTAATGGATTGATCTATTGTTATCTTCCTAAAAGGTAAAATGGTCAAATAATATATAATGTGTCCTGGTTAAAAACAAGGGCATGTACTTTAAATCCATTTAACATGTTTAAGAGGAAATCTTTAATAGAAATATTTAACACATACATGATGAACTGCAGCTTAACAATAACAAATGTTCAATATTTGCTTCCTCAAATTCTTTTTTTTAACATTCTGTGGTTGTTCCATGTTAAAAACGTATTATAGATTTGATGATTAATAACCATGCAAATGGAAACATTAGTACATTTCAAGTTTTAGTATTTTCCTGAAAATGCGACCAAAGTGACTAATGAAGCGGCTGAATTGAGAAAGAAAATTGTCCTTGGAATATTTTTACGCATATGTTTATGATTTTTAAATGCTCAACTGTGCAATTTAGAGCATTTAAATGGTTTTACATGTATTTATGTATTTTTTTTTACGAAAATCGAATTTTACTATGAAAAATTGTATTATCGTATTTCACTAGTTTATCGTGCAAAATACAATAAAACTGTACTGGTTGGCATCTCTGAGCAAGGAAAATGTAACAAGACTGTGCAAGCTGTGAAAAAAAAAGTTATTGGATGTTGTAGCTTGAGAGATCTGTGTGGAATGAAAGCACATCAAATCTATCCATCTGGGGTTCAGGTAGGATCAATGTGATGTTTGTTGTCTCAATAACATCAACATCTTCACGCTCTGGCCACACAAACTTAAACTGCAACCCTGTGCTGCAGAAAGTTAACTGCTACCTTTTTCTTGACTCTCTGTTTGTGTCAAGATTTGGCCAACTTTATAGTAGTTTGTTGTTTTGGCAGTGTGATATGGGATTAACACCCACTTTCCAACAACTACATCTGGCAAGACAACATTTACTACTTCTACAGCTCTATTCAAGTCAGTTTTCTCATTTGACACTTTCTCTTGGACGCTCTGTGGATGTTCAACTTTGAAGATGTGCCTGACAGTTGTACTTGATTGGGCATGAGGTTTCACATCAACCACATATCGGGATATGACTGAGTTTGTGCATCTGCTTGGTGTTAAGGTGCCTCTACACCTTCACATTTAGTATTTAAAGTTATTGTCCAAGGTTACATGCAAATCTCCTATTCAATATGTCATGTACATAATCTGGAGGAAATGTGCATACTTTGTGCATGCGTAATTCCGTTACCGTAATTCCGTTACCGTTTCGTAATTCCGTTACCACTTGGAAAAATGCCAAGAAATTACTATTTTAAAGTTTTTATTTTTCATTTATGTTTATAGTAGGGTCTTTTCTCAACATACACGATTTGAAGAAAACAACCAAGAAAATTTGTGAAATAAGTAACTTTTGCCATTTTTGATAGCGAATTACGTGCTAATTTTGACATTTTTAAATGAAGGCCTACACTATATATATATATATATTTATATATATAGATTTTTGTTTAATGACCCTGAGTAATGTTAGTAACTTGTAACATTATAAAATAAATCAAACCTTTTCCCTGTATGTAATTCAGAAAGTAATACATACACAAAATTATATTTTTTTACCAAATCTGAACGTTTTTAATCATAAATTGCAAAAATCACTGTTTTTACCAGAAATATGTTTTTTTTTTCAATTTCATTTTTTGAACTGAATTCCCCATTTTAATTGAGGGTCTGGAAAAAGTACAAAAAGGTTTAATATGTAAATATTAATTTTGACATTTTCCTCTCCATGGAGAATTGCCCAAATGCAATGGAAAAAAAAAACCTCATCTTTAAGTAACTTTCATTACATAGTCTGTAACACAAATTTCCAGATTTTCCGCTAACCTTTATGAGCCAGAGAAATAAATATGTTCAAACATTTACAGTGGCCTTGGGTGGCACACAGTTGATTTTGTAAGATTACTTGGAAAGGACAGCAGGCTTATGTACATGTACTAAAGGTTGGTGAAAAACATACTGAAAATTTAGGATCGGAGTTTCCGCCATTTGTAGGAGGGTTAATAGCGCAACAATTAATGCGGACGTTAGCTATAATAATATCCCCTCTATTAACAACTCATGGTACACACTCCCAGTGCAGACATAAAGCATGCACTAATCCAATAACTGCTAACAATAGGCAAACATTATATCACACTGAATCAGTCGGAGGAAAGTGTGTGGAAACCATCTGTAAAATACTACAAAGGCGTTATCTAACTAGTGTAATCTCTTGAATCTCTTCATTACATTCAAACATTACATTATTCAAGAGTCACAGATTTCTGTTGGCACCGCTCAAATGTTAAGTCTGAATTTTAAAAAGTCGTTTACGGGTAATTGAAACCGAAAAATGGAACCGGGTAATGACCGTTTCGGTCGGGTATCCGGGTACCCGGCACAGCATATGTAGGTTGTTGACCGTCCCAACCTCGTGTACATGTGTACATTGTACATGACCAGATCACCTGGACAAAATTGCCCTTTCTACAAACATTTTCAATGTTCATAATTTTTACAAATGTACATTATGTGCTCATACTACATGTAGTAATATGCAGCAGTTATTCAATGCTAGTTTTATCCTTGACACTGTACATAATTACATGTATATTCAGTCAGTTCACATAATTCTTAGCCATGTACAGTACATACAGTGTATAATTATATTCAGTCAGTTCACATAATTCTTAAACATTTCATTATGAATTATAATTGGTAATAAAACGTGCCATCTTGTAGTTAAATACATGCTACAAATATTGGCCGTGCACCAGGCATTTATTATTAGCCAGATACATAATATACAGACCCATTTATTAGCCAGGTAATGCAATAAACTGAACCGAATTGAACTGGACTGAACTTCAAGGTGTCGTTCGGATGCCCTATTCTGTATGGATTCCCTGTTTTATTTGTAATGCACAAGCAAATTGTAAGTTGAACATTTGGACATACCCAACGGCGGATCTAGGCCCAAAGTTTAGGGGGGGCCAAATGCTCAGTGGAGGGGCGTATTTGCGAGCGCAAAACGTTTCTGGTGGGGTTTGTTTGTTTTGTGGGTCTAGACGACAATACTTGATTTAGTATGAAATTTCAGTGATAAGCTTTGGATTTGAACCCGCCCCCAGAGTGTTATGGTATGTACATACATTGTTGTGTAATCTACACAGTGCTGCAAAACAGCCCACTGTATTTTACGTTGATACTTACTGCTCATATGGCGATGGAAGACCCGAATCTTTCAAGTCACTGCTCCTGCTCGTACTCACAAGATTGAAATCGTTTTATGCACGCGATGTTCGCGCCAAGTCTAAGCGTAGGCCTACATTGCAGACGTTGCATAGCTCACCTAATATCCAGGAAACCCACACAACCAGTCGGCGTGTGCATAAGCCATGCATACAATCACCGTCACGCCTCGTCTAATGCAGCTTGCAACTGCACAAACTACCATTGCAAATTTTGTGGCAATGTTGGATCGTGAAATGGATTATGAACACATTCATGTAGCCAATCAGTGTGTTGTAATTTGCATACTTTAACAAAAGCTGAGCGATATAAGCAAGACTTAGCTGCACAAGGAGGGCGTAAAGTTGTGGGTTTTGTTTTGTCTCTCTTTTCCCCCTTTTTTTCTTCTTTTCTTTTCTTTTCTTTTCTTTTTTTTTTTTTTTTGGGGAGCGTGCAACCCGGTTTTAGGGGGGCCATGGCCCCGTTTAGCCCCTGGATCCACTCGTGGACATACCCTGTTTTTAAAGTTTTTTTTTACCCTGTTACACATGGAGGCCAATATGTTGTACACATAATTTGTGCATACGTATACATGTAAGCCACACTAACCCTTTTAAGTAATTTTGTAAAACTCTGAGGCCACGGGAGACCACTGTTAAAAAACTATCATTGGGATTTTCAGCAGTTACAGTTTTGTATTTCGTAAGCGCAGGTCTACTCTCAATAGTAAACCACCACCAGCCACTGAGACTGGAACATTTATAATACAATGTAGTATGCCCTGCAATACATCAATCACAAACCACTAAAACCAACAGACATACATGTACATGTACTGTATGAGGTATTAATGTTACTCTGCAGTATAGCCATTAGGAGCCACTGCCTTCCATAGCAATGGCTTGGAGTGGCCTCAATGGTTTGTTCATAAATTTGCACTGTTAAACCTCCTACTGTTTGACCATTTGAAACCATTCAAAATTTCCACTTACCAAAATGACCATTGGTTTTGTACACACATGGTGATACCATTTGAACAGTGTTGGTAGCAAGCTTTACTACCATTCAAATCCATTCAAATGCATAGAGGGTCCATTGATTCACCACTTAGAAGTATCCAAACAAGGTTTTGTATTAGCTGTACTACCATTTGGAAAGATCCAAACAAGGTTTTGTATTAGCTGACCTAACATTAATAATAATAATAATAATTGAAATTTATATTGTGCCCTTTCCATGTGGATGATCAAGGGCGCATTACAGAATTAGCATATACCGTATATAATTAATTTACTAGAATTAATGATATTTAAAAATCTAATTAAAGATGGACTACAATGAGAACTCTCACATTAAATTGACTATCGAACCTTGTTTATGTTGTGTTCAGGTAACAATTTATTGTTGTGGTTATGTTTTTCTCTTTATAATTTTGTTGCAATTTGACCGAAAAAATTAGACCCCGCTTCTTCGATTTTTGAAATTTCCCGCCCTGCACTGGTTCCCGACAAAGACCCATTGAAAATCACTATGAAATCCACGATATAGTACCAGCGGACTTGTAAACCAGCGAAAAGGATGACGTATAACCCATGAGCACCGAGGTAAACAGAAAGGCGCCATGTTACTTCCGTGTATATTATACTGTACATGCGTTTTCATGCGTCAGCAGAGGCATGAAAGTTTTATGAAACTTTTCGGCGTTGTTGTGTAACAGTTATAATGCCGACTTCATGTGTTGTTGGTGGATGCACTAGAAATAGTATTAAGAATCCAGAGACTCGTTTTTTTCAATTTCCGCGGGATCCTGCGATATCAAAGGAATGGGTGAAGTTCGTGAATAATACACGAAAGGATTTCACCTTTATGCCAAAATTCCTGGATCCGCCCCTGCTGATATTTGCCTGTTTTTATCACTTTATCTGGCTCCCATGTATTTAATCTTTTATAATCTTTGCTATTGTTACTTTAGGTTATTTTATTATATTTAAAGGGCCTGGGAGCATTTTATTCAAATGGATTTGGTGCTACATGTATATACATGTCTTTTATTTTTTTAAAATTAATATTTGATTGAAGACAGAATGACATGGCCTGTACACATTTATTGTTATTCTATTCTTGTATTTTACAATTTATTGCCACTGTACACTCAAAACAAGTTTTAAGTTTTATCGGCAGAAGTACATGAGATTTACCAACATGACATTTACAATATTAGTCTTTGTCACACTTCTCCCTTTTGTGATGCAAAGCTAAAAAACCTAATTGAATTAACTTTAATCCAAGAAAATCTGAACCTGCTCAGCAGTAGAGTTATGCTGATTGTAAGTTTTTTCCTGGGAAAAGAGCAGCAAGTGTGAAACGAATTTCAAAGGATTTCCAGTTCGGTTTAACAGAACAATGGCCAAGTTCAAACAAGTATGTACAGGATTTTTGATTAAGTTGTTTCGTCATCAAGAGCAACTTTTTAATTTTGATATTTTAACCTCAAAAATTAACTCAATTGTTGGTTGCAAATACATACATATTTTGTCTTGTCATTTATTCAAAAGTACTAAGGTCTTGTAAAATTTTCAGTTCTTGGCATCTTTCTGCCATGCCAATTGTGTAATGTTTTTACCATAGTGTATTGTTGGCAACATAAAACAAGTTTATTTCACATTAGTGCTAAATTAATCAACTTTCCCCCCCAAAGACACAAAATGAAATACACGTAATTGATTCTGCCATTGATCATGGTTTATGAACGCACAAAATAATTTGTAACTCCCTCCAGATCATTATAACTAGGGAAGAATGTTACCAATTTAAAAAATAAAACAAAGCAAATCGGCCTAATCCAGTGGTGCATACGAAAATCCTTTTGTACTGTCCATCAGGGTTTGGGAACGTCCTGCGGATTGCGTCCATTACACATGATGGCAGTGGCACCCGGTTGAAACGGCCACTCCCAACACCACCTCACCACTTGCCGATATGCAACATGGCGATATTTTCTGTAAAACAAAACAAAAAATCAGACAAAATTATAAACATAAGATTTGTGATTTGCATGGTGGAGTATCGATATTGTTTACGTTAACACCATGTGAAACTGAAATGCTATAAAACTATAACCATACCAAAAGGCAATCATGATCAAAAGTAAACAATTACATACATGTAATGCATGTACAATAAGATATAGATGCACGTGGGTCAACCAAGGTCATATTCACTTATTCAGTTGTGTGCGGTTACTCTGAAGTAAACACCGGTGCTCATTCTGGTCAATCAAAAGTAATCTGCTTGATATGCAGATCATTCAAAACTGACATTGCTCTAAAATATTAATTGAAATTGATGGTACATTGGCTTTGTACATTCAGTCAACACTCAAATCACTTACTGGTCAAGCGTTCCTTCAACTGCATCTCTGTCATAGTATGCTCTGTACTGAAGATACGCTGTTGCAAGCACTCCTGGGTGGAGGCAGATCGCATCAAACCAATCATGGATGGTAAGGCACTGGTTGGGATCATCCACGTTGATGTCCAGCTGCCGCATCATGTTCTCTGTCTTCTCAACTTCTTTGCAACATATACAGTTTTGCGAGCAAAGGCTGAAGAACACAATGTCCACGAACACCTATTACAAAAAAAAACAAGTTTGGAAAATATAATTTTAGTAACTTTGTCATTGGGGTTGCACTACTTAAAATTGATCTTGAAATACATCCCCCATGAACTGATCAAGGACAGGTACATCACGAAGGAATACATTTTTCCATGGGCAGATCAAACATTTTTATTGTGCAGGGGGCTACAACCTTTGATTTGAAGGGAAAGACTAAATCGTCGGGTCAGAGCAGAAAGGACTTATAAGATTTATACATGCAATGTGTGAGCAGAAAGAACTTATAAGGCCTATAAATTTTGTGCAATTCCATTATGTTAAGAAAACTTCATTATTGGTTTATGTTTTATTTAACAATGGGAGTACTCACAATTTATATTTAGCACTCAAGACCCATTAATCTTGTACTTAATTAGGTAATTACACTTGATTAATCTTATAAGACCTTTTGTCATTAAAAATAAATTGTCATCAAGTGTGTATAAGTCCTTACTGCTCTGAGCAGGCGAAATGTCAATTATGCTTAAAGCATGATGGGTAAAGATCATGATTTTATTTGAATTTTGAGCAGTGATTACTTTCCCATCATGTCTTCATAAATACTGGCTAATATTGCCAACAAATCATAAAACGCAAGACATAGTAATTACCCCCAAATTTCCACTGTACATGTATTGTACACATGTACAATTGTACACATGTACATGTACTACTACACTACATGTATGTACCTTGGGTCTCCATCATGTTTTTGTCAAGTATAGCCTACAACTATTTTTGTACAGCAGAAACGAATTGATCAAACGAAGCATCATTCGGTATTTCATTCATGAATCATTTTGTGGGCTTACCATGCAGTCTGTGTTTAGCCGTCTATCATCAGGATTTGGTTAAATCGTCTTGGCCTGGCGATCACCGTCACCGGGCTGGTCAACTGCAGGCGCCGCAAGTGGCTCGAACGGTATGGTTCAGCGCCACGTGCACTTGACTTCTTACGTCATCGTCTTCGCCTTCTCTCTCGTCTGGGGAGCTCCCTCATCGCTAGAGCTGACATCACTATCTTCAGAACCTATATGAAACTCCTCTTCCTCATCTATACTGTGATCTTCCCAATATTCGCTGCTATCGGACATTTCGCTGTTTTTCGGTCTAGAAGATGTCGCTTGTCCGCTGTTGTTCCGCATTGCATGTATGGTAAATGCATACAGTACACACGATCGACTGTTGTGCGTGGGGTAACAAAGCGTCATGGGTGCTCGTCACACACCAAGTATGAATTATTCATGAGTTGAGGGCTTTTGGTGAAACTGGGCTTTTCTGGGTCGTAAACGCGATCAAATTGATTTTTTTTTTGCATGAAGGAACAAGTTTTATTGAATAATAATAATATGTTAGTAATCATTACACATTTCTCGAACGAAAACAGCAACACAGCACTTATCATTATTCCGTTGTAGTCAATCTTTAAGTTAAAGTACTACTAAAAAATCTAATTAAACTAAAATACTGCTAAAAAACTGACATGTAAATTAAAATACGACCAAGTTAAAAACATAAGAAACTATCTTAAAAATGATTATTGATCCTTAAAAAGCCAGTTTAAAAGATTTCTTCAGCTTTCTTTTAAAAACTGAGAAATTGTTCTCCTTTGCGATTTCTAATGGTAAGACGTTCCAAAGACTTGGGGCTGCAGCTGCAAAAGCCCTATCTCCTAAAGTACTTAATAGTTTGGTCTTTGGGAGTTCCAGTTTGGTGTTATTATCACCCCTAAGGTTATATTTTGACTTCTTCTTAACAGTTACTAGTTTGCATATATAATTTGGAGCGATATTATGAATAGCCTTAAATGTAATAACTAATATCTTAAATTGTATTCTAAACTTAACTGGGAGCCAGTGTAGCTCACGCAAAACAGGCGTAATTCTATTAAATTTGAATATTAAATATAAGTCTAGCTGCAGCGTTTTGGACTCTTTGGACTTTAGCCAACTGAGAATTTGGCAGACCATATAATAAACTGTTGCAATAATCTAAACGACTCGTAACAAATGCATCTACGAGGGTCTCTGCAGATTCACGAGACAGATACCATTCAAAACCATTTGGGGGAATCAATACTGTACACAGTTATTTCACCATTCAAAACCACAAAAGCGAATGGTTTCAAATGGTGGATCAACTTGTATGAAAAAGGTACCAGAAGTAGGAGGGTTAAAGAATATTAATTCTAAGGATATTATTTCAACATGCTGGCTTTATACAGTGGCGCCAAGGTATGCCAGCAGAATGTTTGAGTTGTCATGTTTATATGCGACAGTATACAGCAACATATGTTCCAATACCCCATGATCAACATGGGCACATAACCTTAGTTTTAACCCTCCTACTATAGCTGAGCTATAGTGACAATATGTACATGTAGCTATAGTTGTCAAAACCAGTCAACTGACAGTTTTGACTGTTGACACAAATGTGCACACGGGGGCATTTTTTGACTGGTTTTTACTACTCATTTTGACCACCCTCGGCAATACAAGACAATGCTTTTACATTTATACCAGTCAAATATGATCGACTCATTTTGACCTGTAAATGTACTACACATGAGGTTTGACAGTGTTCGACAGTGCACTACATATACCTTGGCAAGTAGTATCAACATTTTGACAGATTTTGACCCTTGAAGTCGCAGAAGGGTTAATTGATCCGTTGATGATATTTTATCCTGTTCACTGATGTACAATGAATAGCAACTCATGCAAGATCGAACATGACAGCTCGCAACAAATAACGACAACGCGCTTCAACAAGTAGGCCTACTCAAAAACAGTGGGTGTAACGATTGAACAATGCATTGATGATCGCGATATGCAGGACATGTTATGAAGAGTTTTATAGCAAAACGCGATAAACGCCATATTTAATTATTCATTCAAACACCACTCAGACATCGTTCACAGAATGCATAAACACAAGTTCAACTTCGGTTTTAGCAAAGCGATATAACCACTATATAAACTCAATCATTATACCGTTTTTTATTCCAAACGCGACAAACTGCAATTGTTTTGATCAAAACAGCTCAAATGGATATATTTTGCTTTGAAACTCTTCATATAAAACTGTGTACAATGTACATCGCAATACTGATGACTTTTGGGGACACACAAAGATACATCAAAATATACAAACAATTTGAAATTTATCCACATCAAATTAGTTTTAAAAATATTAGTATACCTCATACCTGACATTAAGCCTACTTTTTTGATGAATAAGTACTGGAAATTTGGAGATTCATTCTGAATAATGATGGGATTCATGGTTACTTTCCACAGAATACATGTTTAGTATTGGCATTTTGTCGTTGAAAAATTTCACTGACTTCGGTGGGCTAAATTCTGTTTGAATTTTGGACTCATAATATACATGTAGTTCCCTCCTACAATCAGTGCAATTTTTGAAACAACCCATTCAGGTCACTCCAAGCCATTAGCTGTTGCCAGTGGCCTCCTATGGTTACCCTTCTGTGCACTGTCACACCACTGAGATTACAGGGTAAAGTGGTCTCCCATCGATACATTGCAGGCCATACTAATATGTTCAAACATTTACAGTGGCCTTGGGTGACACACAGTTGATTTTGTAAGATTACTTGGAAAGGACAGCAGGCTTGTACATACTGAAGGTTGCTAAAGAACAGAATTTAGTGGTTGGGAGTGGCCTCCATGGGTTAATACATGTACATGTATAATAGATTATGGACTGTAAAACACATTCAACACAACACAGAGGTGTTTGAAAGGACAATAATTCTGGACAATTATTCTTTCATGATTATAAATTCTTCCAAGCCTAATTTATAGCAGGCCATAGCCTTTATGTTCAGGGGAAGGGGAATAAAATAACAACATGAAACTGTATAAAACGATATCTTCAAGGTGATAATAGAGTTTGTAAAATTGGCCTTTGAACACAAGCTTTCTGTTGTGTAAGAATGTGTGCTTCACGCTTGAGTGGTCAAACAATGGGTCACCTACATGTACATGTACATACCGTACATTATGTGCTGTTTTTATTGTGTCTAAGTCTCTACAACATTGGGTACTCAGAGATGCCAACATTTACGATTTGGGCGTAATTTTTACGATTTATTGAGTCCAATTACGATCGTACGATCCTTGTATCAATTTTTACGATTTTTATAAAAGTGTAAAGCCTCGAGTGTGAGGTTTGAAAAAGGGGGTAATTTGGGTGTTTTTGTGTCCGAGGCGGATGCACCTTGGCGGTCGCTTTTCAATTTGTAATGTTGGCATCTCTGGGTAGTTAATTTTTGTAATTTTTAGTGTACAGTATTGTATTGTGATATTTAATCGTATTGTGTTCAAGTCTATGAAATTTAACATGGGTGTGATTTGTCCGGATTTTTCTGGATTTTCGGATTTTTACAAATCGCAATGTTGTGATCCGGATTTTAAAGAGGCACTCTAAGGTCAAATTCAGTTTTGTGATGCACTCATTTTCCAATAGATAGAGTCCTTATTAAAGTGTGAAAAAAATTACAAGTCTCTAACTTCACTTTAAAGTGGTGTTAACATCATTTTATTTGATACCCTTTCAGAGCGATATTTGAAACATGACGTCACTATTTTCTTACGGTAAATGAGTCTGTAACATTCCATACAGGAATTTTTTGTTTGTCAAAGTCAATTTCAACGCCGATTTGATCAAATATTGTGGAGATTCAGGAATGAACTGCAAATTCACCGTACAAAAATGTGAGATCCATTTATTTGAAATGTGGCGTCACTGTTGTCTTTGGATGTTAACAAATTTCACACAGGAAGGTTATCAAATAAAATGACATTTACATCACTTTAACGTGAGGTTAGAGACTAATTTTTGTAATTTTTCACACTTTAATAAGGACTCTAGTTATTGGAAAATCACAAACTAAATTTGACCTTAGAGCCCTCTTTAAAAAATTTAAGCAATAAAAGAAAGCAAAGCAAATGCTCAGAACTATAGATTTCACAACAGCGGCCCCAATACCCCTAGCAAAATTTACATGGATTTTTCAAAACTGCACAATCACACTCTTGATTTAACCCTCCTACTTCTGGTACCTTTTTCATACAAGTTGATCCACCATTTGAAACCATTCGCTTTTGTGGTTTTGAATGGTGAAATAACTGTGTACAGTATTGATTCCCCCAAATGGTTTTGAATGGTAGGTCAGCTAAGGCCGAGTAAAAAAAAAAAAAACATTTTTAGCGTCCGGGTTTCTGAAAAAAAAGGAAGCGGGAGGGGCTTTTTATTTATTTATTTTATTTTCAAGATGGCCGCCATTCTTTTTTAAATTTCGAACAACCATTAGTTTTTCCACTGTTCAAACACACAATAATGAAAGAAACATGTTGGACAAGACATTGAACATGTTTACAGTGGTTTTATTAAATAGTTTGTTCAGTAGCTCACTTTCACAAGAATAAATTTAAAGTTGGAAAAAAAAAATGCATTGAACTTGAGGTTCCATCCTGTGTTCTGTAGTGCTTTCTTTAAAAATTCAAAAAATTTGACAAGTGCTAACAACACATCGGCAGCCGATCATACAAATATAGCTGTCTACGTACATGTGGTTGTGAGAAACACGTCATTCATGGAACGTTAGACTTGAAATCAAGTCGATAATTAGCCGAGTTTAGTTGCTGCTAGCTTCAATAGCGTTCCGTGCTGGTAGCGGCGCCTACAGACAAAACACGACTGTCTAACGACTTGTCCCTGAGTCTAATGGAACGTGCGCGTGCGCACTCTTGCATGAGCTCATACCATCTGTTCCCTGACTTGGCAACGACGATAAAATGTACGTATCCGGTCCGGGACACCAGACTAACGTTAGTAGTGGTACCATAGCTCCATGGTAGTACACAAGGATGGCTTGGCCACGCACGGCGGGAAATAAGCCCGAAACTGGACTGGAGATTGAACGATTGCACGGTCGACTGGACCGACAGAATCTATAAATTAGAAGTTCTGACTTTCATTTTACGTTTTTTTAATCTCATTTTGAATTGGTAAAAATTTTTAAAAATCCATGCGGCCACCAAAAAGGAAGCGGGCGGGGATGCTAAACATGTTTTTTTTTTACTTCGCCTAATACAAAACCTTGTTTGGATCTTTCCAAATGGTAGTACAGCTAATACAAAACCTTGTTTGGATACTTCTAAGTGGTGAATCAATGGACCCTCTATGCATTTGAATGGATTTGAATGGTACATGTAGTAAAGCTTGCTACCAACACTGTTCAAATGGTATCACCATGTGTGTTCAATACCAATGGGCATTTTTGAAAGTGGAAATTTTGAATGGTTTCAAAGTGTCTATCAGTAGGAGGGTTAAAGGCTGATCATAGATGTAGATACAAAAATATACAGTATTTTATTGTTATTTCTGTTTTTGGTGATACAATCATTTCTAAAGTTGGTATTTTGTCGTGCAGATTACAAAATGATATATCATTTGTGTTTCATTTACAGTGATGGCTCAGCAGTTGTTAACCACCACCCCACTTGAGATGGGGCTCCAAATGCACAATATTAACACAGATGTCTCGTAAGTATACCAGGCCTGTGATTCCTCGGGATTTGTTTTGATTTCAGGATTTTTTTTTTTACAAATATCCCTTTGCCTCAAAATTTTCTGAGTTTGACCGCCATAGCTATTTGTCACTAAAGTTCAGCTGATGGTAGGAGGGTTCATCAATAAAATGTACATTAACCCTAACCCCTTGGGTATTTTTACTAGAAAGTATCCTGAATCCACCAAAATCCACCATTTTTGTCACACACAAAATGCTGGTGTCCTGAATCCATCAGAATCCGCCAGTGTAGATATTGGAGATATCCTGAATCCACCAAAATCCACCACTAAATTTCTGGCGGATTTTGGCGGATTCAGGATACCATGCTCACATGAATATTTGTATAGTATGTTGCTGCATAGAATCCATCAAAATCTAACACATACATGTACTGTACAAGTGTTGGCTGTACATGTACAGTACATGTAACTATTTCCATCAAAATACATCAACCAACATGACCAAGCAGTTAAAAACTATTGAAATCCTGAATCCATCAAAGTCCGCCATATGCTCAATGTGGAGATATCCTGAATCCGCCGAAATCCTCCAAAACAGGGGGATGGATTTTGATGGATTCAGGGTGGTTATGGTTAAGCTTCGGCGATATCAATTTGTTTTATCCACGACATATCGGCAAACAATACAAGACAATATTTTTAGCAGTCAAAAATGGTCGTCTCATTTTGACGTGAGTGATGTGATTTAAAAAAAATTGTTTACGGGTACCCGGGTATCCGAAGATTTCCAATTTCGGGTATCCACTTCCTGAAATAACTGAAAACGCACAGCCTTATTTCGATATCACAATGTACTATACACAAGCATTTACATGTAAATAGAAAAATTGCTTAACCCTGACCATTTAAACTCCAACAACTGGGTTGGTTGGATTTTGACAGACTCAGTACTGTATAGCCCTGACAGGGATACATGTACTTTGAATGGGGGCCGAGTGTCCCAATTCCAGCTAAGTCCAACAGTTGGGTGGTAGTGTTACTGCATGGAGTTGGATTTTGATGGACTCAGTACTGTATAGCCCAGACAGGGATATTTTACATGGGGCTGGGTGTCCCAATTCCAGCTAAGTCCAACAGTTGGGTGGTAGTGTTACTGCATGGTGTTGTACATGTATTTTGATGGACTCGGTACTGTACAGGGTGTCCCCATAAAAAGTATACCGAGATAAAAATTACTGTAATGGCAAAACTACTTTATATATGGGAAAGAGAAATATATCTCTAGAAAGGGCAGAATGTCCTCTTTGCAATGGTATACAGCTTGTGATGTTATTGACACAGATGAGTGAACAAATTAGACAGATGTTAAGGGTACTGAAAGCAGGACTGACAAGTTTGCATATTTGAATAACATAGCTCAACCATGCAAGTGTGCAGAATACCAAATGCCTTTGCTTTTTCAACACATTCTTGAAAACAAGGAATGTACCTAAAACAATGTAATCTGCTTTGTTTTCGCTACTTACCTCAAAAGTTTAATGTGCAGGTTTTTAAAAATGTTTTTTGGACCTTTGTTATTCAAATATGCAAACTTGTCACAGTCCTGCTTTCAGTACCCTTAACGTATGTCTAATTTGTTCACTCATCTGTGTCAATAACATCACAAGCTGTATACCATTGCAAAGAGGACATTCTGCCCTTTCTAGAGATATATTTCTCTTTCCCATATATAAAGTAGTTTTGCCATTACAGTAATTTTTATCTCGGTATACTTTTTATGGGGACACCCTGTATAGCCCAGACAGGGATACTTTGCATGGGGCCGGGTGTCCCAATTCCAGCTACATGTAAGTCCAACAGTTGGGTGGTAGTGTTACTGCGCGGTGTTGGATTTTGCCAGATTCAGGAAGGTTCTTAGCCAAAATAGCTAGGGGGTTAGGCTAAATACAAAAAGACGGTTCATAAACAGGACACGGGCAATACATCTTGATTCATGAATTTGTTTATTCCTTCATACCCAGCCTCGAAATTCCCACGTACATGTACCCACTTACTGGAGGTACACTGTACATACGTGTAAGTGGATATTTCAGGAGGTAAGTGATTTTAAAAAGTGGGTAAGTTGCTGGGTAAGTGGAACTATCCATGTTTTTATGTCATGTCCCGTAACAATATGGCCAGAAACTGATGGTGCTGTGAAAGTAGTGAAACCAGACTCAAGTAATTTTGAGTATGCATTATGTATACATGTAGCTGGTGTCAGACTACATGTACTACACATGGTGTTATCAGCACAAATTCTTGATATAAAAACAAAATCGGGTAAGTAACGTTTGGAAATGGGTAAGTGAAAATACAAGGGTGGGTAAATGCAAAGAAAATTTAATTTCGAGGCTTGCTTCATACATGTTTTATCTCTTTATCTGTATATTAGGCAAGACAGAAAGAAAAGAGACTCGCACAATGAGATCGAACGTCGTCGGAAATGCAAGATAAACATTGGCATCATCAAATTGGGAGACATTATCCCAATATGCCTGACAACGAAAATGGTAAGTACGCACTTCTCCGGGAGCTAATGGTTGCTTAAAGCGACAATGTCATTGTGATCAACAACAGGGCATGGAATCGGAGTGCTTGTTGTAGATTAAAGGGACAATATTGTCATGATCAACAAGGCATGGAGTCGGAGTGCTTGTTTCTGATTAACTCAGTGACTGAACATAATACCCCACATGATAAGGTCATATTACTGTTGATATGAGGTGGTTAGGGTTAACTCAGTAACTGAACATAATACCCCACATGATAAGGTCATATTACTGTTGATATGAGGTGGTTAGGGTTAACTCAGTGACTGAACATAATACCCCACATGATAAGGTCATATTACTGTTGATATGAGGTGGTTAGGGTTAACTCAGCGACTGAACATAATACCCCACATGATAAGGTCATATTACTGTTGATATGGGGTGGTTAGGGTTAACTCAGTAACTGAACATAATACCCCACATGATAAGGTCATATTACTGTTGATATGAGGTGGTTAGGGTTAACTCAGTAACTGAACATAATACCCACATGATAAGGTCATATTACTGTTGATATGGGGTGGTTAGGGTTAACTCAGTAACTGAACATAATACCCCACATGATAAGGTCATATTACTGTTGATATGAGGTGGTTAGGGTTAACTCAGCGACTGAACATAATACCCCACATGATAAGGTCATATTACTGTTGATATGAGGTGGTTAGGGTTAACTCAGCGACTGAACATAATACCCCACATGATAAGGTCATATTACTGTTGATATGAGGTGGTTAGGGTTAACTCAGTGACTGAACATAATACCCCACATGATAAGGTCATATTACTGTTGATATGAGGTGGTTAGGGTTAACTCAGCGACTGAACATAATACCCCACATGATAAGGTCATATTACTGTTGATATGAGGTGGTTAGGGTTAACTCAGCAACTGAACATAATACCCCACATGATAAGGTCATATTACTGTTGATATGGGGTGGTTAGGGTTAACTCAGTGACTGAACATAATACCCCACATGATAAGGTCATATTACTGTTGATATGGGGTGGTTAGGGTTAACTCAGTAACTGAACATAATACCCCACATGATAAGGTCATATTACTGTTGATATGGGGTGGTTAGGGTTAACTCAGTAACTGAACATAATACCCCACATGATAAGGTCATATTACTGTTGATATGGGGTGGTTAGGGTTAACTCAGTAACTGAACATAATACCTCACGTGATAAGGTCATATTACTGTTGATATGGGGTGGTTAGGGTTAACTCAGCGACTGAACATAATACCCACATGATAAGGTCATATTACTGTTGATATGAGGTGGTTAGGGTTAACTCAGTAACTGAACATAATACCCCACATGATAAGGTCATATTACTGTTGATATGGGGTGGTTAGGGTTAACTCAGTAACTGAACATAATACCCCACATGATAAGGTCATATTACTGTTGATATGAGGTGGTTAGGGTTAACTCAGCGACTGAACATAATACCCCACATGATAAGGTCATATTACTGTTGATATGAGGTGGTTAGGGTTAACTCAGTAACTGAACATAATACCCCACACGATAAGGTCATATTACTGTTGATATGAGGTGGTTAGGGTTAACTCAGTGACTGAACATAATACCCCACATGATAAGGTCATATTACTGTTGATATGAGGTGGTTAGGGTTAACTCAGTGACTGAACATAATACCCCACATGATAAGGTCATATTACTGTTGATATGAGGTGGTTAGGGTTAACTCAGTGACTGAACATAATACCCCACATGATAAGGTCATATTACTGTTGATATGAGGTGGTTAGGGTTAACTCAGTGACTGAACATAATACCCCACATGATAAGGTCATATTACTGTTGATATGAGGTGGTTAGGGTTAACTCAGTGACTGAACATAATACCCCACATGATAAGGTCATATTACTGTTGATATGAGGGTGGTTAGGGTTAACTCAGTGACTGAACATAATACCCCACATGATAAGGTCATATTACTGTTGATATGAGGTGGTTAGGGTTAACTCAGTGACTGAACATAATACCCCACATGATAAGGTCATATTACTGTTGATATGAGGTGGTTAGGGTTAACTCAGTGACTGAACATAATACCTCACATGATAAGGTCATATTACTGTTGATATGAGGTGGTTAGGGTTAACTCAGTGACTGAACATACCCCACATGATAAGGTCATATTACTGTTGATATGGGGTGGTTAGGGTTAACTCAGTAACTGAACATAATACCTCACATGATAAGGTCATATTACTGTTGATATGGGGTGGTTAGGGTTAACTCAGTAACTGAACATAATACCCCACATGATAAGGTCATATTACTGTTGATATGGGGTGGTTAGGGTTAACTCAGTAACTGAACATAATACCCCACATGATAAGGTCATATTACTGTTGATATGGGGTGGTTAGGGTTAACTCAGTAACTGAACATAATACCCCACATGATAAGGTCATATTACTGTTGATATGAGGTGGTTAGGGTTAACTCAGTAACTGAACATAATACCCCACATGATAAGGTCATATTACTGTTGATATGGGGTGGTTAGGGTTAACTCAGTAACTGAACATAATACCCCACATGATAAGGTCATATTACTGTTGATATGGGGTGGTTAGGGTTAACTCAGTGACTGAACATAATACCCCACATGATAAGGTCAAATTTCTGTTGCTGCTGCATAAATGAGTCAGTAATTTTCAGTCACTGTTTTCATCTTAAACTAGGACACCGATTCCATGCCCTGTTGAAAGTCTGCTCTGATCGTGATGATAGTGCCCCTTTAACCCTCCTATGCCCAGGCTGAAATTTGGCCCAGTACGCACCGCACCCACAGACAGTCACTTGAGTATTTTTGGTTGCATTGCCAATTGTTCACACATGTGTATTTTTCTCTAAGAGTGCTGGAGTTAGTGGCAAAGTCAAACACACTTGTGTATGTCCTACATAAGTTATATGCAGAGTCACACAGAGCTGTGTATGTACTGCATAAGTTAGCAGCAGACTCATTATACAGTCGAGTGGTTTTGGTTTGACCTCCTACCATAGCCACATGTCCTTGCATTTATTTGAGTGCACTGCACAAAGTCAATGGGTTGGGAGTTACATACAAATTTTGAGTGTCTTTGATTGTTAAACCTATAGGAGGGTTAAATGGCCTATTTTATACACTTTTGGGGAAATTTATATTCATGGTTCTTTTAAGATGTTTAAGCCTGTTTTTATTTTTTATTATAGCTTGTAATTTTTGTTTTCATCAGAACATTGCCATTTTACTTTAGGAAAAAACAAATTGCTTTCAAATGATTTAGCAGTAAATATTTTAACCCTTCTACTGTTTGACCATTTGAAACCATTCAAAATTTCCACTTACCAAAATGGCCATTGCTTTTGTACACACATGGTGATACCATTTGAAAAGTGTTGGTAGTAAGCTTTACTACCATTCAAATGGTTTTTGAATGGTGGATACACTACACCTTGGTGTGTTTCCATAGCCGAATGGTTTCAAATGGTGAATGTACTACACAGTGGCGTATAAATCATTCAAATGGTTTTGAATGGTGGATACACTACACCTTGGTGTGTTTCCATAGCCGAATGGTTTCAAATGGTGAATGTATACTGAACAGCAAAAGAAACGTCGTAAGAATACAAGATATCAACAGGTATATTTTGTAACGTACACTTTGAAAACCATTCAAGTCGCATTCCATCCGCCTATAGGATTTTCAGGCACAGTCATGATTCAGAATGTTAGACTGCATATTTCCCGAAAACGATACATGTAAAACTCTTGTGGTTGAGTTATGTCAACGATTTAAAATCACGACGTTTCTTTTGCTGTTCAGTATACTACACAGTGGGTTAGATGTATAAATCATTCAAATGGTTTTGAATGGTGGATACACTACACCTTGGTGTGTTTCACAAAACGAATGGTTTCAAATGGTGCATCAACTTGTCTGAAGTAGGCACCAGAAGTAGGAGGGTTAATTAATTAATTGTGGGTCCCTTTGTATATTCATTTTGAACACTTTTTTACTGAGTAACCAAGCTTCTGACAACTATTTTGTGAAATAGTTATCAGAAGTTATCTGGGCCAGCGCACACTGGCAGGGTAGCTCAGTTATCTGGGCCAGCGCACACTGGCAGGGTAGCTCAGTTATCTGGGCCAGCGCACACTGGCAGGGTAGCTCAGTTATCTGGGCCAGCGCACACTAGCAGGGTAGCTCAGTTATCTGGGCCAGCGCACACTAGCAGGGTAGCTCAGTTATCTGGGCCAGCGCACACTAGCAGGGTAGCTCAGTTATCTGGGCCAGCGCACACTAGCAGGGTAGCTCAGTTATCTGGGCCAGCGCACCAGCAGGGTAGCTCAGTTATCTGGGCCAGCGCACACTAGCAGGGTAGCTCAGTTATCTGGGTACCAAGCGGCCTTATCACCTAGCAGGGTCTTATTTTCAGTCACAGAGTTCATCTAGCGAGGGACACTGATTCCATGCCCTGTTGGAAGTGTGCTGTTTTCATGATGATACTGTCCCTTTAATTTTAAGAACTTGTAAGATCATTCTTGCTCATACACCAAAGGTACACTGTTAGTTTGCTCTCATATATGAATAAAGTGTTTGTCATTGCCGCCATCAGAGAGTATGATTTTTAGATACATGACAAGCCAATTTGTCTGTTTGTTTTGCCATTTCCTGTCCGTGTAGACTGAGTAATCTTTGTTTCCTTCTCCTTTCAGAGCAAGAACCAGATTCTAGAGCAGGCGTGTCTCTACATTGATGAACTACGTGAAAAGAGCGAGAAACTTCTCCTGGCAAATACTTCAGATCCTGAAGGTGAGAAGATTCCTGCTGAAAGAGAGCTTCATTAACCCTCCTACAATCAGTGGAAATTTTAAAACAACCCATTCAGCCATTGAAACAACCCATTCAGCCATTGAAACATACCCATTCAGCCATTGAAACAACCCATTCAGCCATTGAAACAACCCATTCAGCCATTGAAACAACCCATTCAGCCATTGAAACAACCCATTCAGCCATTAGAAACAACCCATTCAGCCATTGAAACAACCCATTCCAGCCATTGAAACAACCCATTCAGCCATTCAGCCATTAAAACAACCCATTCAGGCCGCTCCAAGCCATTGCTATGGTAGGCATTGGCTCCTCATAGCTATACTGCATAGTAACATAATGCCTCATATGTCTGTTGGTTTTAGTGGTTTGTGATTGATGTATTGCAGGGCATATTACTTTGTTCCAGACTCAGTGGCTGGTGGTAGGTTACTATGGAGAGTCTGTGTTTACAAAATAACTGCTGAAAATCCCAATGGATGATGGAGGCTTCAGTATGGTTTATTGGTCTCAGTGGCTGATGGTGATTATTATTGGGAGTTTGTTTACAGTATAACCTGCTGAAAATAAGGTCAACTGTGGTATACATGTGTCTTTGTATGCATGTATGTACATTGGAATTACTTCAAAGGGGCAGTGTGGCTTATATGCACAAACAATGTGTGTACAACACTTTGGACATTTAGTGGTTTACAGTGGCCTCTATGTGTAGGAGGGTTAACCAGAGTGATGTTCTCGGCTTAGGTGGTTTTTGGTATTACCGAATAGTCATGGTATTTTTTGGATACCGACGCTGAACAAAGGGTCTTTTAGAAATATAGCAAAAAAAGATTTGTTAAGAAAATACTGTTGAATATTTAGATTCACCAGCCTCAATTTCTTAGAATCAAGTTTAAGTTTCATTTTAGCATAAATTTTTGATGTTTTGAGTACCTTGATATCAATTTTCTGGCCTATCAAAGCAAGTCAAATGACAATGGCAATTAAACCCTCATTTGTCCTAGGAAAATAAAATGAGTTCTGAGAGTTACAGTGCCTTGTCAAGGAATTATGGTGGCCTCTTATGCCAATACCTGTGATGAACCCAAACTCCTAGGCCCCACTTGCTTACATATAACCTGAATCCTTCCTAACTCCCTAAGGCCCACTTGCTTACACATAACCTGAATCCTTCCTAACTCCCTAGGCCCATTTGCTTACATAACCTGAATCCTTCCTAACTCCCTAGGCCCACTTGCTTACACATAACCTGAATCCTTCCTAACTCCGTAGGCCCACTTGCTTACACATAACCTGAATTTTCCCCCCC
>CM055816.1:20359290-20533352 GCA_029582265.1 Zoroaster sp. YZ-2022 | reverse complement strand
AAATATCTTCAAAAACATTTAATGTTTAATGGAGATATACACCGACAGGACGTTACGTCACCCATACTATAATTACGTTGTACCAAAGCTGGAAATCGACTTCGTATAATGCACAATTTTACCAACGTCGGCACAACGTATGATGCGCCGACGTTACGTTGCGCATATTAAACTTACGTTGTGCCAACATTGGAAATAGACTTCGTATACTACACAAGATTTGCCAACGTTGGCACAACCATAATGCGCCGACGTTAGACTGCCCATATTATAATTACGTGGTGCCAACGTTGGAAATTGACCTCGTATACTGCACAACCTTTGCCATATAAAATATAATTATACTGCGCAACATTTTCCAACGTAAGTGCAACGTTTATAAATTTACCCCCGACGTTCAGCCAACGTCCGTACAACGTCCGTATTTTGACGCCGACTTATCCGACGTTCACCAACGTCGGCCCAACGTATGCATGTTAGCTGGGATGTTGCCATCCATTTATCCTTCCCATTTATCTTGAGATATTTATTCCCGAGATAATTTATCCTGAAAGTAGGATGTCGTCTTCCCGACATAATTTATCTGTGGATGATGTCATACTGAAAGTTGGATATCGTCATCCCGAGATAATTTATCTCGGGAAGACGACTTACTACGTTTAGGATGTCATTATTCTGAGATAACAGCAAGTCGGATGGCACTTCCAGAGCACAGTATTTACTATAATAAACACTGTATAAAAACCTTTACAGTGCAATCTAATTGAAAAATAAAATATGCAGGCATTTAAAACCAACTTAAAAAACGGTTCAATACAAAATTTATTCTATATTTTTAAAGTTAAACTACGTTTTTATTATAATAAAACCTGTTTTTCTATAAAAACCTTTATAGTGCGGTTTAATTGAAAAATAAAATGTGCAGGTATTTAAAACGGTTCAATACCAAATTTATTCTATATAGTTTTAAAGTTAAACTACGTTTTTATTATAATAAAACCTGTTTTCTATAAAATAAAAAAAAAATAATAATAATAATAAATAAATAAATTTAAAAAAAACCTTTATAGTGCGGTCTAATTGAAAAATTAAATATGCGGGTACTTAAAACTAACTTTAAAAAAAAAAGGTTCATTACAAACTTTATTCTATATAGTTTTAAAGTTAAAGTACGTGACTGTTCATTACAATAAAAAAGTTGTTATAGTGTATAGTCTAAATGAAAAATATAATATGCAGGTACATAAGACCAACTTCAAAAACGGTTTAATACAAGCGTTATTCACGATATGCCACCTTCCTGATCATTGAGAATGATAATCCATCCATCAGACCTTACCTTAATGGCTCATTCTCATTCCAAGGGAATCTGTGCATCTGTGACACTGATGAGTATAATGGTGCAGCCTCCATCTAGCCAATTATTGGGATGTTGGTCACAACCTTAGGGCTGTATCTCATCGGGGTGTGGTAGGCGAGATGCCATGCTCACCCATGTTGCATTTACAAAAAGGGAATAATAGTTGCAGCGGTGGGATGACTTCATTTGTTTTGTAGGTTTTGCTTGAGATGTCTTACCTTTTTCATGCCTCTTTGTTTTACTGTTTATTAGTGGTGTTGTCTCTCCTTGTTGAGTCTTTGTTTTTTGTGGTTTTTCCAACATTTTAATATAGATCTGTATGCAGCCGTGTTAGTCAGGTAGAATAAGATATATATATATATATATATATATAAATGGTAGCACTTTTAAGACTAACTATAAACTTAAAAATAGGCATAAGCTTTCGTAGTTACAGCTACTTCATCAGATGCAATGAAGAAGGACAAGGGAAGTCAGAGTTAATATACAGTCTGGGAGGAGGTGGCAAACAAAAGGTGGCGGTGACTCATGAAGTTAATCCTGTATATTGGGACATGAAGCCAGAGTCTCTATTCAGTCCTTGTTCAATGCAGTTCAGGGTGTGAATAATCCTTTGTTCAGCTGCTTCCCTTTGAAGTTTGGTTTTGAATGGTCTTTGTTTGAGAACTGCTACTTTGAAGTGTTGAAGTGAATGGCCAAGTAGATTAAAGTGCTCAGCCACAGGCTTCTGGTCATTTTAATGAAATTATTATCTTCTTATTGCATATTAGCAAAAATCTATTACCGACATGGCGTGTGCCGGACAGCTGTTATCCATGCCACTAAATTCTTGATTTATATCCAAATAAATCAAAATGCATCAAATTAACTAATTAACTAAATTAACTAATTTGCAAGTATTTCTTCCTTTGTACAAGGAAAATGCTAATTTAACGCACGATTTGCAACCAACACAAATAAAAATGACGGTTACTAAATAAGGATTTGCTAGTTGTAGCTTAATTTTGACATATGTCTATATTGAAGTAACACTGTAGAAGTTCAAACAAAATAATGATGAAAGTGCTCATACTAGTTGTGGAGGATTCAATGTTTGGTTGTTTAGGTGATTGATTGGACAGCACCAACAACGTGAGGCGAGCAGAACGATGTTTTTTTTATTTACACCAACAAGCACATCATAAAGGAGAGAAAAGAAAAGAAATAGAAATAATAAGTAAACCAATTTATACAAGAGGCAAGGCATAATTATACATGTCAAATAGTATTAAATAATTCACCTGAAAGGACAGTGTTGTCAGAGTTTAGGCTTACTTAATGTTACGTTTGCACTGGAACTTCAGCAGGACTAGGTCAAGTCTAGATTAAGTTCTGCTGAGATGAACTACTAATTCCTTACAGGGTCAATATTAAATCTAACCTGCAGTTCAATAAACCTCAAACAATCCAGCATTACAGTACTCTTATGTGGGGATATGAACCTAAAAATACACAATCATACCATACAGCATCGCCACAAGAGGGCGCTAATCTAAGATACTTATAAACCCTGGCTACATAGCTGAAGAGTATATATCTAAAATAACCATTAATCCAACAAGCGGCCACCTAATTATATATCCACCTACCTAGGGTCTAGCATCCTGAAATTCTCACAGACTCAGGACAATATAGAACCTTGATATCTTCATGAAAATGAAACCTTTCGTAACCACTGCATAATCACGTTACATGCGCATTTCATGGGAGCCGCCATCTTGCATAAAAGTTCACAAAGGTAAATATAAAACCTATTATACCACTTTTTTTAAACTGTCTCCTTACTTTAACTATACGGGCGACTAAATAATTTAATAATTTACTATACACCTGGGTTTTAGGGCATGGTGTTCGTAAAAAAAAGGAATGAAAATGGTACCTGTTTTGGTGATTGATTGGACAGCACCAACAATGAGCAGAACGATGTTTTGCCCACCGTCACGAGGTGGCGCTGTAACCAATCTGGGGCAGTGGCGTCATGCGTCACTTACTCTACAACTCTCCCAAAGTTCTAAGTCGTCGCCCCGACGACTCATCAGGTACTACTACAACATGCAGTAATCTAATAACAGATAAAACTTTGGCTACAAGAAAAAAGTAAACTAACAATAAAAATTGGCAAGGGTAGTATAACAATGACAAATTTTGTCAAATGACCAACTGCGGCTAGAGTAATCACCTCAATGCTTCAACACTAATACTGGTTGCAACAACAGTAACTTCTCAGGTTCAATCAATGAAAATCTGTAATAATAATAAATAATGTCGGGCATTTTAAAGCGCTCTTAAACAAGGCATCAGAGCGCTGTACATTATTACCCCTGCTCACCAGGCGCATAAATCATTCCTGAAACCATCTCAGCTCCATGGAGAGTATACAGCTCAATTGCTGCCATTTCGGCGCATATGAGCTAATCAAACACAACAACCAACTCTGCCCTCACAGCTAGCCATTTACTCCTGGGTGGAGAGAAGCAATTATGGTAAAGTGTCTTGCTCAAGGACACAAGTACCACGGTCACGGATGGGATTCGAACCCACATTCTGACGACTCAGCCACCAGAACACAAATCCGATGAACTAAACCGCTCGACCATGGCACTCCATGTCACTCCATGTCACTCCATGTCACTCCATGGCACTCCATGACAATCCATGGCACTCCATGGCACTCCATGGCACTCCATGGCACTCCATGGCACTCCATGACACTCCATGGCACTCCATCTGTCAGGGATCTTCGGATGAAATCAATTGGAAAGACACTTTACTTTAACTTAATCACAAAGACTAAACTTCAAAATAATGGGATTGACATACAGTTCAGTGTTCTCATAGTGCCAAAAATAGTCAATGGTGAGTTCAGCCAAACTTTCTTAGTTTTCCAAAGCTACCATTCAGAGTCAGTTTAGTTTCAGAATCAGAGTCAGAGTTTGTTTGGGTGGCCAATTTGCTCACCTGTTTCAGTAGTCTGATCATACTGCTAAACTGATATCGGCTAGGAGGCTTCCTTTTGGTAGTTCGTGTAGTCTCCAACTGAACTCTCCAACTGAACTCTGGTTTTATGCTAATTAGCTCATGTTTACTTTTATTTTGACCTTAACTCGCCTTAGTCATTTGCATACGAAGCGTGCGCTTGCAATGCATTATGGGGCGATTCACCAGACACATTTTACACTGAGCTAACTGAAGGATTGGAACTGACATCGTCTTTTACCGTCATTTGTTATCATACTAAAGTGAACGCAAGTATCTTTGTTTATTGAGCTAAAGTTAAAGAAAGAAACAGAACACAAAGCTGAGACTTCAGAGATTAAACGCACAGACGATTCTTGCAGAAAACAGGTTTCTTGTGAATTTTATTGTGAACTCTCAAATTGATTAGTCAACTGTGGCAACTTTAGAACTTAGAAGCCTGGATTGTATGGTACAGACGCGTAATTACTACAGCCGATCCCTACAGTTCGTCTAGATCGACGAAGCTTTGTTCCACAACTAGCATCTGGACATCCAGACTCAATAGTATCAGACGAAGGATGCATCTGAGAAGTGCTGGACATGGTAGTTTTATCGCGTGATCCGGCTGTATTGGTTGGGGCTCGTGTCACGGGGGTATCCACACTGACATCTCTGTGTACCAACACCTCAGGAATGGCTGTGGGACTGCGAGGGCGGAGACACCATCATAGATTGTGGATGGTACCTTCTTCTCTGTCTGGGCCCCAGTTGCAGATTCATGGGGGATGAAAGCACCTTCACGATGGAGCCCAACATCACACAGACCACAATGGGCTGCTGCTGCAGTATACCGGTGGTTGATTTCAGCTCACTTATCGGGTCAAAGGTTGGGATTGTTGGAACGGTTGGTTTCTGCTCGGTCATCATGTCAAGAGTTGGGGCAACATGAATGGTTGGTTTCTGCTCGGTTGTTGGGATGAATGTCGTTTTTCGGTCTCACTTCTGGTGGGTGATGTTTGGTCAGTATTGGTCGTATCCATAGTAGTCGTGTCAGTATTGGCTGGTTCTTCTGTGGGTGGGGTGACATTCCATCGACAGTGTTTCAGCTCGCTACGGTGCAGGACTTTCTTGTTGCCCGCTGCAATACGAACGGCATACACTGGTTGTCCCTGAAAAGGTTGCCCCACGACTAGATATGGAGTCCCCTCCCAGAAGTTCTGGATCTTAGCTCTGCCGTAATGGGTACGGTCTCGGATCAGCACATACTCCCCAGTGTGTAAGGGCCGCTCAAACACGTCTTTTTCATGAGCAGTCTTTCTAGCCTCTGCCGCTTTGTCTAGGCTTTTCACTGCAACCTTGCGTGCTAAGTCCAGTTGCATACCATGTTTCCTTACATACTGGTGAACATTGAATCCCTCAACTTGGGGCGGGTCTACACCAAGGCTGAGATGTTGTGGTAAGCGGGCTGTTCTCCCAAACAGTAAGAAGAAAGGCTCGTACCCAGTACTGGAGTGGATTGTGTTATTATACATGGATACCAACTGTGGAAGATATTCAGTCCATCTTGGCTTTTTGTCAGTTGGTAGGGTGACCAGTAGATTGTGCAATGTACGGTTAAACCGTTCACACTGGCCGTTGCCTTGAGGGTGGTACGGGGTGGTGTGCGAACGACCGATGCCATAGAGGTTGCAAAGTTCTTGAATGACTTGGGCCTCAAAACACTTTCCGTTGTCCAAGTGTAACCTCAGTGGGGCTCCGAATGGTGTAATGATATGTTTAACCAGACATTTGACCACAGTGTCTGCGCGTTGGTTCTTTATCGGTATCGCCCAAGCAAGTTTTGTGAAAACGTCTGTACAGACCAGCACGTTCACATGTCCACTGGTGGATCGTTCTAACACTGTAAAATCCATGGAGACGACCTCTAGTGGTGCTGTCGCCCTAAGGGTTCCCATGGATGGTTTCGTCTGTCGGTTGGGTTTCTTGCCTACTGCACATCGTTCACACTTTTGGGCTTTTGGCACCATGCTTGAACTGAATCCCCCATACCTGGCCAGAAAAACAGTGGCTGAATCAGCTTGAATGTTCTTCTTGGACCAAAATGTCCCACATCATCATGAAAGGAGCGCAAGACGACTTCACGCAGTCGAGCTGGAACCACCAAGCGTTCGCTTTGCTTTCCCTGAAGAATGGAGGAGCGATAGAGTACACCATCCCTAAGTATGAGTTGACCCCAGTGTTTCAGGACAGCTGATACCTCCCTGGGAGCGGTTTGTCTCTCGTCACGATTAGGCTTGTGGCCTCTCCCAAAGTACGTCACAACTCTATGCAAGATGATGTCTTCACCCTGAAGAGATCGTAGGTCTGAGGGTGTGTAGCCTGGAAGGCAACGATTCCCTTCATGGTGTTATACTCTAATATGATGAAGGAGCGCCGGGGGTGTCTCAGAGCCACAGTGAGTAGAGCCATTCAAAGTACGAACTGCGCATGATGACACCTCTATCTTGGGTCCCATCTGTCAGAGGAATTCCTGGTTTACCGGTTGGTTCACTGCCTGATTGGTCTTTCCAGGTCGGTACTCCAGCTGATAATCGAATGCGGACAACTGTTGCACCCATCTCAATTCAGCGGCACTAAGATTAGCTGTGTCCAAGTACTTCAGTGGGTTGTGGTCTGTGTAGATAGTACACTGTGTACCCATTAGGTAATCTCTGAAGGACTGGCAAACTGCCCATCGAACAGCAAGCAGTTCCAACTTGAAGGCGGAATAATTTCTGATCCATCCTCCCGTCGTTGGGACAGTACTGCTCCCAAACCAGGCAAACTTGCGTCTGTCTCCACGATGAATGGGCGGTTGAAGTCAGCAAACGGCAGCACCGGTCCCTCTGTGAGTCTTATATTTTGTATTATTGTATTTATCCTCTTTCGTTTGTTGTGTGTGCCTTAGTTTTGTTTGTATTGCTGTTCATGTGGTCGGCCTATCAATACTAAGAAATTGTGTTATGCAATTGATGGTTGAATTTTTGGATTCTTTGCCAACCCAATGTGACTGGAACTAGAAATGATGAGTTTGTGATTAATATTGATGATGAAGATGTTGATATCAATAGTCCATTCTTTTTATCTAATAATTCCCAGTATTATACCGTGCAGCAACTCCCTAATATTTATAAGACAGTTAGTGATAATTCTATTTCTTTATTACACATTAATATTAGAAGTCTCCAAAAATGTTTGACCAACTTAAAGTTCTTTTACAATCTGTTAATTATAAATTCTCGCTTATTGCGCTCTCTGAAACTTGGTTAAAATCTACTTCCCATAGTTATTATTCTCTCCCTGGATATGAGCTTATTGTGATCAATAGACAGGGTACAAAGTCTGGGGGTGGAGTTGCTCTCTATGTTTCTAGTGATCTGAATGTTATTATTAGGGATGATCTCAATTTTTCGGATGACTCACTTGAATCATTATTTGTTGAAATTTCTATTCCTACAGCCAAAAATATTATTGTTGGTGTTATCTACAAAGCACCTTCTGTTGATTACGCTGAGTTTATGGCCACTTTTCAAAATGTTTGTTCTCGCGCAACTTACGGTAACAAACCTTGTGTTATTTCTGGAGACTTTAATATTAATTTACTTAATTACACCAGTTCTAGCACCGAATATTTTATTGATTTATTAGCATCTTATTCCTTTCTCCCTTGATAAACCCGTATTTTTACCGATACCTCTGCTTACACTTATTGATAATTTCTTTTCTAATAATATTTTACATACCCCTAAATCTGGTATTTTAATAGCCTATCTGATATTTCAGATCACTTACCAATTTTTATGTTTATACAGTATAGCTGCAAGATGTTAAATTTGTATTATTTTAATTATTGATTGTTATTTCAAAGTGTTTTGCATTTTACGTACTTTCTAATCACTTGTATATATGCTTGACAGATAATAAGTTTGCAGTCTTTAAATGTTTCTCTGTAATTTTGGTATAGCGCCCTCTGTTGTCAAGAAAGTTAAGGTCAAAGGTAAATTTCTTCATGATTCCGATAATCAATAAACAATAAGCCTTGTGCAAGTGACCCAGACTTTGACCCCTGTGCGTAGCGACTGTTACTATGCCACGTGATTCGGGGCAAGCTTTACGGCCGCGCCGGACGTAAACGATGCAACCATGCGTGTTTGAATAGGCCTTTATGTAGTTTCTAAAGAGTTTCGGTGACATGATTTTGCAGGAGTTTCTTTGCAACAAAAGACGAAGTACATGTATTTCCGTGTTTTTTCTAACGTATAGTGGACAATCAAATACGTCAAAACAGCTGCATTAACTTTAGTTCTAAGGAAGTTAAACGTTATTAATGCGTTGATCATTGAGTTATATGTTGCAGGTACCAGACCACGCACCGCTGCAGTATTGTTGGTTTCTAAGAAAAAGCGGAAAAAGCTTGCCCCGAATCACGTGACTGGCAACAGAGACTCGGCTGCTGACATCCGGTCACGAATAGTCTGGTGCGGGCGCACTATAAAGTGATCTGCGGTATCAGTGTTACAGGGTTCCGAGCCGATATGTTAATCAACACGCAAAAGGCTTATTGACATGTTGCAAATTTAAGTCCCAATTATTGTGAGATAAGATCAGTTCTAAAGTCCCAAATTCATGTAGTTCCAGATTCCAACACAATCGGTAAGCATGTAGATTTATGTAAAGTCAGAAATTATCATATTCATAATGATTTGTTAAGTTTATTTGCAATCAAAAATTGTCGTTACTATAGGTAAAAGTTTCCATGTGCTTTGGTTAAATGATTGTTTACAACATACATATCTAGCGCAGGCTCGAACGCATCTAAGTATATTAATTAATTGATGTCTTCATGTAGATTTGTTATTTATTTAAGTTTTTTGTCTTTGTAATTACAGTGAACCACCAACACCACCACTCAACCATACATAGAATAAAATCGGTGCGTTCAGAAAGGGAAATCAGGTTCTTGTGTAGAAGGTTTTATACAAAGCTACATAAAAGTTCACAATTTGGGACTAAGGACTACAACTTGATCATGGCTGAGGCAGATACCGTAACACCTGATACAGTTGCACCTGTTCCTGTGATATCAAATGGTGCTATCAAGGGAATTCGCTTGACAATGGTGATGCAGTTAGCGAATGTGGTTCATCATTCTCAAGAGCGAGTTCAAGGGCTAGCACAAGTTCAGTTTCTAGACACAAGCATGCTGAGGCTAAACAGGAGCTTGCACGTCTCAAGGCAGAGCAGTTGAAAAAGAAACAAGAACTGGTTCAGGAGAAATTAAGATTGAACAAAAGATGGAGATGATGGAAGCTGATAATGAATTGGAGCAAGCTGATCAACAACTACAGTTTTGGGAGAATGAAGTTAGAAAAGAGGAAAATTCTACAGAAGAACTATCCGTGAGAGACTCATTGGAGCAGAACTTAACCACTGCTTCAGATGCGTCTAATGTGGTATCATTTCCTCAACAGAGTACATGTGTGCCTTCATTCACCAACAACCATGTCCCAGATAAGAGTGATGGCAAGGTCACTCAGACAGATCTTGTGCAGTTAGCCCAGGCTATGTCGCTGGCCATAAATATGCCGAAACCAGACCTTCTCTCCTTCAGTGGAGATCCTGCAGACTACTCGGGGTTCATCAACAATTTCGATGTAAATATTGCCAGCAAGGTTTCAGAAGAAAGGGTAAAATTAATGTATCTTAACCAGTTCTGTAATGGAAAGGCAAGAGAAAGTATTGAGAATTGCGTACTGATGGAGGAAAGTGCTGGGTATAAATTGGCGAGAGAAATTCTTTGTCATCAGTTTGGGCAGCCACACATCATCACTCACTCTCTCATCAATAAAGTCATCGAAAGACAACAAATCAGACCAAATGATGGAGCTGGATTATGGGAACTTGCTCACCAGATGAGAAAGTGTCAAGTTACTCTGGCACAGATTGGATATTCAGCAGACATGAACAGTTCGGATAATCTCCTCAAGGTACAGCAGCTTTTACCAATACATCTTCAATCGGAATGGGCTAAACGAGCTCAGATCATGATTCAAAGTCACACTGAGCCCAACTTCTTACACATGACTGACTTTGCCGAGCAGAAAGCTAAGATAGCAAGCAATATGTATGGTCAGAACATTGGGAAAGGTCTCAAAATAGACAAGATGTCATGCCCCATCAACTTGAAGGGTAAACCAGCCAATGTATCATCAAAGGTTACGACGCTCGCTACACAAGGCTACAAGGGTGTAGAAGAAACTACACATGAGAAGAGTCCTCCCCCATGAGGGAACTATGTGCCAAGGTGTCGTTGATGTTCACAATTTCACACATTGATGGAATGCAGAGAATTTCAGCAAAGGTCTTTTGACGATAGGCTGAAGTTTGTGCGAAATAACAAGTTATGCGACAATTGTTTCCGACCTGGGCATATGGCTAAAGGATGTACATGTATGATGAGATCAACATGTGAGATAAAAAACTGTACGTGGAAGCATCATACGCTGTTGCATCCTCACAAAGACAGAGATGTCAAGAGCCCAAAAGGTGCCAATAATGGATGTGCCAAAAATGTTTCTCCTAGTTCTTCATCTGGGGCTGGGGACAACAATAAGAGTCACACTACAAGTATGCCAGATGGTGGTCAGAGCGGATGCATAAATGCAACAGCAGCCTCCATGAATAGAGTGTGTCTAAGAGTTGTTTCAGTCAGAGTGCAGGGAAAGAACAGGGAAATTCACACTTGGGCACTGCTTGATGATGGGAGCGATACGTCACTGTGCGATAGAAGGTTGATGGATCAACTCGACCTGCAAGGTGTAGAAAGGAAGTTCAGCCTAACCACAGTTAATGAGAAACACAGTGAAAAGACTGGAGTTGAAGTCAGCCTCACAGTAAAGGACTTATAAGGATGTGAGAGTATTGACATACCAAAGGTATGGAGAGTTGATAAATTGCCAATCTCAGATAACAGTTTCCCACAAGAAGAGGACATCACAAGGTGGTCACACTTGAATGGAATCAACTTTCCAAAGATCAGTCAATGACAGGTCATGTTGCTGATAGGGGGAGATGTCCCAGAAGCATTTTGGGTACTGGAAGAGAGACGTGGTAAGAGGAAAGAGCCCTATGCCATTCGATCTTTGCTAGGATGGACTTTGATTGGGCCCACGACATCGACCAAGAAACAATCTAGTTTCACTGCAAATCATATTCTCCATGAGGATAACTTACTTCAACAGACAGTTGAGAAATTCTGGGAGACGGATTTTGGTGGCCAGATGGTTGACGGTGAAGTCGCTGATTCAGTGGAAGATAAACGTGCCAGGACCATTATGGAAGAAACAGTCACCAAGGTTGATGGTCACTACCAGGTTGGTCTACCTTGGCGGTACCAGAGTCCTTGTTTGTCAAATAACCGCCCTCTCGTAGAGTCAAGACTTCAGTCGTTGAAGAAGCGATTTCAAAGAGACTCCAAATTGTACGAAAAGTATAAGAGGACCATTGATGTCTACCTCACGAAAGGACATGCAAGACAGATATCTTCATCGATGCCCTTGAGTGTCACACCTGAAGCTGAAACTGGTGAACAGCCACCCGTTAAGGATCAAGGAGAGTTGGTGTGGTATTTACCTCATCATCCAGTGTTCCATCCACAAAAGCCTGACAAACTGAGAGTGGTGTACGACTGTGCTGCTAAGTACAAGGGTGTATCATTGAACGACCAGTTGCTGCAAGGTCCAGATTTTACAAATAATTTGATGGGAGTACTGACAAGATTTAGAGAGGAGTCTGTCGCTCTGGTTGCTGACGTTGAGGCTATGTTTCATCAGGTAAAGGTGCTTGATAAAGACTGATGCGCTTAGATTTCTCTGGTGGCCTGAGGGAGATTATACCAATTAAGGAACCCACTGATCATCAAATGTTGGTGCATCTCTTTGGTGCGACATCATCACCTAGTTGTGCTGGTTTTTACCTCAGGAAGACAGCTGAAGACAACCAAGAGAACTTTGATAAGGAAACAATCAACACTGTCCTTGAGAACTTTTACGTGGATGATTGTCTTGCATCAGTTAGAAGCGAGAATGAAGCCATCAGGTTGGCTGATCAGCTTATTCAGTTACTAGCCAAAGGAGGTTTTAGATTGACCAAGTGGATTTGCAACAATCGCAACGTGTTAGCAACCATCCCCGCTGATGAGAGAGCGCCATCTGTTTTGAAGTTAGATTTTGATCATCTGCCAGTAGAGCGCACCCTGGGCGTGAAGTGGAATGTTGAAGCTGACACGTTTGGTTTCGAGGCAGTTGTGAAATGTAAGCCAGCCACGAGGAGGGGAATTCTGTCGACCGTAAGTTCACTATATGATCCATTGGGTTTCTTGGCGCCATTCATCCTCCCAGCTAAAATTCTTCTTCAAGATGTTTGTCGTCAGGGACGAGGCTGGGATGAAAAGGTTGAAGAATGTGAAGTGATGAAATGGAAGCAGTGGCTAGATGACCTTCCAAAGTTAATGTGTGTTACCATTGATAGATGTTTCCGGCCAAGGGAGTTCAGTGACACAACGATCTTCCACCTTCACCATTTTTCTGATGCTTCGGAGCGAGGGTACGTTGCTGTTTCCTACCTGCGTGCTGTTAATGTACATGGAAAGATCCACTGTGCATTTATCATTGGAAAATCAAGGTTGTGTCCAATGAAACTTGTCACAATCCCTCGACTTGAGTTGTCAGCAGCAGTTTTGCAGTGAGGTTGAATCCGCTCATGCAGACAGAAATGAGACTGCCAATCGGGGAAACTGTATACTGGACGGACTCCACATCAGTTCTTCAGTATATCCAGAATGAGAGCCGCAGATTTCACACATTTGTAGCAAATCGTGTTTCGAAGATACAAAGTGGATCAAACCCATCCCAGTGGCGATATGTGGACTCCGCATCTAATCCTGCAGATGATGGTTCGCGAGGCTTAACTGCAGAAAATATGATCAGGAACCAACGTTGGCTGCAGGGACCTGAGTTCTTGTGGAAGGACGAGCAGAAGTGGCCAGTTCCGCCTGTTGTAATCCAGGGACCCTTTCCAGAAGTGCTGCCTGATACTCTGCAGAATGATCCTGAGGTGAAGAAGGTGGTCCAGTCTTACTCTGTAGCTCAGAGAAATGAAGTCGACAAGTTCCTGAGTAGATATTCATCATGGAATCGGATGAAACGTGGAGTCGCCTGGTTGCTGCGATACAGAGATTACCTCTATGCCCGTACCAAGCGAAGACTGGATGACAACGAGTTCAGAGATAGGGGACTATCTTTATGAGAAGTGCAGAGGGCTGAAAGAGAAATTGTGAAATATGTTCAACGGCAGTCATTCTCCAGGGAGATTGCTGCACTCGAGAACAGTGAAAGTTCCACCAAGAAATGTGAGAAAATTCTGACATCACTCCACAAATTGAGACCCATTTTGGTAGATGGAATTCTTCGTGTGGGTGGACAACTTGGAAATGCGCCAGTCGAGCAGGACATCAAACATCCAATTATTCTGCCAAGTGATCACCAAGCGACAAAGCTGTTGATAGGACATCATCATCTGAAAGTGGGTCATTCAGGTGCAGGGATGACTTGGACGTCGCTTAGGGAGAGATTTTGGATCCTGAAGGGAGGTGCCACCGGGAGACGCGTTATTGGAAGGTGTTTCCAGTGCAAGAAAAGAAATGCACCCCTTTGCCAACAACTTATGGGTGAGCTACCAGCAGAGAGAGTTACTCCAGAGAAGCCCCCCTTTACCTATGTGGGTGTGGATTATTTTGGTCCACTTTACGTGAAACAAGGACGTAGCCATCTCAAGAGGTATGGATGCATCTTCACATGCCTCACAATTAGAGCTGTACATATCGAAATTGCTCATTCACTTGACACAGACTCATTCATAAATGCTTTACGTCGGTTCATCAGCAGGAGAGGTATGATTATGCCGGAAAAGATCAGAAGTGACAATGGCACAAATTTTACAGGCAGTGAGCATGAGCTACGGGAAAGCATAGCATCATTGAATCAGCAGAAGGTTAGAGACTTTCTTCAGCAACGAGGAGTTGTTTGGCAATTTAACCCTCTGACTGCAAGTCACATGGGAGGCATTTGGGAGAGGATGATACGTTCAGTTCGTAAGATCCTGAAGAGTCTGCTGCAAGAACAGGTGGTGTGTGATGAAGTACTACTTACTGTGATTGCTGAGGTAGAGGCTATCTTAAACGCGAGACCGCTCACACAACTCAGTTTGGACCCCAGAGATGAGGAGCCATTAACACCAAACCATCTACTTCTGATGAGACCAAGCCCCAACCTTCCACCGGGAGTATTCGTGAAGGAGGATGGTTATGGTCGGCGCAGATGGCGTCAAAGCCAGTTCTTGGCGAACCAGTTTTGGAAGAGATGGATGAGTGAGTATCTACCACTATTGCAGCAATGCCAGAAGTGGACCCAGCCAAAGCGGGATCTTGAGGTTAACGACCTGGTGTTAGTTGCTACTGATAGTGCACCCTGTGGACAGTGGCCGTTAGGCAATGTGATGCAAATCTACCCAGATAAGGAGGGAAGAGTTCGGCAGGTTGAGGTAAGAATAGGCACTAAGTACCTCAAACGCCCCATAGCAAAGCTTTGCTTTTTGGAAAGACTGAACAGTGTGTATGGAGTCAACGAACATACTAGTGACTGAACTCTTTGTATAAGTGAACAATTTCAAATCATTAATAATCAAAGTGATACTGGAAAGGATTCATGCTGATTATGTTTTCAAAGAACTGAATCATCCTGATTATTGCAAGAGATATAATTCATCATTGAGGTGTTGAAATTAGTTGAAGTTGCCGCTTAAAGGTATAAAGGAATGAACAAATTGAGTTTGCTCATGGGGCCGGGAATGTAGCGGCAAGATGTTAAATTTGTATTATTTTAATTATTGATCGTTATTTCAAAGTGTTTTGCCTTTTACGTACTTTCTAATCACTTGTATATATGCTTGACAGATAATAAGTTTGCAGTCCTTAAATGTTTCTGTGTAATTTTGGCATAGCGCCCTCTGTTGTCAAGAAAGTTAAGGTCAAAGGTAAATTTCTTCATGATTCCGATAATCAATAAACAATTGACATGTTGCAAATTTAAGTCCCAATTATTGTGAGATAAGATCAGTTCTAAAGTCCCAAATTCATGTAGTTCCAGATTCCAACACAATCGGTAAGCATGTAGATTTATGTAAAGTCAGAAATTATCATATTCATAATGATTTGTTAAGTTTATTTGCAATCAAAAATTGTCGTTACTAGGTAAAAGTTTCCATGTGCTTTGGTTAAATGATTGTTTACATACATGTCTAGCGCAGGCTCGAACGCATCTAAGTATATTAATTAATTGATGTCTTCATGTAGATTTGTTATTTATTTAAGTTTTTTGTCTTTGTAATTACAGTGAACCACCAATACCACCACTCAACCATACATAGAATAAAATCTGTGCGTTCAGAAAGAGAAATCAGGTTCTTGTGTAGAAGGTTTTATGCAAAGCTACATACAGTCTCCCAACTCTAGTGCTCCCAGTAGTCGCAATGGTAGTTCTTCTTTTACTCGTAACTTTTCTAGCATTAACCTTGAAAGATTTAATGATGATTTGCATGCTACTGATTGGACTGAAGTTTTATGCTGTGATGATCCTGAAGTGGCATTTAATACATTTATAGATAATTTCAATTATTTGTACGACAAAAACATTCCGCTTACTCGACATAATCACAAAACCAAAACCAACCATAGCTCAAATACACCCTGGATTACTCATTCACTCCTTAAATCCACACGAAAAATAAACTATATCGTCAATATTTGTCTAATCCCACGATTTCTCACAAAAACAAGTACACTAAATATAAAAATACTCTTACAGGCCTCTTACGTACATCCAAAAAGGTTTATTATGCTCGTCAGTTTGAACAGGAAAAAAACAATATTCATAATACTTGGAGAGTAATTAATTCTGTTTTAAATAACAACAAATCTTCTCGCACCATTAGTAGTATTATTTCTGATGGAAATTTGATAAATAATACTGATCAAATTGCTAATTGCTTTAATGATTACTTTACTAATATTGGCCCTAATCTTGCAAACAACATTCAACCCTCACAGTCTTCTAGGTTTACAGATTACCTGTCCAATCCTAATCCAAATTCTTTATTTCTTACACCAGCTAATGAACTTGAGATAATTGACATTGTTAACAGTTTGCAAAGCAAAAAAAGTTCTGGTCATGATAAAATTAATATGTCTATTATAAAATATTCTATTAATGCCACCTGTAAGCCACTTGCACATATTATTAATACTTCTTTTATGACTGGTGTTGTTCCCTCCCAATTAAAAATTGCCAAAGTCATTCCAGTCTTTAAAAAGGGTGATCCTAATTGTGTCAATAATTATAGACCTATCTCTATCCTGTCATGTTTTTCCAAAAACTTTGAGAAATGCATCTATGCTCGAACTATTAAATTCCTGAATAAATTTAATATCTTGGCTAATTCACAATTTGGTTTTCGTAATAAGCATTCTACCACTCATGCCCTTCTTGATTTTATAGATAAAGTTTCTAATGCAATTGATGACTCCAAACACACTGTAGGGATATTTCTAGACCTTTCCAAGGCATTTGATACAATTGATCATGACATTTTATTGTATAAACTTTCTTTTTATGGCATTCGGGGAACTTCACTCGAATGGTTTAGGAGTTATCTCTCTGATAGATCCCAATATGTATCTATTAATGGTATTAATTCAAACTCCAGCATTCTCACATATGGCGTACCCCAGGGATCTATTCTAGGACCATTACTTTTTATATTATACATAAATGACTTTACTAAATCTTCCAATGTACTATCTTTTGTTTTGTTTGCTGATGATTCTATTTTTTTTTCTCACAGAAACCTTAATTATCTCATTGATACTGTGAAATAATGAACTCAAATCAGTTGCCAACTGGTTCAGAGTCAATAAGTTGTCCCTCAATATTGCTAAAACCAACTATATGTTGTTCAGTAATTCTGCCAATTTTCTTCCCTATGAAGTAATAATTAATGATTGCATCATTAAAAGAAATGATTGTTGTAAATTTTTGGGATTGTTTATTGACTCTGGATTAACATGGAAAAATCATATTGATCATATTTGTAAAATTATTGCTAGGAACATTGGTGTGATTAATAGGATCAAACATTTTATTCCCTCATCTGTCCTTGATTCTCTTCATAATACATTAATTGTATCTTATCTTAACTATGGAATACTCGCATGGGGAAATAACTCTGTCACTAATTTAAACAGGTTACTTCTTCTACAGAAGAGAGCTTTACGTGTAATTAATTGTACTGACTTTTATGCACATACGGACCGCCTTTTCATTAAACATAGGACTTTAAAACTTAGAGATTTATATTTTCATCTGCTAATTGGGTCCCTCATGTTTCAATCAACCTGCAACACCTTACCATATTCAATTAACAGTATATTTACCCGGAATTATGAAATCCATTCTCATTCCACTCGTCAAGCTTCCAATTTTCACATCCCATCTATTCGAACTTCATTTGCTCGCAAAACCATCAAATATGAGGGTCCCAGGCTTTGGAACACATTTACTGATGAACTTAAAGCATAAAAAAATATCCACATTTTTAAACGTGTGTTTAAATCTATGTTGTTGAATTCTTATAATTGAAACCATGTTTTGCATTTATATAACATTCCACGCTGACCTGTTTAAGTCTGTCTGTTCTGTTCATTGTATTGTTTGTGTATTACTTGTGTATGTTTTATATTTATTTAAATATATATGTTTTCATATATATGCAACATGTACATTGAGCCCTATTACATGTTGGTATATCCATGGAACCTCATTATGCAGTGGGCCCATGGTACAATGGACATTATCTTCTTATTTCCGGCTCAATGCACATGCATGCTGTGGGGCCCATGTTTACAAGCTTTGCTTCTCAATGGGTCCCTCTGCGGTATCACCCATACCTTTCACTTTTACTTATTGTAATATTTTTATATTTCTTTACTTATTTCACTACTTTCTATTGTTATTGCTGAATTTTGATACTGTGGAAAAATAAATGAACCTTGAAAAAAATAAATGAACCTTGAGTCTCTCCTTGAGGGTTGAGAACGCCAACACAGCTGTCTCATCTAGATCAATCTTTCGGCAGGATTTGGTTTTTGTGTTCCCTTTACCTGATGATCCCTTAATGTAGGTGAATAATGGGAAGGCAATACTGGAGTACTGCCGAATGAGCTTTCTTTTTAAAAACCTGTGAAGCCCAGGAAGGACTGCAACTCTGTGACTGTTCGGCTGGGGCCAATCTCGTACAACCGCTATCTCTTCTGGATTTGGTTTAATCCCCTCACCTGCCACGACTAAATGACCCAAGTACCTCACTTCTGTTTGGAAGAACGAGCATTTTGCTGGTTTGACCTTCAGGCCGTGTTGCTGCAGCCGAGTAAACACCAACTCCAGTCGTTCCAAGTGTTCCTCAAAGGACGTAGAAAACACGATAATATCATCGAGGTAGATGAGGAGGCTCTGGAGGGCTTGATCCCCAAGACAACGTTGCATCAGCCTTTGGAAGGTGGCAGGGCTGTTGCAGAGGCCAAAGGGCATCCTGGTATATTCCCACAGGCCAAATGGGGTTACAAAAGCTGTCTTCTCCCTATCAGCCTCTCCCATGGCCACCTGGTAGTATCCAGATGTTAAGTCGAGAACGCTGAAGAACTTTGCTTCACCAAGCGCCTGCAGGGATTCGTCTATCCGTGGCAGGGGGAAAGAGTTCTTGGTTGTAACCGAATTTTAAAGCAGGAGGTCTTGGATTCAAGTCCCACTCGAGTGGCCTGTGGATTTTTTTCTTTCTGCAGACACTCAGAAAGCAGTGCTTCAATGCTTACTGTGACCAAAAACAATACAAAATTTAAAACGTAATGAGGTGAAACATCAAATTTTGACATTTCTTCCAAAATTAAAAACAAAACACATTTATGCTTGCACTTTCGTTGGAGGAACGACAGTGAAAATGTTTCAGAATATAGAATTATCTGGAGTATTATCCCAGTTTAAATTTAAATAGTCATTCATTTAAATCTAATTTTTAATACTTTAAATTAAAATATTTTGATATTGCATTTTATATGGAAGCTGGGGAGGAGTCATGCGGGGAATTCCCTTTAGAACAGGTTTTCTAGGCGTGTTGTATGAATGAGATTTCAACAGGTGCGCGTGAAGTTTTACGTGAATTGACACGATGTTCAAGGTCGGGTCAATCATTGTGTACGCAGCCGCTTGTTGAGGCTTGTTGGACTGCGAGTTTGACTACTATAAAAACGAGATCTAGATCTCATTTAAAAAAAAATATTTTAGTAGGTTATAAAAAATGAGATCCAAAAATGATATATTTTAGACATGAGCCTTTTAAACCTGTTTTAAACCTGTACAATCTTTGCTCGCCTAAAAACACTAAAATGTTATTCAGTTTTGTGCTGATTTATACGACAGTTGGCCTGTTTTAATTAAACATATCGTTCAAAATAGTCATTATTTATAGGACAATAGAAAACGTTTTCGTTGTCTGCTACGGCCCAAATTCCCAAATTCATGTAGGTCCAGATTCCAACACAATCGGTAAGCATGTAGATTTATGTAAAGTCAGAAATTATCATATTCATAATGATTTGTTAAGTTTATTTGCAATCAAAAATTGTCGTTACTAGGTAAAAGTTTCCATGTGCTTTGGTTAAATGATTGTTTACATACATGTCTAGCGCAGGCTCGAACGCATCTAAGTAATTAATTGATGTCTTCATGTAGATTTGTTATTTATTTAAGTTTTTTGTCTTTGTAATTACAGTGAACCACCAACACCACCACGCAACCATACATAGAATAAAATCAGTGCGTTCAGAAAGAGAAATCAGGTTCTTGTGTAGAAGGTTTTATGCAAAGCTACATACAGTCTCCCAACTCTAGTGCTCCCAGTAGTCGCAATGGTAGTTCTTCTTTTACTCGTAACTTTTCTAGCATTAACCTTGAAAGATTTAATGATGATTTGCATGCTACTGATTGGGCTGAGGTTTTATGCTGTGATGATCCTGAAGTGGCATTTAATACATTTATAGATAATTTCAATTATTTGTACGACAAAAACATTCCGCTTACTCGACATAATCACAAAACCAAAACCAACCATAGTTCAAATACACCCTGGATTACTCATTCACTCCTTAAATCCATCAACAAGAAAAATAAACTATATCGTCAATATTTGTCTAATCCCACGATTTCTCACAAAAACAAGTACACTAAATATAAAAATACTCTTACAGGCCTCTTACGTACATCCAAAAAGGTTTATTATGCTCGTCAGGTTGAACAGGAAAAAAACAATATTCATAATACTTGGAAAGTAATTAATTCTGTTTTAAATAACAAAAAATCTTCTTGCAACATTAGTAGTATTATTTCTGATGGAAATTTGATAAATAATACTGATCAAATTGCTAATTGCTTTAATGATTACTTTACTAATATTGGCCCTAATCTTGCAAACAACATTCAACCCTCACAGTCTTCTAGGTTTACAGATTACCTGTCCAATCCTAATCCAAATTCTTTATTTCTTACACCAGCTAATGAACTTGAGATAATTGACATTGTTAACAGTTTGCAAAGCAAAAAAAGTTCTGGTCATGATAAAATTAATATGTCTATTATCAAAAATTCTATTAATGCCACCTGTAAGCCACTTGCACATATTATTAATACTTCTTTTATGACTGGTATTGTTCCCTCCCAATTAAAAATTGCCAAAGTCATTCCAGTCGTTAAAAAGGGTGATGCTAACTGTGTCAATAATTATAGACCTATCTCTATCCTGTCATGTTTTTCCAAATTTTTTGAGAAATGCATCTATGCTCGAACTATTAAATTCCTGAATAAATTTAATATCTTGGCTAATTCCCAATTTGGTTTTCGTAATAAGCATTCTACCACTCATGCCCTTCTTGATTTTATAGATAAAGTTTCTAATGCAATTGATGACTCCAAACACACTGTAGAGATATTTCTAGACCTTTCCAAGGCATTTGATACAATTGATCATGACATTTTATTGTATAAACTTTCTTTTTATGGCATTCGGGGAACTTCACTTGAATGGTTTAGGAGTTATCTCTCTGATAGATCCCAATATGTATCTATTAATGGTATTAATTCAAACTCCAGCATTCATACATATGGCGTACCCCAGGGATCTATTCTAGGACCATTACTTTTTATATTATACATAAATGACTTTACTAAATCTTCCAATGTACTATCTTTTGTTTTGTTTGCTGATGATTATTATTTTTTTCTCACAGAAACCTTAATTATCTCATTGATACTGTGAAACAATAAACTCAAATCAGTTGCCAACTGGTTCAGAGTCAATAAGTTGTCCCTCAATATTGCTAAAACCAGCTATATGTTGTTCAGTAATTCTGCCAATTTTTTTCCCTATGAAGTAATAATTAATGATTGCATCATTAAAAGAAATGATTGTTGTAAATTTTTGGGATTGTTTATTGACTCTGGATTAACATGGAAAAATCATATTGATCATATTTGTAAAATTATTGCTAGGAACATTGGTGTGATTAATAGGATCAAACATTTTATTCCCTCATCTGTCCTTGATTCTCTTCATAATACATTAATTGTATCTTATCTTAACTATGGAATACTCGCATGGGGAAATAACTCTGTCACTAATTTAAACAGGTTACTTCTTCTACAGAAGAGAGCTTTACGTGTAATTAATTGTACTGACTTTTATGCACATACGGACCGCCTTTTCATTAAACATAGGACTTTAAAACTTAGAGATTTATATTTTCATCAGCTTCGGTTCCTCATGTTTCAATCAACCTGCAACACCTTACCATATTCAATTAACATCAGTAGGCCCTATATTTACCCGGAATTATGAAATCCATTCTCATTCCACTCGTCAAGCTTCCAATTTTCACATCCCATCTATTCGAACTTCATTTGCTCACAAAACCATCAAATATGAGGGTCCGAGGCTTTGGAACTAATTTTCTCATGAACTTAAAGCATAAAAAAATATCCACATTTTTAAACGTGTGTTTAAATCTATCTTGTTGAATTCTTATCATTGAAACCATATTTTGCATTTATATAACATTCCATGCTGACCTGTTTAAGTCTGTCTGTTCTGTTCATAGTATTGTTTGTGTATTACTTGTGTATGTTTTATATTTATTTAAATATATATGTTTTCATATATATGCAACATGTACATTGAGCCCTATTACATGTTGGTATATCCATGGAACCTCATTATGCAGTGGGCCCATGGTACAATGGACATTATCTTCTTATTTCCGGCTCAATGCACATGCATGCTGTGGGGCCCATGTTTACAAGCTTTGCTTCTCAATGGGTCCCTCTGCGGTATCACCCATACCTTTCACTTTTACTTATTGTAATATTGTAAAAAAAATAAATGAACCTTGAGTCTCTCCTTGAGGGTTGAGAACGCCAACACAGCTGTCTCATCTAGATCAATCTTTCGGCAGGATTTGGTTTTTGTGTTCCCTTTACCTGATGATCCCTTAATGTAGGTGAATAATGGGTGAATAATGAACTTTCTTTTTAAAAACCTGTGAAGCCCAGGAAGGACTGCAACTCTGTGACTGTGTTCGGCTGGGGCCAATCTCGTACAACCGCTATCTCTTCTGGATTTGGTTTAATCCCCTCACCTGCCACGACTAAATGACCCAAGTACCTCACTTCTGTTTGGAAGAACGAGCCTTTGGAAGGTGGCAGGGCTGTTGCAGAGGCCAAAGGGCATCCTGGTATATTCCCACAGGCCAAATGGGGTTACAAAAGCTGTCTTTTCCCTATCAGCCTCTCCCATGGCCACCTGGTAGTATCCGGATGTTAAGTCGAGAACGCTGAAGAACTTTGCTTCACCAAGCGCCTGCAAGGATTCGTCTATCCGTGGCAGGGGGAAAGAGTTCTTGGTTGTAACCGAATTTTAAAGCAGGAGGTCTTGGGTTCAAGCATAGAGCAAGGACCAGAAGGAGTTACAACTACATGTAACTCCTAATGAGCCGGTATAAGTTCAGAGACTCTTTTATCAGACGACAATGGCTACTGCATTGTTTCGCAGGATTAAGACTCATTAACTAAAACCGCAAGGCATCCTTTGTGCGGGACGTTCGCCGCCGCCTTTTACACTGGTAACCCTCTGTCCAAATTTTCCTTGTGTTAGGGGCATGCTTTATTAAATATTCTGACGTCATTTCGCTGTAAATTATTTTGCCGCTCAGGAGTACATATTTCACATTATAAAGCTTTATTCCGTGCAGATGAGTGTGAAATTATATTATGCTTCGATGCATATAGATTTGGGGAATATCCTGTCAAATTTTGCTGCTAAAATTCGGTTGAGGTTTTGAATAATACTACTTTTTTTGGAAATTAAGGTGTGTTGTTAAAACCAATATATCTAACTTTCTCGCAGTCGCACACGTTAAAAAACATGTGCAATCTTACGGTCACGAGTTAAGGTTTAAAAAAAATTAATTCAATTGATTCCCCAGCCCTCCCCAACTCCAGTTCAGGCATAGAAAAAAACCTGAATATTTTATTTTTGGATGTTCCATGTATGCAGCCATCTTAGAATACAATGACAGTGCGTAGTATGTATTGTTGTAATTCCATTGATGTCAATAGAAATCAGAGTTCGCCAGCATAGGAACGCTTGCCTCACTTCAAATTTGTCCATTGTGTTGTGGAATTTGTTTCAACTGCAAGTAGCTGGCGGCGGCGAACGTCGTTCCTTTGAAGGCGGGAAGTTCGAACTCCTTCTGGTCCTTGCTCTATGGTTCAAGGCCCACTCGAGTGGCCTGTGGATTTTATTTCTTTCTGCAGACACGCAGAAAGCAGTCCTTCAGTGCTTACTGTGACCAAAAACAATACAAAATTTTAAAAGTAATGAGGTGAAACATCAAATTTTGACATTTCTTCCAAAATTTAAACCAAAACACATTTATGCTTGCACTTTCGTTGGAGGAACGACAGTGAAAATGTTTCAGAATACAGAATTATCTAGAGTATTATCCCAGTTTAAATTTAAATAGTCATTCATTTAAATCTAATTTTTAATACTTTAAATTAAAATATTTTGATATTGCATTTTATATGGGAGCTGGGGGAGGAGTCATGCGGGGAATTCCATTTAGAACTGGTTTAAACAAGTTTTCTAGGCGTGTTGTATGAATGAGATTTCAAAAGGTGTGCGGGAAGTTTTACGTGAATTGACACAATGTTCAAGGTCGGGTCAATCATTGTGTACGCAGCCGCTTGTTGCGTGTTGTATGAATGATATTTCAACACTGAGGTGTGCGGGAAGTTATAATAATAATAATAATAATAATAATAATAATAATAATAATAATAATAATAATAATAATAATAATAATAATAATAATAATAATAATAATAATAATAATAATAATAATAATAATAATAATAATAATAATAATAATAATAATAATGAATTTATTGTGCGCATTTTCCCATAAAAATGTACAAAAGCGCATTACAATCTTAAAAACTAGCACAAAATAGTAAAACAAACAGATTAATACATTAAGTCAAAAGATGTAAAAACAACAAAGTAACACTTAAAAATAAATAAATTAACCAAATGCTTGTTTAAAAAGAAAAGTCTTAAGCTCTTTCTTAAAGACAGACAGAGACCGAATTAATTGGATATTTGAGGGCAATTTGTTCCATAATGTGGGCGCAGCCTGCAAGAATGATTTGTCTCCGGTAGATTTTTTCATTTTTTCTTTAGGATAATTTAAAAGCAACCTGTTATTGGAACGTAAAGAATAGCTGGAATTATCTTTAATGTGCAACATATCAATAATGTAATGTGGGGCAAGGTGGTGAAGGGCCTTAAATGTCAACAAAATAATTTTGAATTCAATACGATAATGTACAGGCAGCCAGTGTAACTGATAAAGTAAGGGCATAACATGACTCCACCGTGGTGTACCGCAAACAAGCCGAGCAGTGGCATTTTGAATTGACACAATGTTCAAGGTCGGGTCAATCATTGTGTACGCAGCCGCTTGTTGAGGCTTGTTGGGCTGCGAGTTTGACTTTTATAAAAACGAGATCTAGATCTCTTTTTTTAATAAATTATTTTAATAGGTTATAAGATCCAAAAATGATATATTTTAGACATGAGCCAGCATTATCATCTAGCATACTACTGCTGTGCAGACGTTCTATAAATTGACGAAATAGAATATCGTGTAAAATGCATTCGTTTTAAACCTGTACAATCTTTGCTCGCCTAAAAACACTAAAATGTTATTCATTTTGTGCTGATTTATACGACAGTTGGCCTGTTGTAATTATGTGAACTAAAGACATATCGTTCAAAACAGAAATTATTTATAGGACAATAGAAAACGTTTTCGTTGTCTGCTACGGTGAACGTTTTGTATATGGATTGCGAAACCATGACCTCCCGGCGCTCTGGAGCTAGCGCTCTGGAGCTAGTTGTCCATGGGCTACGGACCGAACCCTCGGGGTCAAATTCCCCCCCCCCCCCCCACGCACATCACATGTATGTAGTTCGGCTCTTTGTGTCTTCCCCATGATGGATTGAGTATATGAAAATGATCTAGGAATAATAAATAGGTATTTAAGGTCCTCCTTACCCCCTCGGCCTCCCACCGTCTGCCCGCCCCCTGCATCCCGCCCCTCCCCCAAAAATAAACAAAAACAAATAATAATGTAACGCAAATGAGCTATGGCTTGCACATGGCGAGGGTGAATTATGAACTAAGGAGGGCGGTGGAGTATTTGGTGCTCCATTTTGGGCATGCAATGTGGGCATGCAATGTGCGCACGAGGACGTCAGTTGCTGGTTGGAACTTGTCTGAGACGAAGTGCAAGTACATCCTCCAGTACAGGAGGCTACAGTAAGTGTGCACTACCTCGAATTGAGCGTGGGCCACTGAAAGAAACAGCCAGGAATATGGGGTGGGACCACAGTGTGAAACCAAGGGAGGAACTCTGGATTAGTTTCTGGTTCATAAAGGCACTTGTATCTTGGAGGCTACAAGCAGGGAGGATCCAAGCCGAGAGGGTACAACAGTACCTGAGAGGGCACAAGTATTTGGAGCAAGGGCGCAGCATGAGGCTGCACCAAATTAGAATAGCGCTAGATAATTCAGGTTGCGCGAGAGGCTAGGGAATGAGGGTACTGGGTTAATTAACTGATAGGCAAACACACAGAGGTTCTGACGTGGTGATTCATTTACTAATAAAATAGACTACATCATAATTCCTATACACTTTTGTCCTGTGCATGGTTTGTCCCCCTTGGTGGTGAGAGAGTCGTGTGCATTTGGCGGTACATTTGCGCCCAACAGGCCTACATCACCAGTCTTGGTTCTTCTGAAGGGGGTAGCGCACTCAACTGGTTGACCACCAGGGAATTATCAGTCTGGGGTATTTGGCAAATCCGTCACAAATGGTGTTAGGAGTGGGATAAATGCACTCGACTTAACACTGGACAACATAATCTAACAAAATCAAAAAGGGACAACTAATTAAGTAGCCTCAACTATGAACAAGGAGGACACAAAAGATATCGACACCGCTAGGTGCAAGGAAAAGAAGACCAATTACAGCATTCATTCCCGCATTCTAGAATGAAGAGCTGAGGCTAAGAGTTAAGGATCTGTAACAAGAGCTGGAAATCCAGAGGCCACAGCAGAGACTAACTAGACTAGAAGCCAAAGGAAGGAGGAAAGGAGACTAACTTTCGACAATGGATGTAGATCAATAGATGAAGGAAACTCACCAGATAGCCTCAGGGTGGACTCTGGGTGCCTTGAGCTTTATGACTCCAGCACCAGGTACTGATGGAGGCCCTTGGACCCCTCCTACAGGAATATTAAAAAAGAACAGGACGTGGACGCCACAGTCGCATTCAACTGTAATTGAGGAGGATACAAAACCTCAAACGAAGGACTCTCCTGTGTGTGATGGAACTGCTGAGGATAGTGAAAAAGAAACGAAAGTCACTAAAGCCTCAGAGGATGTTCCTGGAAGCCTCAGGAAAGAGGAGTCTGTTGGAAACAAGCAACAAATTGCAGAGAAATTATGGGGGTTGGGACGACCCCGATTGTACCAGACCAGTTCAAAGGGAAGGAGCCCTGGGAAGACTACCGGTACCTGGAACACGTTGAATCCTGCAAAATCGTGAATGCTTGGGACGACAAGGAGGCGGCAGCATTTCTCGCTGCCAGCCTCAAGGGCCAGACACTAAAGGTGCTACTTAAACGGCCTCCATGCACACTTATCCCTCCGTAAAATACTGTCGAAATACGGGCCATAACTCAGGGTAGACAGCCTATAATTGTTGTGATTAAAACACAAATACGAATGAAATTATTTCTAGCGACGGGTATAACTTTAAAAGTTTTTAAGGGAGGCCGACAAATTTATATCCAAATTAAAGCTTAGGTTCTCCTCTTTCAGGAAATCACATGACTTTTACATTTAGACAATTTCTTCATACCTTAAACGGCCTCCATGCACACTTATCCCTCCGTAAAATACTGTCAAAATACGAGCCATAACTCAGGGTAGACAGCCTATATTGTTGTGATTAAAACACAAATACGAATGAAATTATTTCTAGCGACGGGTATAACTTTAAAAGTTTTTAAGGGAGGCCGACAAATTTATATCCAAATTAAAGCTTAGGTTCTCCTCTTTCAGGAAATCACATGACTTTTAGATTAAGACAATTTCTTCATACCTTAAACGGCCTCCATGCACACTTAGCCCTCCGTAAAATACTGTCAAAATACGAGCCATAACTCAGGGTAGACAGCCTATATTGTTGTGATTAAAACACAAATACGAATGAAATTATTTCTAGCGACGGGTATAACTTTAAAAGTTTTTAAGACAGGCTGACAAATTTATATCCAAATTAAAGCTTAGGTTCTCCTCTTTGAGCAAATCACATGACTTTTACATTAAGAGAATTTCTTCATACCTTAATCGAGGAGAGGATGGAAAAAGAAAACAATACAGGGAGTCACTTGACTTGCTGAATACTCGCTTTGAACCCAGACAGAAGGCGGAGAACTTCTTAATGGAGTTGAGGAAACACAGACAATGTGCGAAAGAGACCATTTAGGAGCTGGGTCAGATCAGGCGATCAGTGAACTGACAGCATTAGCGTATCCTGAGTTTGCGCGAGGTCATTTTTCAGACGCGATTGCTAGCCAGTAAAAAAAGGATAGAGGACAGGTAACAAACGTGAAAGGAAGAAATGCAGGATGCAGGATTTGGATGAACAGATCCGTGACACTGTGAAGACGCTAGTAGAAGTAGTTTATTATATTTTGACACAAGTTCTACAAGAGCTAGCTATCCTTGCAAGTAGTTTCTTGAGGTAGTTTAAGCATTTCAGACAGGTGAGAACATTTTGCTAATGTAGCCTATATTTATAGGTGGCACTAACAAATAAGAAGTCCTCCTATGTGGCATGGTCGATTATCAGGATTTTTGGCGGCCATTTTGAAAAAGCGCCCTCACAGCCTCACCCACTAACAGGCAACTTGCAGACAACCTGATTTCAATACAGTTAGTTTTAATTAAGCATGTATGTTTTCAGATAGGGTAGGTGCAGGCAATATGGGACCCTTAAGCTCATTTGCATAATTTGCATAAAGATAGATAAAGTCACACAAAACAAACTTGGTTTATTGGAATCAGTAACTACTAACCTTTCTTTTATTGCAAGAATTACAATTATTTAATATATTTTATGACCATTAATATGCAAATTATGACGTCACCACCAGGTTATGAGAGAGTGCTTTCAGGACATTGTTTTGATATCAAAATGACTATTCCATACATGGAATTTATGAACTTGGGAACGTTGCTTATTATTATCAGCGAACAGGAAAATTAGGGCGCGCGTTATAACGCCGTAAATTTAGAGCGTTATAACGCCGTAAATTTAGAGCGTTATAACGCCATAATAGGGCGTTATAACGCCGTACTGAAATAGTGTTTTGTTGTTGGCGGAAATCAGCCACCGTAGAAATAGCCACCGGTGCAATAGCTCTATAACCTTGAGGTTTACTGGTGACGCGTACGTTAACTGTTACGAACAACACGTGCCGGGAATTTCCCTGGGTTCTTTGGATGAGAAATAATTGATCGAGATACATAGACGTTTGGATCCGTTAAAGTTGAGGTGAGTTATTTTGGCGCAAACCTTGCCGGCAGGTGGAACAGAATTAGCTTACTCGGATCGAAATGGGTGAGTTACATATGGTAAATATTTGAAAGTAAATTTGAAATCAATAATTTCACATTTTCGCAACTATATATAATTGGAAATATCCAATAATTGTCTTTTGATCGGAAAATAGCTAGTTGAAATGAATGCATGACGGGCCCAGCAGGTTACGTTGGTAGCCCCATTCTATTTCTAGGGCCATAAATTGGACTCCCTCCGTATCATGCGATTTGTTCAACTTTTGATCTAATTATTACAATTTAAAATTTTGTGATTAGGTAAGCTTGACCAAGCAAACACATTTGGCATAATAATTAACATTGGAATAAACTCACGTTTACTGTGATTGATTGTTAAGCTTATATTAATGTCTTCAAGTCTTACATTTTCTTGTAGGCTACTCGTTCAAATTAATTTGGGGACTGAACCTTCATGATATACCGTCAGGGTATCCATACACAAAAAACATCATGAAAAGTGTCTGAGCTAAATTCCAAAATCAGTTTTAGGTTGTAATAATTAGCAGATCAAAAGTTGAAAAAAAATTTTTTTTTTTTTTTTACCGGCGTGAAGTTGGTTACTTATTCGACGTTTGACATTCAATATCAAACAAGTCAGTTTCTAGTGGTCAGACCCTTTTGGCCGGGCACTGTTAGTGTTAGGTATCAATGTAAAGAGGATGACCCAAGGATGACCTTAATGGTCACCTTGACCCGGCCATTGGGGTCCTTATATTCTTTATTAATTTTTAAATATTTTTATTGTCATATATACAGTGTACATGCTGTTAAAAACGCCCCAAATGTAATGGTCAGTTTCTAGTGGTCAGACCCTTTTGGCCGGGCACTGTTAGTTATCAATGTAAAGAGGATGACCCAAGGATGACCTCAATGGTCACCTTGACCCGGCCAATGGGGTCCTTATATTTTGTAAAATATTTTAAAATTCCATGCGGTGCCTAAAAATAGATATATTCTAACGTTATAGTCAGTTCTCCTAAACTATTTTCGCAGGATACCTATTTTCGCGGAATTTGAAATTTTTTCACTTTTGCATTTCCACTATACTTTCTGTCGATCTGATTTTTAAAAATCTGTAATGTCGCTTTTTTTTATTTTTTTATTTTAATAATTTTGATAAATTTTGGTTTTTCCCCACCGGACAACTTTTCGTTGAGACCATGCATGTCTGTCGAAAGACCATAATCCACCCCACCTCAAAAACGTAATAAAACTTATAAAAAGCAAACTTATAAAAAGTATCAACGCGCGGTATAAAGTGCGCCCTCAATACATGCAATTCTCCACAACGCTTAATGACGACGGTCCCATGGGAAGCGCCCTGTATCGATCCCTCTCGCGACATCACAAATATTGGCGAAGATATTTGTGATTTGTGATGTCCCTTCAGGGCCACCATAAATGTCGGCCCAAGTAATATATTTTTAAATATAGTGACGTTTTCAGTAATACCATGTAAATTATGGAACGCCAAAGAGGCATTTAATGTGATCTTAGAATCGGTGATGTATTTTAGCAATCGGTGATGTACTTGTGCACGGGATCGTTGATGGGGCACGGGATCGTTGATGGGGCGTGTGATCGGTGATGCATATCCACGATCAGGGATGGACTTTCACGACCGGTGATCAACTTTTTTATCAGTGATGGACTTTCACGAGTGGTGATGGACTTTGCAATCGGTGATGGACTTTCACGAGCGGTGATGGACTTTCACGAGCGGTGATCGACTTTGCAATCAGATGGACTTTCACGAGCGGTGATGGACTTTGTATATATATTTTTTTTCATCGACTGACTATATAGTATATGCAAAATAGTATATGCATGGAAGAGTCCATTTTTATTATTTTAAGACACTTTTTTTTAATTACATTACCTTACCAGGGAAAACTTGTGCCAACATTTATTTAGCTCTTCGTGATTTTCGTAGTTGGAAAACCTTTCTTTATTCTTTATTAACGAAGTGAAGGTTCGGTTTCCAGGGGATTATTCATTAATTATTGATTGATTTATTAAACAATTATTCTTAATATTGAAAAAAAATTCACAAAAGGGGACTGTTGAAATGCCAAAAAAATACACAGAAAATATGTTCTCCTACCCCTCCTGGAAAATATATAAATACAGGTGGTTCAGCATATTATCACAGACAATTTCCTTCCTCCATGCGTATAGACACACTTTAAGTTGAATACCCTAAATTAACACAAATAATTGTTAAGTCATCCCTTGTAATTTGTTGTAAATAACATTTCGGGCTTTTTTTAACAGCATGTACACTTTATATGACAATAAAATATAGTAAATATTTAAAAATTGATAAAAATATAAGGACCCCATTGGCCGGGTCAAGGTGACCATTGAGGTCATCCTTTGGTCATCGTCTTTACATTGATACCTAACAGTGCCCGGCCAAAAGGGTCTGACCACTAGAAACTGACCATTAAATTTGGGGCGTTTTTAACAGCATGTACACTGTATATATGACAATAAAAATATTAAAAAATTAATAAAAAATATAAGGACCCCAATGGCCGGGTCAAGGTGACCATTGAGGTCATCCTTGGGTCATCCTCTTTACATTGATACCTAACAGTGCCCGGCCAAAAGGGTCTGACCACTAGAAACTGACCGAATGCAATTGTCCCATATAGGACATGCATTAAATCGAATGTCAAATCAGTAACCGTTACTTGTTTGATATTGAATGTCAAACGTCGAATAAGTAACCAACTTCACGCCGGTTTTATTTGTACATGTGGTGCTAGGGCCAATTAGGAAACGGAGGGAGTCCAGTGCATTGGCCCTAGAATGGGTAGAATGGGTTTATCACATTGGTAATGCTGGCAGTACAGCATTGGGGACAATGTTTACTCTCTAACCAAACTGAAAGGTTCAGCTGTGATATGTAAGTACATTTCGGAAAAACTACCATTTCGAATAATTATTGACAAAAACTTGTTTTTCTTAAAATTACAGGGTCTCAACAAAATCAAAGGGAATATTTTTATTTATTTATTTATTGTTGAAAAACATAGCTGCCGAATTGCATTTACATTTACAAAGTTAAGACAAAATACATATTTAAAAACCACTGTAGAACATAAATAACATAATAAATACACATTTATGGCAAATAAAAGATAATCAAGTTTAAGTAGATTGTTTTTAAAATAATTATACCATCATCAGCTCACTAATTATCAGCAATCCTACACCTTACCTTTAATTGTATTTCTGGCAAACCTTGCTTCTAATATATTGTGAAATGTATCATAATAGTGGAAATGTTTTGCAGCTTTCTGAATAAATATTAAAGAAACTGCTGGTAGCATAAGGGACTATATTTTCTTTAATGGCAGTATTTTGTACGTAAGTGGAGACCTCAAATTCTTGGCTATAAATATTGTGCATATCTGCAATGTTTATGACCCGCATAACATATCCACTTTGCCACTCATAACAAAAGAAATTATATCGAATTTTACTTTGGTTTTAAGGGGGTGGTTTTATAATTATAAATAATATTTGTATGAAACAAGCCCGCAGTTCCCCATGAAAAAATATATATATATATATATATATATATATATATATATATATATATATATATATATAAAATATATATATATATATATATATATATATATATATATATATATATATATATATATATAAGATGTCGTAATTGTAAGCACCCTTTTCTCCAGTGATATTACTAAATAGCGGATACCACATAATTTTTCTTTAACAGAGATGAAGTTCACACTGCTGATAGTACTGGCTTTAGCCTGCGGAGAAGGTAATGCTCAGCACTCACTATATGTAGGCTAGACTGTCCCTTTTTGAAAAATATATCAGTGTGAAAGTGCAAGGTGTTGGCCAGGATTTAGAACTAGGGTGTCTAAATTTGCTGGAAATTTCAATACAGGGTGTCCAAATTGTTCACTTGCAATACTTTAACCCTAAGCCCGGCCTATAGGTATTCTAGCTAGGAACCTTCCTGAATCCTCCAAAATCCTCCAGTGCACTTTTGGAAACATGCCCTTATCTTCAAAATGCACCATGCATTTTTGTTGATCTTTCATATTCAGCACTTATAGCCTGTACTTCTTGCCAGGTAGTAATTTTGTCCCATTTGAAGAGGTGAAAGTACCCATTTCCAACAGTGCTGAATTTTTCCCAAAAAGTGCCCCTTGGAGGATTTTGATGGATTTGGGGTGGTTAGGCCGGGTTAACATGTAAATGACAGATGAAACAGGGTGTCCAAAAGACACCCAGATCAGACACCCTCTGGCTAACACTTTGGGAAGGTGTATCCAGGGACCTTGGGGAGAGCCCCTCCTCCCTGCCTTAGCCCATTAAAACTCCTCAGCCCATCACCCCCTCCCACTACACCATTAGTCCGCATTGTGTTCAAACAAACATTGCCCATTGAAGCCCCACCTCCTGTAAACTTGGCCAAGAACTAAATTTCAAATGGGAACGTATAGGTGTATCCATGAGTAGTTCCGTCAAGCAAAGTAGACGACCACGCCTCTTGTCTTGGATAAAGACCTTTTTTGTGTTTGATTTTAAATGATTTAATGTTTTACATGATGAGAATCGGATGGTATTAAATCAATAATTCATACAAGACACCGTGGGCTGCGATTTGCATCATATGCCCCTCAGTTTAGTCAACGTAAAAAAAGACTGTAAAATATAGACACAATTACCTCATGACACGAACCAAATTGAACCTATTAAAACCATGATTATACCAGACTGAACCAGACTAAACCAGATTGTACCAGACTGAATCAGATTGAAATAAATTGTACCAGACGGAACCAGATTAAACCAGATTGTACCAGACTGAATTAGATTGAACAAGATTATACCAGACTGAATCAGATAATTAATTAGCATAAAAACCAAAAATGCATTAAAAAAAAATATCAAAACACCAACAAATATGAAATTAAAAAGTTAAAAAATATTTCAGCATGGATACTGATTTGTGAACAATTTTTCCAAATTAGAATTTTTTTATTTCATAGGCCCATTAAATGCAATATTGTGCAATGCATTTTGTTTTTATATTTGGTTTATGTTTGCACCTATAGTGGGCGCATTGAAGTGTTTCTTCTGCAACAGTGTATTATCACCAAACCCTGACTGCGAGAATGGACCAGACAGAAAATATATCATCGATTGCCCAGCACCGCCCAATGGCTACGTCACACGATGTTCCAAACTGGATGGTTTTGTCAACATTCCAGTAATCGGTGGTAAGTTGATTGGTTGTTGGTGTTACTGTTCAGTATTATCCCACCCACTCCCCCAACCTCATCGCCAGGGTATTCCTCGCTCTCACTCTGGTGCGAAAAGCGCAATATGTCCCCGCTACTGCCGTTACCTAGGTTGTTTGCATCATACCCGAGGCTCGATCCCTGGCTACTCGACAGATAGTTTGGCCTCTGACCTGGCCCCATACAGCAATAGATAATTCGTCCCTAATTTGCCATAGTAACCAATCCCGAATTAAGTTGGCATAGTGACCAATGCGGTATTGGTCACTTTGCCAAATTACAAAATAGCCAGTTAGAGCATTCGTCATTTGAATGCATGCTCTATCTCCAAAACTATAAGGAATACATGCATGTGGATTAGATACAATGGTAGGTCTCTTCCTGAATGTACTATAAGGAATACATGCATGTGGATTAGATACAATGGTAGGTCTCTTCCTGAATGTACTATAAGGAATACATGCATGTGGATTAGATACAATGGTAGGTCTCTTCCTGAATGTACTATAAGGAATACATGCATGTGGATTAGATACAATGGTAGGTCTCTTCCTGAATGTACTATAAGGAATACATGCATGTGGATTAGATACAATGATAGGTCTCTTCCTGAATGTACAAATGGGTGGGAAAACTTAAAATTGAAAAAAAGTCGGATTGGTCACTATGGCAAATTAGGGCTGATTAGCTCAGTTGGTGCATGAGCACCCATATGTCGCAGGTTCGAGTACCGCATCAGCCAATTTTTATTTGCTCACTGGACGTAGATAGATTGGTAGGTTGATAGATAGGATCAATTTTTTTTCTTTTCAGATCTTGACGATTTTGAGCGAGAATGTACCAACTGGGCTTCGAACAGCGTCCCAGAGAACAAGTGCTTTGTTGACAACGATGCCACCTCCCTGATCCTTCAGACTGTAGAGCCATCCATCAGACCTTACCTTAATGGGTCATTCTCATTCAAAGGGAATCTGTGTGTCTGCGACACTGATGAGTGTAATGGTGTAGCCTCCACCCAGCCAATTATTGGGATGTTGGTCACAACCTTAGGGCTGTATCTCATCGTGGTGTGGTAGGCGAGATGCCATGCTCACCCATGTTGCGTTTAGAAAAAATGGAAGAATAGTTGCAGCAGTGGGATGACTTCATTTGTTTAGTAGGTTAGCTCAGATTTGAAGTTTTGCTTAAGATGTTTTACCTTTTTCATAACTCTTTGTACACTCCTTGTTTTACTGTTTATTAGTGGTGTTATTTCCTTGATGATTGTTTGTTCTTAACTTCTTATTGCATAATAGCAGAAATCCATTGCCATGCTGTTATCCACACTACTAATTTCTCGATTTACACCCAACAACAAAATAAATCAAAATGTATCAAATGAACTAATATTAGGAAGTATTTCTTCCTTTGTACATGGAAAATACTAATTTCACGGACGATTCACAACCAACATAAATAAAAAATGACGGTTACTAAATAAGGATTTGCCATTTGAAGCTTTGACATGTGTCTATGCTGGAGTAACACTGTAGAATTTGTAACAACATAATGATGAAACAGCTTTGTTTTGGCCGGTGCTCATGTTAATGGGTCAAAACAATGTCATTCAAGCTTTGTTGATTTTAAAATTGTTACATCATAAAACGCACACATAGCCTATAAATGAATGGATATAAATAACCTTTTGTTTGCCTAGAGGGCGCCCTTAAATTTGTCACATCAAAGGTCATTTGCAGTAATAGTTTAACTGAAGATGTACGAATGAGACCGTTCCTTTAAAGAAGCATTGTTCAAAGTGGATTATATGTATTAGGAAAACTTCAACAATTATTGTTTTAATGAGACTACTCATTTTTGTGAATATGTTAGTAAGTTTTATTTCTTCAAATTTAGCATCTAATGTCATGATGGCGAAAGCCTAAACATTTTATTGCTAGATGACTTGATACATATAAACATATGTTCTTACTTAATAAAAAAGCATACTGTTTGGCAAAATAATGTTTATTCTTTTCACTCTTATTGTTAAATATTTTAAACATATTGGGGATTAGGAGCGGTAATACAAAAATTACAAATTGCAAAAATAATGTAAAAGGTAGTATAACAGCTGCTGATGGTATCAATCTTGAATATTTAAAAGATTATTAAAATAATGCTCTTTCCAAAATTCCACACCAGAATATCTACACACAAATGAGTGAATTTAGAATTATTTTCTGGAAACAACAATGCAAAAAGGTGAAACTTTCAATCAACCATAAACATTATGTAAACCAACCAAGACTACTGAGGAGTAGGGTATCGTTTTACTTGCAACCCAAGACATCTCCAGAAATTAGCGCTCAAAACATACTACAAACTGTTCCGGGGCACTATGATGAAGTTGGGCTCCAAAGCTGTGGTTTCAAACTTGGATGGATATGGGTTTGGGATGGACATGCACCCCCCCCCCTCCCCAGTTGCACACAATTTTAAAAGTAAATGTACCTGTATACAAAAAATAATGTATCATGAGTCCAGCGGCTTGGGGGGGGGGGGGGGTGCACGTGCCACCCCTCACGAAAAATCCTCATAGTGCCCCAAAAAAAGAAAAGGGAAAAAAACCAATTCCCCTTTGTCCCCCCTACTGAAAAAGTCCTGGCTACACCGCTGCATGAGTCCTGTGAATTAAGTAGGCTACAATTTTACTTGCAACCCTAGAAAAAGTGAAAGACGGCATACAGCTACTTTACAAGCTTCTAGAATCCTCGCGGCTCAAACATGATGTTGCGGTTTTGACCCAAATATGATTCACAAGGGGTGAGGCTGTGCAACCCTGGGTGCCTAACTCCCCCCCCCCCCCACCCGTAAGTTCGTGCTTTATTTTTCTCTAAATATGTTTCATAAAATGGGGATGAGGCTAAATCCTGGATCCACTACCGGTAACTCATTAGGTGTAAATAGGTTTTTATTTAAATCTTTTTAAGTACTTTCTCATTTTTTAAAACCTGTTTTCGCTTTGATGCCTTTGCAAAAGGCGCTATATAAATGCTATTATGATTATCTCACATAAGATCTGGTTCCCAGACTACCTATGCACCTGCTGACAGGGCTATACTCCACCGATCATGATGCTCGATATGTGGCAGAGTGCACACCCACCCCCTCCCATTGTGTCTTCATTGTGTTCCAGGAATCTTAGGAATTCTTTAGAGGATTTGGAGGGGGGGGGGGAGGTCCGATAACAATAGCAGTGAATGGATTGATGATTGATGGCTCATCACAAAATGTCACGTCACAAAATTTCAAATTTGTCACATAAATGTCTCAAATGTCTCAAATGTCACAGAATTTTTGGCACCTTTTGCACAGAATGTCACATCAGTTTTGCCTTTGTCGCATTTGATTGGCATAGATTAAAACATCATGACCAGTTGACCGGTGATACTCATGTCTGTTTCATGAAAAATGGAACCACCACTAAAATGCAACATCAGATTACACTCTGTAAATCTACACTGAAGACTCGAAAGTACAAAAGAAAAATCAGGAAAAAGTGAAAGATTGCCCAAAGTGCCTCTGAAGTATAATCAAACTAAAGATGTTGCATTGCCCACTAGCCTCAGGATAGTGAATGGACCAATAGTAAGGCTATCACCTAGCAAAGTTCTTTGTCCAAATTTCTGAGGTTTTCAAGGAAATTTTTCATTTTATTTGTTCATTGATCTACATTTGGAGCTGGAATGTGCCCCAGGGATAGCAACTACACAATACCTCTTGCAGTACATTCACCATCCCTACTTTCCCCTTTTTCATAAACAGACAAACTCCAATTACAAAATTCTGATGGAATAACTTACAGTAACACTACATATACGTGAAAGCAAAGACTTAACTGAACAAAAATCAAAATAAAATCGTACATAACTTCCCCACGATCACAGCTAGTTCCTCCATAAAAAAACACTGATATGCTATAACACAGTAGGCCATAATGTAAAAGAATACTGCATGGTCATAAAAGACATGGCCTAGTGTCAATGAGTGCAAGTGAAGGGGTAAAGCATGTCACAAAATGTCAGACAATTTTTAATACTTCTGTTTATGTTCCCTTTGTCACATTTTGTCACAAAATTGTCAAAATGTCACAGAATGTCACAGATTTTTGGTCAATGAAATTTTGTCACAAAACGTCACCATGTCACAGATGATCCATTCTCTGCAATAGAACAGCGTGTTAGTGTATAGGGACATTTGGGGGGGGGGGGCACATATCGAGCATGGTATACCACCGAGTGATCTATTATGTCTGGTTCCCAGACTATCTGCGCACCTGCTGACAGTGGGGCCTACTCCTGTAATTGATTAACATTACACCTGTACCATGCTTCATTCCTGTGTGCATACTCTGTACACACTTTATTTCAATACAAAATATTACATAGCCTCGATGTCCAATCGGCTCTGTACAAAATATACAATGTACATGTACATTTACAGTGAGTCCAATAAAATACAATTATATAACAGTTAAAAACTCAAGCTTGAAAAGCTGTTTATATTCTTTGACTACCACTGGACTTACACACAAATCTTCAATAATTCATTAACCTGGCCTGTTTTTTTCAATCATTTCTACAAAACATACAGCATACCAGTATTTTTTTGTATTTATTTATTTTTGTATTATTATTTTTTATTTTTGTTTTTGGGGAGGGGTCATATTATTGAATACTTGTTATCAGCCAGTAAAATAACTGATTCATGCATACTTTGGTTTGTATGATTTGTAAAATGATGATAAAAATAGGACAATACCGTACATATGCAGAATATATACGTTTGTGACACTGTTCATGCAAGAAAAAGCTCATTTATAGACGGATGAAATTCTTGACTGGGATGATAAACGATTTGATTTTTGCCCTTACACCGATGTACCAGAAAGCAGGTCTTGGGTTCAAAGTCGCACTCGAGTGGCCTGTGGAGTTTTTTTTCTTTCTGCGTGCACTCAGAAAGCAGTGCTTCATGCATTATGTCGGTTTAAGGCCAAAAATAAAATCAATAAGCTTACTGTGACCAAAAACAATACAAAATTTAAAAAGCGATAAGGTGAAACATCAAATTTTGATATTTCTTCCAAATTTAAAAACAAAACACATTGATGATTTCATTTTCGTCGTTAACTCTCTTTGGAGGAAGAACAGCCAAGTTAAATTCATAATAATGGCATTTTTAATATCGTTTGAATTTAAAAAAAAATAATAATTTCGTAAGGGAAATTTTTAAGGGCAAGTTGAGTTCATCAAATTGGTGGGTTGTCATAAAAAGCTGCGAGTTTTGGCACATTATTTCTTGAGCTGTGTGGTCCATTAAAGGGAAGGTACATCATTGGTAATGTTGGCAAAACTGCTTCTATGAGTATGCTTACTCTCTTTGAATCAAGATACACATTGAAGGGAAGGTACAACATTGGTAATGTTGGCCAAACTGCTTCTATGAGTGTGCTTACTCTCTTTGAATCAAGATATACATTGAAGGGAAGGTACAACATTGGTAATGTTGGCAAAACTGCTTCTATGAGTATGCTTACTCTCTTTGAATCAAGATACACATTGAAGGGAAGGTACAACATTGGTAATGTTGGCCAAACTGCTTCTATGAGTATGCTTACTCTCTTTGAATCAAGATATACAATAAAGGAAAGGTACAACATTGTTAATGTTGGCAAAACTGCTTCTATGAGTACGCTTACTCTCTTTGAATCAAGATATACATTGAAGGGAAGGTACAACATTGGTAATGTTGGCCAAACTGCTTCTATGAGTATGCATACTCTGTTGAATCAAGATATACAATAAAGGAAAGGTACAACATTGGTAATGTTGGCCAAACTGCTTCTATGAGTATGCTTACTCTCTTTGAATCAAGATATACATTAAAGGGAAGGTACAATATTGGTAATGTTGGCAAAACTATTCCTATGAGTATGCTTACTCTCTTTGAATCAAGATATACATAAAAATAAAAGGCAATCTGTGAAAGTTGAAGTCTTGTGTCATCAACAAGAAAATAATGAAAACTCATACAAATTTGTTACATTCATTCTTATGTGAAATTTAGGAAAGAGTATTCTTTCCTTAATTCAACATCAACCTCGCAATAAATTCACTTTTCTTAAAAATGTCTGCTCATTGGAGAAAATTATTTTTAGGGGAAATTGATACTATCATAAGCTTTACACCACGTAAGTTTAAAGGGACAATATCGTCACGATCAACAGGGCATGGAATCGGAGTGCCAGTTTTAGATTAACTCAGTGACTGAAAATAATACCCCACATGATAAGGTCATATTACCGTTGCTGCTGCATAAATGAGCCAGTAATTTTCAGTCACTGTGTTCATCTTAAACTAGGACACCGATTCCATGCCCTGTTGAAATTCTGCTCTGATCGTGATGATACCGTCCCTTTTAAGGTTAAAGTTTACCATTTTTTTTATCAATGAATTAACAATTCTATACCTTATCTTTAAGATGCTTAATATTTTGAATGAAAACAGTGAGCTCTGCCAGGAATTATGATAATGTCCCCAATTTGATTTGCCACATAACTGATGCCTAAAACTTGGAATATGTTAAGTGCTACGATTAGCAATTGCACCGAACACAACCAGCGCTTCAGTCAAAATGGTCAAGTTGATACAGCTATGAAAGACCCCCTTACAGACAATACCCATTATTCAACACAATCATCCAAATGACACATTATCCAAAGTTACACGGACTACAATAATCTACATCAAGAAGATAAAAACCATGCCCTTATTCGTTCACTTCCAACATGTATAAATAATTTCAAAATATTTACAATTTCTTGAAGATGAATTAACAACATTCTACTGCATAAATCTTACACAGTAAAAGAAAACACTGTCCTTAAAACTTACACCTAAAGATGTTACATGATTGTCATCTTATACCAACCAAACCAAAATAAAAAATCCTTCAATTCTTTCCACTGATTTTTATCAATAAACAATTAAAAACCCAAGCGATTGACATACACTTCATGCAAAGTGTTAGTCAGGATTTAGAAAAAGGATGTCCACATTGTAAAATAGGGGGTGCCTGACACCTCAGCTGTCTTTTGATCACAAATGCAGCAGTTATAATGAGCTCTACCTTGGCTGGGCTAGGCCTTCCGGAAGCGCAGGTTAGGTTGATTGGCAGGTACTGTATTGTTACAGGATTAGGACTCGCAAAATACAGATTAGGAGGCCAGGTAGCCTGGGCTGGGCTTCTCAAAGGCTTGGCTGTACCATGACTTTGACCCTTCTCCTTCTCCCTAAATTGCTGAATAAAGTAATATTCTGTGGGAAAGGGCAATATATTTGTACTCATAATTCATAGAGATAAGTCGAGAATGGCAATGTTTTTCAAATTTCAGTCTTGTCATTTGATCATTCTGCTAAGCTAACCTTATTCTGTCCGACACAGTGTTCATCTGTTTCATAAATACTATAAGATTCTGTCTAGCGCTCCAGGACCAAAGAGGATGATTAATCCCTATGGCTTGACTCAATTGGAAGAGCACCTGTATGGTAGTCTGGAGGTAGCAGGTTCAAATGGATTATCATTCTTCACTCAAAAATATTTCATAGTTAACTGGTTTAGGGCCCCCAAAAAATTCTTGGTTTTTGGTCCAAGGTCAGATTCAAATCGGTGCGGTGACACTTCTTTCTTTTCTTTTTTGCGGTTACCTTTTTTTTGTTTTTTTGTATATGCGGTTATTGGAACCAGACTAAATTTCCCATACATAAAGCATGGTGGCTAAGAGAGGCCTCACAAATCAGGCAAATGTTCATGCCCCTATGTGAAAAAGTCATTTAAAACACAACACGGCAGAATTCCAATTGATCTAGCAATTCTGGCTGCAATTGGACATCGTTTCATAGCAAAACAAATGCCAATGCACGGGTCTGAGGCGATGCATGTGGGGACCAGATGACAGAGACTTTGTTGTCCTAATAGAAGACCTTGAGATAATGTTTGTACATGTATATGCATAAATATGTCAAAAGAATCAAGATAAACCAATTTGTGAAAGTTTCAGTTTGTATTTTGCTATTTTTTTAAACCCTAACTCCTTATAGGTATTCTGTCTAGGAACCTTCCTGAACCCTAACCCCCTATAGGTATTCTGGCTAGGAACCTTCCTGAACCCTAACCCCTATAGGTATTCTGGCTAGGAACCTTCCTGAACCCTAACCCCTATAGGTATTCTGGCTAGCTTCCTGAACCCTAACCCCCTATAGGTATTCTGGCTAGGAACCTTCCTGAACCCTAACCCCTATAGGTATTCTGGCTAGGAACCTTCCTGAACCCTAACCCCTATAGGTATTCTGGCTAGGAACCTTCCTGAACCCTAACCTCCTATAGGTATTCTGGCTAGGAACCTTCCTGAACCCTAACCCCCTATAGGTATTCTGGCTAGGAACCTTCCTGAACCCTAACCTCCTATAGGTATTCTGGCTAGGAACCTTCCTGAACCCTAACCCCCTATAGGTATTCTGGCTAGGAACCTTCCTGAACCCTAACCTCCTATAGGTATTCTGGCTAGGAACCTTCCTGAACCCTAACCTCCTATAGGTATTCTGGCTAGGCACCTTCCTTAACGCTAACCTAGGTATTCTGGCTAGGCACCTTCCAGTTATAACTGTGACTGATGCGCCGCTCAAATGTTAAGTCCGAATTTTAAAAAGTCGTTTACGGGTAATTGGAACCGAAAAATGGAACCGGGTAATGACCGTTTCGGTTGGGTATCCGGATACCCGGCACAGCCCTTCTCATTATCGACACAAGCAACTTGAAGATTAGAGCAAGCTAATCGAAACGTAGAGAATAACCCATGAAGTCCCCATGGTTCTCCCTGAACCACATTAACCCATGAAGTCCCCATGGTTTTCCCTGAACCATATTTCTCACTTAATGACAGTACAGAAATACGAGTTGCCCGACATTGGTTCTCCCTTGAAACTTTCTCACTTAGCGAAGGTTGAGATAACGTGTTGTGCGATAAGGTTCTTTTCAGAACCTGTACCTCAGCTTCGCGATAGTTGAGATAAACACATGGTGTTACCGCAAACCGAAACGATATCGATATTCCACCATGCAAAGCCTCAAATCTTATATCAAACAACTTTAGGCTGAAACTTTCACATGTACATGTATGTTTCTAGTACAGATCTCTTGATTCTTATAAAGTATTGATGCTTTTTTGGGTGCACTTAAAACCGGGGACAAATATTTACACACTTTTAATTCCTTTTTTTGTCTGGTCCCAGGGCCAGTACCCGACTGTGCTCCTTGTACCTGCTTCTGTTGTGTTCCTTTCACACCCGAATAATTTCTGTCCACTCCCGTGTTTAACCAGTTCGCACCGGGAATAAAAAAGTTTTTCCGAACCCCCGTGGCGGGTTTATTTTTACCGCACAAACACAAACAATGGTGCTCACCAGAGCGTGACCGGGGAGACCGCATCTTCCACCGTATACTTATGGCTCGTTGCCACGTCGACCGGGAATCTATACAAATATTCCCGAGAATCCTGTGGCGTCTCTCCGATCCGCTGTCCAAAATTTTTTTTTCGTGCATACACGGCCTCCGACGCGAACTGGTTAAGTTTGTGTGGATGTCTGTATACCATCTATTTTGACTTTCAGAAACAACCTGTTAGTTTTGAAACGTAAGGCCAATAACTACTACATTGCTTTAAAGAAACAAGGCGTTGTTAAGAAATTGTGGAGTCAACGACATGAATACAGGCCCGGACCCAATTTCATAGCGCTGTTTACCACTAAGCAAATTTTTGTGCTAACGCTATGGCAGAAAAATTTGCTTAAGCACAAGCATATTTCACAGGTCAGCAAGAAAATTCAGACGCATTCACCGTGGATTTGTATTGTTGCGTCACTCATTTGCTAGCCATAACAGCCGGCAAGTTAGCGTGCCTTTCTCTATGCTTAACGGTTAGCAGCGCTATGAAATGAAAAACATACAGGTTAGCAAGACAATTCAGAGCAGCGCGTACGCATTCACCATGGATTTGTATTGTTGCGTCACTCATTTGCTAGCAATAACGGCCGGCAAGTTAGCGTGCCTTTCTCTATGCTTAACGGTTAGCAGCTCTATGAAATACCGCCAGAACAATAATTAATTTACACTAGTCAGTCAGGCATGTTATCTTTATATTCAGCAGTCTGATTCTTATATTGTAGGACTCCTTTCAAAAATAAGCTGCTGCTGTAATTTTAGATTTGTATTTACCTCTGGCAATGTGTTAAAGGTCCACCCCCCCTGTATGAATACATACAGCTTTTGAATAAAAAAATTAATATAAATAAAGAAGTCTGTAACCTATGTATGGTATACTACATGTAAGTGTGCCAGTCTGGTATAACCCACCCTGTGGCGTTGTACTTCAAATACCTGCACTACCCTGTCTTGAAGCATTAAAAAATAAAAAATTAATTAATTAATTAATTAAAATTAAAAAATTAAAATTTTGGCTGGTTCCCTCTGTGTATTATAATGATCTCATTAATTAGTTGTGAAAAGAACAGGAGGTACAACTCCTGAAAAGAACTGGAGGTACAACTCAGAACTAATTTAGGTAAAACTTGTAGCTTTGCATGGTGAGGATGATAAGTAAGACTAATTGCGGTGACACCATGTGGAATCTCAATTGAGTAGTAATTAGTTCTGAAAAGAACTGGGGGTACAACTCAGAACTAATTACTACTCAATTGAGAATTTCACATGGTGTCACCACAATTAGCCTGACTCCTCCTCTTCACCATGCAAAGCTACAAGCTTTACTAATCTCATTATCTGCCAGATACTAGCAGCCAAACAAAGAGATCACTTAACTCAGGAGTTGATCCCCCCACAATCCAAGTGGGCTTGGTGGATACACAAAGAAACAGCAACCACAACTTAACTAATCCTATAATCCCTTGACAATAGCTATCACTGGACAGCTGGACTCTTCTATTGTAGTGTTCAGAGAGTGTAAAACCTGGCATGAACTGGCCAAAAACAGGGGATAAATGGAGGTTAGGAGACGATGTCTTCCCCACTTGTTAGTTCCAGAATAAAATGGCAGACAGTTGGATAATTACTTTTATAAACATGTAGAAATGTTTATAGCACAGTACTCATTAAATACTGTATGTTAATTACAGCTTGTGCACTTTGGCAAGTCACCCTGAATGTACTGTTTATGTGGAGTGCCACGGTCGAGCGGTTTAGTGCATCGGATTTGTGTTCTGATGGCCGAGTCATCAGAATGTGGGTTCAAATCCCGACCTCGACCGGGGTTTTGTGTCCTTGAGCAAAACACTTTACCATAATTGCTTCTCTCCACCCAGGGGGTAAATGGGTACCTGTGAGGGCAGAGTTGGTTGTCGTGTTTGATTAGCCCTATATGCGCTGTAATGGCAGCAGTTGAGCTGTGTACTCCCCGGTGAGCTGAGATGGTTTCAGGAATGATTTATGAGCCTGATGAGCACGGGGTAATAATGTAGTGTGCCTTGAGCACCAGTTTGGTGGATACGTGCGCTATATAAGTCTACATTATTATTATTATTATTATTATTATTATTATTATTATTATTATTATTATTATTATTATTATTATTATTATTATTATTATTATTATTATTATTATTATTATTATTATTATTATTATTATTATTATTATTATTATTATTATTATTATTATTATTATTATTATTATTATTATTATTATTATTATTATTATTATTATTATTATTATTATTATTATTATTATTATTATTATTATTATTATTATTATTATTATTATTATTATTATTATTATTATTATTATTATTATTATTATTATTATTATTATTATTATTATTATTATTATTATTATTATTATTATTATTATTATTATTATTATTATTATTATTATTATTATTATTATTATTATTATTATTATTATTATTATTATTATTATTATTATTATTATTATTATTATTATTATTATTATTATTATTATTATTATTATTATTATTATTATTATTATTATTATTATTATTATTATTATTATTATTATTATTATTATTATTATTATTATTATTATTATTATTATTATTATTATTATTATTATTATTATTATTATTATTATTATTATTATTATTATTATTATTATTATTATTATTATTATTATTATTATTATTATTATTATTATTATTATTATTATTATTATTATTATTATTATTATTATTATTATTATTATTATTATTATTATTATTATTATTATTATTATTATTATTATTATTATTATTATTATTATTATTATTATTATTATTATTATTATTATTATTATTATTATTATTATTATTATTATTATTATTATTATTATTATTATTATTATTATTATTATTATTATTATTATTATTATTATTATTATTATTATTATTATTATTATTATTATTATTATTATTATTATTATTATTATTATTATTTTTTACTGTGTCAGCGTCTGTGGAATACAGCAGTATGAGTGGCCCAAGTTCATTGTTTTTGGAGTACTATGCCGTGGACTAGGTAATTACACAAATGACACACTTCATGTAGGTAATAAACTTCTGATACTATGGACAGTGAATATATCTGATCGAATAGTTAGCATCAGTAAAATGTCAATGTGAGTGCAAACTTTCTGAGAATATATGGACATGAACAATTTGTTGTATGCCTGGAGGAAGGTCGCAAGGCTCTACGACCTTTTTCTGGCACACAAAGTACAACTTTTTGTCCCAGCAGAAGGTCGTAAGCAATCAAATGGCTCCCTTGAAAAAAAGTAGGGCATAACTGTTATATATTTGTTGCTAGAATTACTCCCAAGACATGTTTTTCCATTTTTCCATGGCAGAAAAACGACACAATTTTCACACCTAGGTTTCTTGAAACACAATTTTGCACATTACATTAATTGCCGACTACCTTTTGCCGGTCACACTTTCGTTAAGTCCTTCTTCCGAGCATATGACGAATTGTCCACTGTGTACCTATTGACCAAACTGAATTTACATTCAAAGCGCCCTCTACTGATATTCTCTGCTTTGTGGCAGGCAAAAGTCATGTTTGTTTCTATGTAAAAAACTTGACATTTTGTAACTTTGACATCTGTGTATCCTCCATAATAATCTTTAAAAAAAATAACAGATTTGTTGCCTGCCGTTGAATCAATACAGATTATGCCTGCCACAGTTTGACAGAGGGGGTGCTCTATCTTGCTTCTCATAAAGTATGCACTGTTAGTGTATGAGGCCAAAAAAAAAAATGTCTCCAGTTTCTAGTCATCAGTCGCTTCAAAATCGGTGCGGTGACACGCTTTTTGGTTTTTTGGTAATCTTTATTTGTTTTGGCCAACAGGGAAATACATGATACGACATAAAACACAATAAAGGGGGCCACTTTCCTACCGTCACGTTAGCAGTTTTTCTTATGGTTGTAATTTTTTTGTTTAATATCTGAAACCACCCAAAAAGAATTTCAACATTTGAATAGACATGCATGCTTATCCTAAAGATAATTTGAGTTGATTATTACTATTATTTTTTTAATTAGCCTAAAATTTCCATCAACAAATGGACGGAAAAGTGAGGTAACTTTTTCCGTCCAATTTTTATGGAAATTTGAGGGTAAAAAAATTAATAAAAAAATTTAAAAATAAAATAAATCAACTCAAATTAGTTCTAGTATAAGCCTGTATGTCCATTCACATGTTGAAACACTTTTTGGTCAGTTTCAGGTACTAAAAATAAATAACAACCATTGGAAAAACTGCTAACGTGACGGATGCAAAGTGGCCCCCTTTATTGTGTTTTATGTCATACGCGTATACGCAGGGACCAAATTTGCCACAAAGTATGGTGGCTAAGAGAGGCCACACAAATCAGGCAAAAAACGTTCATACCCTATGTTAAAAAAGTTTAAAACACAGCACAGCAGAATTCCAATTGATCTAGAAATTTTGGCTGCAATTGGACATCGTTTTATAGCAAAAACAAATTTAAATGCTGATGCACAGGTCTGAGGCGAAGCGCACGGAAACCAGAAACCGGAAACTTTTTTGGGGCCTAAGTTGGGTTTCTATTACATTTGAAGAGACTTCCTAAAATGGTGGATACGTAGAGTGGAAGTGTGTACCCATTGGCATACCAACCTTAAAGGGTCGACCATCTGGGGGAGCACCCTGTGATAACAGACTATCAATTCTCATGTTATTCCCAAACGACTGTGGATGTCTAGCTCCAACATTACCACGTAATGCCATTCCATCATCCATCTGGAGTGTCGGATTGCTATGGAGATGCATTGCTGGGAGTAATGGTGGATCATTACAGTGACCAGGCTGTGAGTGTTGGTCATTGTAGAGGCTGAAGTTAAACGGAGGGGGTACATTGACCCCACCACTGATTTGTGCAGTCTTGCTCACGTTGAAGCTGTGAGGGGATTGATGCTCTGTGAATACGGGGAAATTAGGTCCAACATTAATGGGTAAACTTCCAGGTCTACCTGCTCCAAACATAGCGTTAAAAGGAGCACTTATGTCTGAATCATTGCGGTTCTGATGTGACTTATTGGACTGTGTCGGACTGGGGAGAGTTAGACCAGGCAAATGTGGTAAGTAGGTAGGCATTTCGTTTCCTCGTAATCTACGCGACGTGGATGGAGATAAACTGGACACTATGGAGGCATTTGATGAGCATGAGGGAGTGTTCTGACTCTGGGTCATGCCTGAAGAGGAAAATAAAGGTAGGAAGTGATCAGAGGATTCCGGTGTACGTTGCGTCGGGAATCCAGGCCAGTTAGACTGTTCTTGCCCGCTCACATCCATATGCCTTAACGCACTGTCAATATTTTGGCCCTGGCCTAAGCCATGAAAGAACTGTTCCGAGTTCTGACCACGTTTCCGTCCCTTTGTGGAGCTCTCTTGGAAACGGGATGCACTCTGTACACTCTCAAATGTCTGTCTCTGAGACTGAGCACTTGTTAACGTTCTTTCACTAGGATTGGTTCTGCGCATAGTGTTAGCATGTGACGACGATACCATGGCTTGATGCATGGAATGTGTCGTAGTCCGAGTGTCTGTCACACTTACAGAATGGTGCGATTCCATAGAAATATTAGACTGCCGTTGGTCTTGTGTAGGCATGTGTGTAATACCATGGTGATTCTGGAGCACATTAGCACGCTTGGCTGCATTGCTCTGTGCTGGAGTGTTAGCCACTCTTTTGACCGCTTGGCTGTGCTGCTGCTGGACATGCATTGACTGAGCCTGTGTCGTCCCAAATCGTGTTGAATGGCCCATATCAGATTGGGTGTAGATTAAGCTTTTACTCTGCGTGGTCTCTTGGGATGGATCTGAAACCTGCACTATTTCACCTTGACTGATATATGAGGGCTGTGAGTGTACTTGTCTATTCATAGTCCTGTTATCTTCCTGTCGCGAATCTGATGATGTATTTATCACACTGGGCTCCGTCGGACCTTGTTTCTGGTTATCAAACATATTCAAGTTAAAGTCAATGGGATCAGTGAGGTCTGTTGACTGCCCCAGGAAATCTGTCCCTCGTGCAGGTTGTATGAAGTTCTGGAAAGAATTTGAAGGATGATTAGATCCCGAGCGAGGCTCTTCATGGTGAAGAAACATTGGATTTTGGTTCTGTTGGAATGTGTAGCGCTTGGGATCATGCATGTTGCTGGTACTCTGAGGCTGCTGGTGAGGAAGGTTAATAACAGGAGATTGTCGCTGATTACGAATGCTGTTCGTCTGAGTTGTTTGCCCCGGTTGGGAATCTGATGTCAAATTGTGTACCTGGAAATCTTGAAATCCGGACGGTGAAGAGTGTTCACTGATACAAGGTTGCATAGGAGAACATTCAGGCTCTGAATTACTTCTTATTGAATGACTGGAACTGTTTGATCCCCTTCGAGTCGGCTTCTTGGGTTTTGCCTTCTCACTCATGGGAGGGACAACCGGATTAGGCTCTCGATTCATGGGCATTGAGAACTGAGGAGACATATCTGAGGCCTGAGAAGGTAGATTGTGTTGAATTGCCGGTGATGAACTTGCCATATTAGTGGTTCCTCGAATTCCGGCGGGCACATCGTTCTGATACAATGATGTACTTTCTGGCTTAGATGCATTTGGGCGACCATATCCCTCATTATTGGAAGGGTTCCACAGGGAATGCACCTGAGCTGTAGATTGAGAAGATGTTAATGCCATTGACGACGCATTGTTGCTGCTTGTTTTGGGTTTCTCCTTCACAGTTTGCCTGTTGTCCCTCCGTTGGATTGTCAGCACAAGACTTGAATCTTTGCGGCCGCTGCGCTGTGAACTCTGAGAAATATTCTGCACACTGAAGGAGTGCTTATCTCTTGACTGGTTGTAATCACCTGCAGATGCCTGATTGTTGTCACTGTCATCTTCTCCCTCAGCTAACCATGGATACTTATCAATCAAGTTCGGGTTAAGCTCTCGCTTACCAATCTGATCCATGTCACTGGCTGCAGCACCTTTGATCACTTTAGCTTCACTGTTTTCTACTTGCCTCTCAGATTGTTCCTTCTGGCAGCTTGATTTGCGTTTGCTCTTCGGGATTTTTATTTTGAGTGGGGGGATCGTTTTTTCAACTAACTTTGGTTTCTGAACAGGTTCTTCAACAGGCGGGGGACTTTTGGATGTCTTAGGAGCCTCTGTTATTTCTGAGGTCAGTGTGCGGTGGAGGTTTTTGATGGAGAATGTTTTTCCAGGCTGGGATTTCTTTCCCTTGCTTGAAGTATTATCGGTATGTCTTCCTGATGGAGTTATCAACGGGCTTGGTATTGAACTCACAGGTTCTACACTCGGTCTTGCAGTGCTTTCTGCCAATGATATTAAATTTTGAAGCCCGATATTCTCAACAGTGCTATCATTGTTCTGGGTAGTTTCCATGCCACTCCTAACATGTGAATCTTGCCTTGTATTTGGTTGGTCCAGTGTCTCATGAAGCATGGTCTGTGATGGACCCTGGAGCTCTGCATTTGTCCTACTTTCAACTGGCAAGGGACTTTGGAATTCAGGGGTCCTGTTTCCCATTCCTCCATGGTTGTCCACTCTTTGCCTTCTATCAATACTACTAGGATTCCAGGATATATCCTCAGAGGTCTGGGGTGAATCAAGGTTATCCATGGCAGTCACAGAAGGCGCTACATCTAAGATGGATGGACGTTCTAAATGTGAAATTTGATTCCCGCTAGTTGACTGGTGCTGCATTCCTCTTAAGCTGCCTTGTCTTGGCATAACAGTTTTGTTCAAATCCATGAGATGTGTCTGCTCTTGCGGAATATTTGCTGTTGCTTCTTCAATGTTCTGCATTGCCTCGGACGTTGGGAAAGATCCATCAGAAATGTCTCGACTGAAGTTAAGAGGTGGGGATTCTTGACACGGTGTATGTGACGTGGCGGCAAGTTTACTGCCAACGGATGATGAAGGGCTTAGCCACAATGGAGAAAACAAGCCCGAGCCTCCTTGCTGGCTCATTGACACATCTGATGTTGTTGTTGATATGGGCATCTGAAGTGGTGCTGTTATGATTGATGGTGGTGGCTGTGTCTGAGACCTGGCTGGTTGCAATCCACGGGCAAGTTCAGATGCCTTGGAATGGTGGGATATCCATGCTGATTGGTGGGCAACCTGACTGGATATTGAATCCTGATCGTTTTCATTGGTTACAGGAGTAGCTGTACGTGATTCATTCTTCTGGACACCACTTTCTGGGATCGATGAGTTGATGGAAAATATGCTTGGAATTGGTGACACAAACCCACCACCACTGCTGTCAGAAGTTGCAACAGATGCCTGGCTGACTGTTGGCGAGTCTAGCATAAAGCTTTGTGTGGACGACACAACTGGTGCTTCATTCTGTGCAGTAACTGTGCCAGGCTGGCTGCAGGCTGGAGGCACTATTGACTGTTCAGAGGTCAAAGTTGAAATGGAGTCTACACCTTGCTGTGTAGTGGCTACTGAATGTCCACCGCTCAGAGAAGAGATTGAGTCACGGAGACTAGTCAATGCTTTCAAGGAATTCACTCCACTGTCATTCTTTGGAAAATCTGATTCTTCTTCGATGTATGTTGGGAGACCACTGACACTCATAGAGCTACTCAGGATGTCACTTCCAAAACTGAAGGACGGAAATGATGTAAATGCATTGCTTGAATTTGTTGGGGTAGAGTCAGTTGAGCCACAAACGGCAACACAGCTTGCAGCAGAGACAGTGGGAATATCACTTGAGCTGCCAGCTAAAAGAGCCTCAGTTGAGTAACTTGAGGGGAGAGTTGTTGATCCTGGTACTTCTGTTTCTTTAAGAAGTTTTTCATCGGTAGCATCAGGTTTTTCCATCCAGCTTTGTAGCAAGGACTCTGCAATCATATTGGCTCTCTCACAAGGAGACCCCTCCAGAGAGACTTCATCTGACTTACTCATGGGTGCAGCGTCATCTGTCGATGTTCCAGTTTTGGACGAGTGGCTGTGGTGATGGTGATGGTGCTTTTTCTTTTCTTTATCCTTCTCCTTGTTTTTCTTTTTCTTTTTCTTTTTTGCTTTATGTTTTTCATGATGGTGGGTCGATGTATCCATGGCTTCATCAGAAGTAGACACCACATTGTGCAAAGGAGTAGAGAATCTACTTGGCAATTCTTGGCCAAGGCTCTGCTGATGGATAGGTACGCCAGATTGCAGGGTCACCACACCTGCAGTATTAATGCTCTGCTGTGAGCCAATGTTAGGCTTGATGTCAATTCCAGATCCCGAGATGTCACCAAAATTCAGTAACGGGGAACTCTCGCTCATTGAATTCGGTGAGAAGATCGACTCTGCAGCTTTTGCCAAAATGTCGTTGTCTCTGTCGTTGGAATAGTCTCCCATGTCATCTTCATTACGGTCTGAAGAATCTTGGCCTGACGTCAGTACATTAAGAGGGGCTAGCATATTAGAATCACCAGAGGAATTCACACCAGTAATGAACCCCTTCTGGTCCTCGATGGATTGCGGCTCCTGTTTCGGAACAAGAACATTTGTTTGTGCTGAGCCTTCCCCTTGGCCTGCCACAATGCTGGTTGGACTGGGTTGATGTTGTGTGTAGCCCACTGCAGGGTTTACAGCTGCACCTTGTTGAGCATTCACAGGCAGCGCATTCTGAAAACCTTGACCAGACATGAAGATCTGTCCACCTGTGTTGTTTTGTACGACTCTATTACCCGACTGACTGATGGGGAGGGTCACATAGTTCTGGTTAATTCCAGTTTGTTGCGCCGTTCCTTGGTTATTCTGCTGCTGTAGAATCACTGGAATCAACTGCCCATTCTGTTGGATGTATACCAAATTTTGTGTTGTCATAGGTCTGTTCTGCACCAACTGCATTGGCATAATGACATTTTGTGACGATCCTTGATTTGGCTTTTGAACCACCATCTGCTGGCCTTGTGGGTTCACTATGACGTTACCCTGCTCCGAAACTGCTCCAGCAACTGGCAGACGTACTGTAACCCCGGGGGGTGGGGTGGCCATATTCACGTGTTGCTGTCCAGCTGTCTGGCAAACAGAAGGGGAACTTGTCCTAGATGGCTCGCTTTCCGTCTCTGAAATATTCTTCACCTTTGAAAATGATTTCTTCTTGGACTTTGGGGTGCTGTCAGATCCTTGCATTATCTGGGCATTCACGCTGCTACCACCAGAGGCAGGCTGGGGCAAGATCATAGGTTGGGAGGAACGTGTTGAAGGTGCAGCTGATGATGGGGCGATGCGTATGGGTAGGGTCTGGCCTTGGCGTATAGGAAGAGTCAACATGATTGCCTGATTGCCTGACTGTGTGCCTCCACTCTGTGTAGCTCCCTGCATCAGAGGAACGATATAACGTACAGCCTGAACCTGTCCAGGGGCATGTAGGTTGCTACTCTGCAGTAAGACGGTGCTTTGGTTTCCCGGTGTTGTGATAGGCGTATTGACAGACTGTGTAACGACCGTACTCTGAGCTGTGGTCATTTCAGAGATGCTAGTGTTGGACGGTTGATATGCTGCCAGCCCACTTGTAATCTGCCCCTGTGATGTTACAATGGAAGCCTGACTACAAGCCACCGACTGAGAGACAGGAACTTGGTTTGTGACAACAATGCCGCCTTGATTGGTTGAAAGGTTACCGGACATGCTCACAACGACTGAAGCATGATTGGAGACATGCTGTGAGGGAATTGCAGTGCTTGCGTATTTATTGACGGCAGGAACAAGGATATAGCCTGAACCGTTGGGATTCGGCTGCAAGATAGCCATTCCTCCAGGGTTCCCTTGTATATTTCCGACTAGAGTTGTCTGCCCACCTCCAACTACCTGAGTTGGCATCTGGTTCATGCCCTGAACAGCGACCGTGACTTGATTAGGTCCTCCTGGCAAGTAGGTAATATGAGGTTTAGCCTGCATGGTGGCAGCCGCCTTGTTTCCCATAGACACTGAGCTGCTTCCTCTATCAGATTTCCGTGAGTGTCTTGGGGCGACTTTAGGCTGTTCCACTATCCCATTTGGATGAGCCTCCATGTCTTGGATGATTTCTTGGTTGCGTTTGTTTTCTGCTCTCAGTCTCTCATTTTCTTTCCGAAGCTTTTTGATCTCTTCGGCAGCTGAAATTATAGAATAAGATAAAGTTGATAAGTAACAACTAAACATTATGCTGTTACTACAGAGAGAATAAGTAAACAGAGAAGCAACAGAAAGTCTTTAATTAACCCTAACCCTCCAAAATCCTCTTTGCTAAAGTGAAGGATTTTAGGATTTTAAAGGATTGTGGTTACATGCTACATGCTCTTTGCTAAATTGAAGGATTTTGGAGGATTGAGGTTATTATGCATACTTGCCTTTCCATGGTACATGTACATCCATGTTTGTTGTAGTGATTGCAAGGTCAGTGCTTGGGTCAGTGGACACTGTTTATTGCTCCATGCATGCAGGGAGGGTCACTGGCCATGTACATGTATCACAGATTAGAAACACATGTGTGCATACATGTCATGTGCTTGCTTTACTACTGAAGGATATTGGAGGATTCAGGTTATGTGTATGCAAATGGGCCTAGGGAGTTAGGAAGGATTCAGGTTATGTGTAAGCAAATGGGCCCAGGGAGTTAGGAAGGATTCAGGTTATGTGTATGCAAATGGGCCTAGGGAGTTAGGAAGGATTCAGGTTATGTGTAAGCAAGTGGGCCTAGGGAGTTAGGAAGGATTCAGGTTATGTGTATGCAAATGGGCCCAGGGAGTTAGGAAGGATTCAGGTTATGTGTAAGCAAATGGGCCCAGGGAGTTAGGAAGGATTCAGGTTATGTGTATGCAAATGGGCCTAGGGAGTTAGGAAGGATTCAGGTTATGTGTAAGCAAGTGGGCCTAGGGAGTTAGGAAGGATTCAGGTTATGTGTATGCAAATGGGCCTAGGGAGTTAGGAAGGATTCAGGTTATGTGTAAGCAAGTGGGCCTAGCGAGTTAGGAAGGATTCAGGTTATGTGTAAGCAAGTGGGCCTAGGGAGTTAGGAAGGATTCAGGTTATGTGTATGCAAATGGGCCTAGGGAGTTAGGAAGGATTCAGGTTATGTGTAAGCAAATGGGCCTAGGGAGTTAGGAAGGATTCAGGTTATGTGTATGCAAATGGCCCTAGGGAGTTAGGAAGGATTCAGGTTATGTGTAAGCAAGTGGGCCTAGGGAGTTAGGAAGGATTCAGGTTATGTGTAAGCAAGTGGGCCTAGGGAGTTAGGAAGGATTCAGGTTATGTGTAAGCAAATGGGCCTAGGGAGTTAGGAAGGATTCAGGTTATGTGTAAGCAAGTGGGCCCAGGGAGTTAGGAAGGATTCAGGTTATGTGTAAGCAAATGGGCCCAGGGAGTTAGGAAGGATTCAGGTTATGTGTATGCAAATGGGCCTAGGGAGTTAGGAAGGATTCAGGTTATGTGTAAGCAAGTGGGCCTAGGGAGTTAGGAAGGATTCAGGTTATGTGTATGCAAGTGGGCCTAGGGAGTTAGGAAGGATTCAGGTTATGTGTAAGCAAGTGGGCCTAGCGAGTTAGGAAGGATTCAGGTTATGTGTAAGCAAGTGGGCCTAGGGAGTTAGGAAGGATTCAGGTTATGTGTATGCAAATGGGCCTAGGGAGTTAGGAAGGATTCAGGTTATGTGTAAGCAAATGGGCCTAGGGAGTTAGGAAGGATTCAGGTTATGTGTATGCAAATGGGCCTAGGGAGTTAGGAAGGATTCAGGTTATGTGTAAGCAAGTGGGCCTAGGGAGTTAGGAAGGATTCAGGTTATGTGTAAGCAAATGGGCCTAGGGAGTTAGGAAGGATTCAGGTTATGTGTAAGCAAGTGGGCCTAGGGAGTTAGGAAGGATTCAGGTTATGTGTAAGCAAATGGGCCTAGGGAGTTAGGAAGGATTCAGGTTATGTGTAAGCAAATGGGCCTAGGGAGTTAGGAAGGATTCAGGTTATGTGTAAGCAAGTGGGCCTACGGAGTTAGGAAGGATTCAGGTTATGTGTAAGCAAGTGGGCCTAGGGAGTTAGGAAGGATTCAGGTTATGTGTAAGCAAATGGGCCTAGGGAGTTAGGAAGGATTCAGGTTATGTGTAAGCAAGTGGGCCTAGGGAGTTAGGAAGGATTCAGGTTATGTGTATGCAAATGGGCCTAGGGAGTTAGGAAGGATTCAGGTTATGTGTAAGCAAGTGGGCCTAGCGAGTTAGGAAGGATTCAGGTTATGTGTAAGCAAGTGGGCCTAGGGAGTTAGGAAGGATTCAGGTTATGTGTATGCAAATGGGCCTAGGGAGTTAGGAAGGATTCAGGTTATGTGTAAGCAAATGGGCCTAGGGAGTTAGGAAGGATTCAGGTTATGTGTATGCAAATGGCCCTAGGGAGTTAGGAAGGATTCAGGTTATGTGTAAGCAAGTGGGCCTAGGGAGTTAGGAAGGATTCAGGTTATGTGTAAGCAAGTGGGCCTAGGGAGTTAGGAAGGATTCAGGTTATGTGTAAGCAAATGGGCCTAGGGAGTTAGGAAGGATTCAGGTTATGTGTAAGCAAGTGGGCCTAGGGAGTTAGGAAGGATTCAGGTTATGTGTAAGCAAATGGGCCCAGGGAGTTAGGAAGGATTCAGGTTATGTGTATGCAAATGGGCCTAGGGAGTTAGGAAGGATTCAGGTTATGTGTAAGCAAGTGGGCCTAGGGAGTTAGGAAGGATTCAGGTTATGTGTATGCAAATGGGCCTAGGGAGTTAGGAAGGATTCAGGTTATGTGTAAGCAAGTGGGCCTAGCGAGTTAGGAAGGATTCAGGTTATGTGTAAGCAAGTGGGCCTAGGGAGTTAGGAAGGATTCAGGTTATGTGTATGCAAATGGGCCTAGGGAGTTAGGAAGGATTCAGGTTATGTGTAAGCAAATGGGCCTAGGGAGTTAGGAAGGATTCAGGTTATGTGTATGCAAATGGGCCTAGGGAGTTAGGAAGGATTCAGGTTATGTGTAAGCAAGTGGGCCTAGGGAGTTAGGAAGGATTCAGGTTATGTGTAAGCAAGTGGGGGTTAGGAAGGATTCAGGTTATGTGTAAGCAAATGGGCCTAGGGAGTTAGGAAGGATTCAGGTTATGTGTAAGCAAGTGGGCCTAGGGAGTTAGGAAGGATTCAGGTTATGTGTAAGCAAATGGGCCTAGGGAGTTAGGAAGGATTCAGGTTATGTGTAAGCAAATGGGCCTAGGGAGTTAGGAAGGATTCAGGTTATGTGTAAGCAAGTGGGCCTACGGAGTTAGGAAGGATTCAGGTTATGTGTAAGCAAGTGGGCCTAGGGAGTTAGGAAGGATTCAGGTTATGTGTAAGCAAATGGGCCTAGGGAGTTAGGAAGGATTCAGGTTATGTGTAAGCAAGTGGGCCTAGGGAGTTAGGAAGGATTCAGGTTATATGTAAGCAAGTGGGCCTAGGGAGTTTGGGTTCATCACAAGTATTGGCATAAGAGGCCACCATAATTCCTTGACAAGGCACTGTAACTCTCAGAACTCATTTTATTTTCCTAGGACAAATGAGGGTTTAATTGCCATTGTCATTTGACTTGCTTTGATAGGCCAGAAAAATTGATATCAAGGTACTCAAAACATCAAAAATTTATGCTAAAATGAAACTTAAACTTGATTCTAAGAAATTGAGGCTGGTGAATCTAAATATTCAACAGTATTTTCTTAACAAATCTTTTTTTGCTATATTTCTAAAAGACCCTTTGTTCAGCGTCGGTATCCAAAAAATACCATGACTATTCGGTAATACCAAAAACCACCTAAGCCGAGAACATCACTCTGGTTAACCCTCCTACACATAGAGGCCACTGTAAACCACTAAATGTCCAAAGTGTTGTACACACATTGTTTGTGCATATAAGCCACACTGCCCCTTTGAAGTAATCTCCAATGTACATACATGCATACAAAGACACATGTATACCACAGTTGACCTTATTTTCAGCAGGTTATACTGTAAACAAACTCCCAATAATAAATCACCATCAGCCACTGAGACCAATAAACCATACCAAGCCTCCATCATCCATTGGGATTTTCAGCAGTTATTTTGTAAACACAGACTCTCCATAGTAACCTACCACCAGCCACTGAGTCTGGAACAAAGTAATATGCCCTGCAATACATCAATCACAAACCACTAAAACCAACAGACATATGAGGCATTATGTTACTATGCAGTATAGCTATGAGGAGCCACTGCCTACCATAGCAATGGCTTGGAGTGGCTGAATGGGTTGTTTTAATGGCTGAATGGCTGAATGGGTTGTTTCAATGGCTGAATGGGTTGTTTCAATGGCTGAATGGGTTGTTTCAATGGCTGAATGGGTTGTTTCAATGGCTGAATGGGTTGTTTCAATGGCTGAATGGGTTGTTTCAATGGCTGAATGGGTTGTTTCAATGGCTGAATGGGTTGTTTCAATGGCTGAATGGGTTGTTTCAATGGCTGAATGGGTTGTTTTAAAAATTTCACTGATTGTAGGAGGGTTAATGAAGCTCTCTTTTCAGCAGGAATCTTCTCACCTTCAGGATCTGAAGTATTTGCCAGGAGAAGTTTCTCGTTCTTTTCACGTAGTTCATCAATGTAGAGACACGCCTGCTCTAGAATCTGGTTCTTGCTCTGAAAGGAGAAGGAAACAAAGATTACTCAGTCTACACGGACAGGAAATGGCAAAACAAACAGACAAATTGGCTTGTCATGTATCTAAAAATCATACTCTCTGATGGCGGCAATGACAAACACTTTATTCATATGAGAGCAAACTAACAGTGTACCTTTGGTGTATGAGCAAGAATGATCTTACAAGTTCTTAAAATTAAAGGGACAGTATCATCATGAAAACAGCACACTTCCAACAGGGCATGGAATCAGTGTCCTCGTTTTAGATGAACTCTGTGACTGAAAATAAGACCCTGCTAGTGTGCGCTGGCCCAGATAACTGAGCTACCCTGCTAGTGTGCGCTGGCCCAGATAACTGAGCTACCCTGCTAGTGTGCGCTGGCCCAGATAACTGAGCTACCCTGCTAGTGTGCGCTGGCCCAGATAACTGAGCTACCCTGCTAGTGTGCGCTGGCCCAGATAACTGAGCTACCCTGCTAGTGTGCGCTGGCCCAGATAACTGAGCTACCCTGCTAGTGTGCGCTGGCCCAGATAACTGAGCTACCCTGCCAGTGTGCGCTGGCCCAGATAACTGAGCTACCCTGCTAGTGTGCGCTGGCCCAGATAACTGAGCTACCCTGCTAGTGTGCGCTGGCCCAGATAACTGAGCTACCCTGCTAGTGTGCGCTGGCCCAGATAACTTCTGATAACTATTTCACAAAATAGTTGTCAGAAGCTTGGTTACTCAGTAAAAAAGTGTTCAAAATGAATATACAAAGGGACCCACAATTAATTAATTAACCCTCCTACTTCTGGTGCCTACTTCAGACAAGTTGATGCACCATTTGAAACCATTCGTTTTGTGAAACACACCAAGGTGTAGTGTATCCACCATTCAAAACCATTTGAATGATTTATACATCTAACCCACTGTGTAGTATACTGAACAGCAAAAGAAACGTCGTGATTTTAAATCGTTGACATAATGTAACTCAACCACAAGAGTTTTACATGTATCGTTTTCGGGAAATATGCAGTCTAACATTCTGAATCATGACTGTGCCTGAAAATCCTATAGGCAGATGGAATGCGACTTGAATGGTTTTCAAAGTGTACGTTACAAAATATACCTGTTGATATCTTGTATCCATACGACGTTTCTTTTGCTGTTCAGTATACATTCACCATTTGAAACCATTCGGCTATGGAAACACACCAAGGTGTAGTGTATCCACCATTCAAAACCATTTGAATGATTTATACGCCACTGTGTAGTACATTCACCATTTGAAACCATTCGGCTATGGAAACACACCAAGGTGTAGTGTATCCACCATTCAAAAACCATTTGAATGGTAGTAAAGCTTACTACCAACACTTTTCAAATGGTATCACCATGTGTGTACAAAACCAATGGCCATTTTGGTAAGTGGAAATTTTGAATGGTTTCAAATGGTCAAACAGTAGAAGGGTTAAAATATTTACTGCTAAATCATTTGAAAGCAATTTGTTTTTTCCTAAAGTAAAATGGCAATGTTCTGATGAAAACAAAAATTGGCGTTACAATAAAAACAAAAAAACAGGCGAAACATCTTAAAAGAACCATGAATATAAATTTCCCCAAAAGTGTATAAAATAGGCCATTTAACCCTCCTATAGGTTTAACAATCAAAGACACTCAAAATTTGTATGTAACTCCCAACCCATTGACTTTGTGCAGTGCACTCAAATAAATGCAAGGACATGTGGCTATGGTAGGAGGTCAAACCAAAACCACTCGACTGTATAATGAGTCTGCTGCTAACTTATGCAGTACATACATGTACACAGCTCTGTGTGACTCTGCATAACTTATGTAGGACATGTATACACAAGTGTGTTTGACTTTGCCACTAACTCCAGCACTCTTAGAGAAAAATACACATGTGTGAACAATTGGCAATACAACCAAAAATACTCAAGTGACTGTCTGTGGGTGCGGTGTGTACTGGGCCAAATTTCAGCCTGGGCATAGGAGGGTTAAAGGGGCACTATCATCACGATCAGAGCAGACTTTCAACAGGGCACGGAATCGGTGTCCTAGTTTAAGATGAAAACAGTGACTGAAAATTACTGACTCATTTATGCAGCAGCAACAGAAATTTGACCTTATCATGTGGGGTATTATGTTCAGTCACTGAGTTAATCAGAAACAAGCACTCCGATTCCATGCCCTGTTGTTGATCACAATGACATTGTCGCTTTAAGCAACCATTAGCTCCCGGAGAAGTGCGTACTTACCATTTTCGTTGTCAGGCATATTGGGATAATGTCTCCCAATTTGATGATGCCAATGTTTATCTTGGCATTCGGATTTATCGCTCGATCTCATTGTGCGAGTCTCTTTTCTTTCTGTCTTGCCTAATATAGATAAAGAGATAAAACATGTATGAAGCAAGCCTCAAAATTAAATTTTCTTTGCATTTACCCACCCTTGTATTTTCACTTACCCATTTCCAAACGTTACTTACCCGATTTTGTTTTTATATCAAGAATTTGTGCTGATAACACCATGTGTAATACATGTAGTCTGACACCAGCTACATGTATACATAATGCATACTCAAAATTACTTGAGTCTGGTTTCACTACTTTCACAGCACCATCAGTTTCTGGCCATATTGTTATGGGACATGACATAAAAACATGGATAGTTCCACTTACCCAGTAACTTACCCACTTTTTAAAATCACTTACCGCCTGAAATATCCACTTACACATGTACAGTGTACCTCCAGTAAGTGGGTACATGTACGTGGGAATTTCGAGGCTGGGTATGAAGGAATAAACAAATTCATGAATCAAGATGTATTGCCCGTGTCCTGTTTATGAACCGTCTTTTTGTATTTAGCCTAACCCCCTAGCTATTTTGGCTAAGAACCTTCCTGAATCTGGCAAAATCCAACACCGCGCAGTAACACTACCACCCAACTGTTGGACTTAGCTGGAATTGGGACACCCGGCCCCATGCAAAGTATCCCTGTCTGGGCTATACAGTACCGAGTCCATCAAAATACATGTACAACACCATGCAGTAACACTACCACCTAACTGTTGGACTTACAGTGTAGCTGGAATTGGGACACCCAGCCCCATGTAAAATATCCCTGTCTGGGCTATACAGTACTGAGTCCATCAAAATACAACACCATGCAGTAACACTACCACCCAACTGTTGGACTTAGCTGGAATTGGGTCACCCGGCCCCATGTAAAGTATCCCTGTCTGGGCTATACAGTACTGAGTCCATCAAAATACAACACCATGCAGTAACACTACCACCCAACTGTTGGACTTTGAATTGGGACACCCGGCCTCATCTATCCCTGTCTGGGATATACATACATACAGTACTGAGTCCATCAAAATACAACACCATGCAGTAACACTACCACCCAACTGTTGGACTTAGCTGGAATTAGGACACTCGGCGCCCATTCAAAGTACATGTATCCCTGTCAGGGCTATACAGTACTGAGTCTGTCAAAATCCAACCAACCCAGTTGTTGGAGTTTAAATGGTTAGGGTTAAGCAATTTTTCTATTTACATGTAAATGCCAAGTGTATAGTACATTGTGATATCGAAATAAGGCTGTGCGTTTTCAGTTATTTCAGGAAGTGGATACCCGAAATTGGAAATCTTCGGATACCCGGGTACCCGTAAACAATTTTTGAGACGACCATTTTTGACTGCTAAAAATATTGTCTTGTATTGTTTGCCGATATGTCGTGGATAAAACAAATTGATATAGCCCAAGCTTAACCCTAACCACCCTGAATCCATCAAAATCCATCCCCCTGTTTTGGAGGATTTCGGCGGATTCAGGATATCTCCACATTGAGCATATGGCGGACTTTGATGGATTCAGGATTTCAACAGTTTTTAACTGCTTGGTCATGTTGGTTGATGTATTTTGATGGATTATAGTTACATGTACTGTACATGTACAGCCAACACTTGTGTTAGATTTTGATGGATTCTATATGCAGCAACATACATGTACTACACAAATTTTCATGTGAGCATGGTATCCTGAATCCGCCAAAATCCGCCAGAAATTTAGTGGTGGATTTTGGTGGATTCAGGATATCTCCAATATCTACACTGGCGGATTCTGATGGATTCAGGACACCAGCATTTTGTGTGTGACAAAAATGGTGGATTTTGGTGGATTCAGGATACTTTCTAGTAAAAATACCCATGGGGTTAGGGTTAATGTACATTTTATTGATGAACCCTCCTACATTGTACCATCAGCTGAACTTTAGTGACAAGTAGCTATGGCAGTCAAAATCAGAAAATTTTGAGGCAAAGGGATATTTGTAAAAAAAAAAATCCTGAAATCAAAACAAATCCCGAGGAATCACAGGCCTGGTATACTTACGAGACATCTGTGTTAATATTGTGCATTTGGAGCCCCATCTCAAGTGGGGTGGTGGTTAACAACTGCTGAGCCATCACTGTAAATGAAACACAAATGATATATCATTTTGTAATCTGCACGACAAAATACCAACTTTAGAAATGATTGTATCACCAAAAACAGAAATAACAATAAAATACTGTATATTTTTGTATCTATATGTATGATCAGCCTTTAACCCTCCTACTGATAGACACTTTGAAACCATTCAAAATTTCCACTTTCAAAAATGCCCATTGGTTTTGAACACACATGGTGATACCATTTGAACAGTGTTGGTAGCAAGCTTTACTACCATTCAAATCCATTCAAATGCATAGAGGGTCCATTGATTCACCACTTAGAAGTATCCAAACAAGGTTTTGTATTAGCTGTACTACCATTTGGAAAGATCCAAACAAGGTTTTGTATTAGGCGAAGTAAAAAAAAAACATGTTTAGCATCCCCGCCCGCTTCCTTTTTGGTGGCCGCATGGATTTTTTTAAATTTTTACCAATTCAAAATGAGATTAAAAAAACGTAAAATGAAAGTCAGAACTTCTAATTTATAGATTCTGTCGGTCCAGTCGACCGTGCAATCGTTCAATCTCCAGTCCAGTTTCGGGCTTATTTCCCGCCGTGCGTGGCCAAGCCATCCTTGTGTACTACCATGGAGCTATGGTACCACTACTAACGTTAGTCTGGTGTCCCGGACCGGATACGTACATTTTATCGTCGTTGCCAAGTCAGGGAACAGATGGTATGAGCTCATGCAAGAGTGCGCACGCGCACGTTCCATTAGACTCAGGGACAAGTCGTTAGACAGTCGTGTTTTGTCTGTAGGCGCCGCTGTATATACCAGCGCGGAACACTATTGAAGCTAGCGGCAACTAAACTCGGCTAATTATCGGCTAATGACGTGTTTCTCACAACCACATGTACGTAGACAGCTATATTTGTATGATCGGCTGCCGATGTGTTGTTAGCACTTGTCAAATTTTTGGAATGTTTAAAGAAAGCACTACAGAACACAGGATGGAACCTCAAGTTCAATGCATTTTTATTTTCCAACTTTAAATTTATTCTTGTGAAAGTGAGCTACTGAACAAACTATTTAATAAAACCACTGTAAACATGTTCAATGTCTTGTCCAACATGTTTCTTTCATTAGTTTGAACAGTGGAAAAACTAATGGTTGTTCGAAATTTAAAAAAGAATGGCGGCCATCTTGAAAATAAAAAAATAAAATAAAAAGCCCCTCCCGCTTCCTTTTTTTCCAGAAACCCGGACGCTAAAAATGTTTTTTTTTTTTACTCGGCCTTAGCTGACCTACCATTCAAAACCATTTGGGGGAATCAATACTGTACACAGTTATTTCACCATTCAAAACCACAAAAGCGAATGGTTTCAAATGGTGGATCAACTTGTATGAAAAAGGTACCAGAAGTAGGAGGGTTAAATCAAGAGTGTGATTGTGCAGTTTTGAAAAATCCATGTAAATTTTGCTAGGGGTATTGGGGCCGCTGTTGTGAAATCTATAGTTCTGAGCATTTGCTTTGCTTTCTTTTATTGCTTAAATTTTTTAAAGAGGGGCTCTAAGGTCAAATTTAGTTTTGTGATTTTCCAATAACTAGAGTCCTTATTAAAGTGTGAAAAAAATTACAAAAAAAATTAGTCTCTAACCTCACGTTAAAGTGATGTAAAATGTCATTTTATTTGATAACCTTCCTGTGTGAAATTTGTTAACATCCAAAGACAACAGTGACGTCACATTTCAAATAAATGGATCTCTACATTTTTGTACGGTGAATTTGCAGTTCATTCCTGAATCTCCACAATATTTGATCAAATCGGCGTTGAAATTGACTTTTTGACAAACAAAAAATTCCTGTATGGAATGTTACAGACTCATTTACCGTAAGAAAATAGTGACGTCATGTTTCAAATATCGCTCTGAAAGGGTATCAAATAAAATGATATTAACACCACTTTAAAGTGAAGTTAGAGACTTGTAATTTTTTTCACACTTTAATAAGGACTCTATCTATTGGAAAATGAGTGCATCACAAAACTGAATTTGACCTTAGAGTGCCTCTTTAAAATCCGGATCACAACATTGCGATTTGTAAAAATCCGAAAATCCAGAAAAATCCGGACAAATCACACCCATGTTAAATTTCATAGACTTGAACACAATACGATTAAATATCACAATACAATACTGTACACTAAAAATTACAAAAATTAACTACCCAGAGATGCCAACATTACAAATTGAAAAAGCGTAATTCGCCAAGGTGCATCCGCCTCGGACACAAAAACACCCAAATTACCCCCTTTTTCAAACCTCACACTCGAGGCTTTACACTTTTATAAAACTCGTAAAAATTGATACAAGGATCGTACAATCGTAATTGGACTCAATAAATCGTAAAAATTACGCCCAAATCGTAAATGTTGGCATCTCTGAGTACCCAATGTTGTAGAGACTTAGACACAATAAAAACAAGCACATAATGTACGGTATGTACATGTACATGTAGGTGACCCATTGTTTGACCACTCAAGCGTGAAGCACACATTCTTACACAACAGAAAGCTTGTGTTCAAAGGCCAATTTTACAAACTCTATTATCACCTTGAAGATATCGTTTTATACAGTTTTATGTTGTTATTTTATTCCCCTTCCCCTGAAAATAAAGGCTATGGCCTGCTATAAATTAGGCTTGGAAGAATTTATAATCATGAAAGAATAATTGTCCAGAATTATTGTCCTTTCAAACACCTCTGTGTTGTGTTGAATGTGTTTTACAGTCCATAATCTATTATACATGTATTAACCCATGGAGGCCACTCCCAACCACTAAATTCTGTTCTTTAGCAACCTTCAGTACATACATGTACAAGCCTGCTGTCCTTTCCAAGTAATCTTACAAAATCAACTGTGTGTCACCCAAGGCCACTGTAAATGTTTGAACATATTAGTATGGCCTGCAATGTATCAGTGGGAGACCACTTTACCCTGTAATCTCAGTGGTGTGACAGTGCACAGAAGGGTAACCATAGGAGGCCACTGGCAACAGCTAATGGCTTGGAGTGGCCTGAATGGGTTGTTTCAAAAATTGCACTGATTGTAGGAGGGTTAAAACTACATGTATATTATGAGTCCAAAATTCAAACAGAATTTAGCCCACCGAAGTCAGTGAAATTTTTCAACGACAAAATGCCAATACTAAACATGTATTCTGTGGAAAGTAACCATGAATCCCATCATTATTCAGAATTAATCTCCAAATTTCCAGTACTTATTCATCAAAAAAGTAGGCTTAATGTCAGGTATGAGGTATACTAATATTTTTAAAACTAATTTGATGTGGATAAATTTCAAATTGTTTGTATATTTTGATGTATCTTTGTGTGTCCCCAAAAGTCATCAGTATTGCGATGTACATTGTACACAGTTTTATATGAAGAGTTTCAAAGCAAAATATATCCATTTGAGCTGTTTTGATCAAAACAATTGCAGTTTGTCGCGGTTTGGAATAAAAACATGTATAATGATTGAGTTTATATAGTGGTTATATCGCGTTTTGCTAAAAACCGAGTTGGAACTTGTGTTTGCGTACCTGTGAACGATGTCTGAGTGGTGTTTGAATGAATAATTAAATATGGCGTTTATCGCGTTTTGCTATAAAACTCTTCATAACATGTCCTGCATATCGCGATCATCAATGCATTGTTCAATCGTTACACCCACTGTTTTTGAGTAGGCCTACTTGTTGAAGCGCGTTGTCGTTATTTGTTGCGAGCTGTCATGTTCGATCTTGCATGAGTTGCTATTCATTGTACATCAGTGAACAGGATAAAATATCATCAACGGATCAATTAACCCTTCTGTGACTTCAAGGGTCAAAATCTGTCAAAATGTTGATACTAATGCCAAGGTATACATGTATGTAGTGCACTGTCGAACACTGTCAAACCTCATGTGTAGTACATTTACAGGTCAAAATGAGTCGATCATATTTGACTGGTATAAATGTAAAAGCATTGTCTTGTATTGCCGAGGGTGGTCAAAATGAGTAGTAAAAACCAGTCAAAAAATGCCCCCGTGTGCACATTTGTGTCAACAGTCAAAACTGTCAGTTGACTGGTTTTGACAACTATAGCTACATGTACATATTGTCACTATAGCTCAGCTATAGTAGGAGGGTTAAAACTAAGGTTACATGTATGTGCCCATGTTGATCATGGGGTATTGGAACATATGTTGCTGTATACATGTACTGTCGCATATAAACATGACAACTCAAACATTCTGCTGGCATACCTTGGCGCCACTGTATAAAGCCAGCATGTTGAAATAATATCCTTAGAATTAATATTCTTTAACCCTCCTACTTCTGGTACCTTTTTCATACAAGTTGATCCACCATTTGAAACCATTCGCTTTTGTGGTTTTGAATGGTGAAATAACTGTGTACAGTATTGATTCCCCAAATGGTTTTGAATGGTATCTGTCTCGTGAATCTGCAGAGACCAGAGATGCATTTGTTACTGAGTCGTTTAGATTATTGCAACAGTTTATTATATGGTCTGCCAAATTCTCAGTTGGCTAAAGTCCAAGAGTCCAAAACGCTGCAGCTAGACTTATATTTAATATTCCGAAATTTAATAGAATTACGCCTGTTTTGCGTGAGCTACACTGGCTCCCAGTTAAGTTTAGAATACAATTTAAGATATTAGTTATTACATTTAAGGCTATTCATAATATCGCTCCAAATTATATATGCAAACTAGTAACTGTTAAGAAGAAGTCAAAATATAACCTTAGGGTGATAACACCAAACTGGAACTCCCAAAGACCAAACTATTAAGTACTTTAGGAGATAGGGCTTTTGCAGCTGCAGCCCCAAGTCTTTGGAACGTCTTACCATTAGAAATCGCAAAGGAGAACAATTTCTCAGTTTTTAAAAGAAAGCTGAAGAAATCTTTTTAAACTGGCTTTTTAAGGATCAATAATCATTTTTAAGATAGTTTCTTATGTTTTTAACTTGGTCGTATTTTAATTTACATGTCAGTTTTTTAGCAGTATTTTAGTTTAATTAGATTTTTTAGTAGTACTTTAACTTAAAGATTGGCTACAACGGAATAATGATAAGTGCTGTGTTGCTGTTTTCGTTCGAGAAATGTGTAATGATTACTAACATATTATTATTATTCAATAAAACTTGTTCCTTCATGCAAAAAAAATCAATTTGATCGGCGTTCTACGACCCAGAAAAGCCCAGTTTCACCAAAAGCCCTCAACTCATGAATAATTCATACTTGGTGTGTGACGTAGCACCCATGACGCTTTGTTACCCCACGCACAACAGTCGATCGTGTGTACTGTATGCATTTACCATACATGCAATGCGGAACAACAGCGGACAAGCGACATCTTCTAGACCGAAAAACAGCGAAAATGTCCGATAGCAGCGAATATTGGGAAGATCACAGTATAGATGAGGAAGAGGAGTTTCATATAGGCACTTCTGAAGATAGTGATGTCAGCTCTAGCGATGAGGGGAGCTCCCCAGGCGAGAGATAAGGCGAAGACGGCGAAGAAGTCGAAGTACGTGGCGCTGAACCATACCGGTTCGAGCCACTTGCGGCGCCTGCAGTTGACCAGCCCGGTGACGGTGATCGTCAGGCCGAAGACGACGAACCAAATCCTGATGATAGACGGCTAAACACAGACTGCATGGTAAGCCCACAAAATGATTCATGAATGAAATACCGAATGATGCTTCGTTTGATCAATTCGTTTCTGCTGTACAAAAATAGTTGTAGGCTATACTTGACAAAAACATGATGGAGACCCAAGGTACATAGTGTAGTAGTACATGTACATGTGTACAATTGTACATGTGTACAATACATGTACAGTGGAAATTTGGGGGTAATTACTATGTCTTGCGTTTTATGATTTGTTGGCAATATTAGCCAGTATTTATGAAGACATGATGGGAAAGTAATCACTGCTCAAAATTCAAATAAAATCATGATCTTTTACCATCATGCTTTAAGCATAATTGACATTTCGTCTGCTCAGAGCAGTAAGGACTTATACACACTTGATGACAATTTTATTTTTTAATGACAAAAGGTCTTATAAGATTAATCAAGTGTAATTACCTAATTAAGTACAAGATTAATGGGTCTTGAGTGCTAAATATAAATTGTGAGTACTCCCATTGTTAAATAAAACATAAATCCAATAATGAAGTTTTCTTAACATAATGGAATTGCACAAAATTTATAGGCCTTATAAGTTCTTTCTGCTCACACATTGCATGTATAAATCTTATAAGTCCTTTCTGCTCTGACCCGACGATTTAGTCTTTCCCTTCAAATCAAAGGTTGTAGCCCCCTGCACAATAAAAATGTTTGATCTGCCCATGGAAAAATGTATTCCTTCGTGATGTACCTGTCCTTGATCAGTTCATGGGGGATGTATTTCAAGATCAATTTTTAAGTAGTGCAACCCCAATGACAAAGTTACTAAAATTATATTTTCCAAACTTGTTTTTTTGTAATAGGTGTTCGTGTGGACATTGTGTTCTTCAGCCTTTGCGCAAACTGTATATGTTGCAAAGAAGTTGAGAAGACAGAGAACATGATGCGGCAGCTGGACATCAACGTGGATGATCCCAACCAGTGCCCTTACCATCCATGATTGGTTTGATGCGATCTGCCTCCACCCAGGAGTGCTTGCAACAGCGTATCTTCAGTACAGAGCATACTATGACAGAGATGCAGTTGAAGGAACGCTTGACCAGTAAGTGATTTGAGTGTTGACTGAATGTACAAAGCCAATGTACCATCAATTTCAATTAATATTTTAGAGCAATGTCAGTTTTGAATGATCTGCATATCAAGCAGATTACTTTTGATTGACCAGAATGAGCACCGGTGTTTACTTCAGAGTAAGTGAATAAGTGAATATGACCTTGGTTGACCCACGTGCATCTATATCTTATTGTACATGCATTACATGTATGTAATTGTTTACTTTTGATCATGATTGCCTTTTGGTATGGTTATAGTTTTATAGCATTTCAGTTTCACATGGTGTTAACGTAAACAATATCGATACTCCACCATGCAAATCACAAATCTTATGTTTATAATTTTGTCTGATTTTTTGTTTTGTTTTACAGAAAATATCGCCATGTTGCATATCGGCAAGTGGTGAGGTGGTGTTGGAGAGTGGCGTTTCAACGGGTGCCACTGCCATCATGTGTAATGGACGCAATCCGCAGGGCGTTCCCAAACCCTGATGGACAGTACAAAGGATTTTCGTATGGCACCACTGGATTAGGCGTTTTTGTTTTATTTTTAAATTGGTAACATTCTTCCCTAGTTATAATGATCTGGAGGAGTTACAAATTATTTTGTGCGTTCATAAACCATGATCAATGGCAGAATCAATTACGTGTGTATTTCATTTTGTGTCTTTGGGGGAGAGTTGATTAATTTAGCACTAATGTGAAATAAACTTGTTTTATGTTGCCAACAATACACTATGGTAAAAAACATTACAAATTCAGTATGGCAGAAAGATGCCAAGAACTGAAAATTTTACAAGACCTTAGTACTTTTGAATAAATGACAAGACAAAAATGTATGTATTTGCAACCAACAATTGAGTTAATTTTGAGGTTAAAATATCAAAATTAAAAAGTTGCCTCTTGATGACGAAAACAACTTAATCAAAATCCTGTACATACTTGTTTGGAACTTGGCCATTGTTCTGTTAAACCGAACTGGAAATCCTTTGAAATTCGTTTCACACTTGCTGCTCTTTTCCCAGGAAAAAACTTACAATCAGTATAACTCTACTGCTGAGCAGGTTCAGATTTTCTTGGATTAAAGTTAATTCAATTAGGTTTTTGCTTTGCATCACAAAGGAGAAGTGTGACAAAGACTAATATTGTAAATGTCATGTTGGTAAAATCTCATGTACTTCTGCCGATAAAACTTAAAACTTGTTTTGAGTGTACAGGCAATAATAAATTGTAAAATACAAGAATAGAATAACAATAAATGTACAGGCCATGTCATTCTGTCTTCCAATCAAATATTAATTTAAAAATAAAAGAACATGTATATAGCACAAATCCATTTGAATAAAATGCTCCAGGCCCTTTAAATATAATAAAATAACCTAAAGTAACAATAGCAAAGATTATAAAAGATTAAATACATGGGAGCCAGATAAAGTGATAAAAACAGGCAAATATCAGCAGGGGCGGATCCAGGAATTTTGGCATAAAGGTGAAATCCTGTGTATTATTCACGAACTTCACCCATTCCTTTGATATCGCAGGATCCCGCGGAAATTGAAAAAGCGAGTCTCTGGATTCTTAATACTATTTCTAGTGCATCCACCAACAACACATGAAGTCGGCATTATAACTGTTACACAACAACGCCGAAAAAAGCTTCATAAAACTTCATGCCTCTGCTGACGCATGAAAACGCATGTACAGTATAATATACACGGAAGTAACATGGCGTCTTCTGTTTACTCGGGTGCTCATGGGTTTATCGTCATCCTTTTCGCTGGTTTACAAGTCCGCTGGTACTATATCGTGGATTTCATAGTGGATTTTCAATGGGTCTTTGTAGGAACCAGTGCAGGCGGAAATTTCAAAAATCGAAGAAGCGGGGTCTAATTTTTTCGGTCAAATTGCAACAAAATTATAAAGAGAAAAACATAACCACAACAATAAATTGTTACCTGAACACAACATAAACAAGGTTCGATAGTCAATTTAATGTGAGAGTTCTCATTGTAGTCCATCTTTAATTAGATTTTTAAATATCATTAATTCTAGTAAATTAATTATATACGGTATATGCTAATTCTGTAATGCGCCCTTGATCATCCACATGGAAAGGGCACAATATAAATATAAATTATTATTATTATTAATGTTAGGTCAGCTAATACAAAACCTTGTTTGGATCTTTCCAAATGGTAGTACATACAAAACCTTGTTTGGATACTTCTAAGTGGTGAATCAATGGACCCTCTATGCATTTGAATGGATTTGAATGGTAGTAAAGCTTGCACTACCAACACTGTTCAAATGGTATCACCATCAATATTATTACAAAACCAATGGTCATTTTGGTAAGTGGAAATTTTGAATGGTTTCAAATGGTCAAACAGTAGGAGGGTTAACAGTGCAAATTTATGAACAAACCATTGAGGCCACTCCAAGCCATTGCTATGGAAGGCAGTGGCTCCTAATGGCTATACTGCAGAGTAACATAATACCTCATACATGTATGTCTGTTGGTTTTAGTGGTTTGTGATTGATGTATTGCAGGGCATACTACATTGTATTATAAATGTTTCCAGTCTCAGTGGCTGGTGGTGGTTTTACTATTGAGAGTAGACCTGCCATTTAAATACAAAACTGTAACTGCTGAAAATCCCAATGATAGTTTTTTAACAGTGGTCTCCCGTGGCCTCAGAGTTTTACAAAATTACTTAAAAGGGTTAGTGTGGCTTACATGTATACGTATGCACAAATTATGTGTACAACATATTGGCCTCCATGTGTAACAGGGTAAAAAAAAACTTTAAAAACAGGGTATGTCCAATGGCGGATCAGGGAATAGCCAGGCCATATTTAAAAACGAAGCTGTCGCCCCCAAAAAAAAAAAAAGAAAGAAAAGAAAAGAAGAAGAAAAAAAGGGGAAAAAGAGACAAACAAAACCCCACAACTTTAAGCCCCCTCCTTTTGCATCTAAGTCTTGCTTATACGTTCAGCTTTTGTTAAAAGTATGCAAATTACAACACACTGATTGGCTACATGAATGTGTTCATAATCCTACTCACGATCCAACATTGCCACAAAATTTGCAATGGTAGTTTGTGCAGTTAAGCCAAGCTGCATTAGACGAGGCGTGCCACGGTGATTGTATGCATGGCTTATGCACGCGACTGGTTGTGTGGGGTTTCCTGGATATTAGGTGAGCCATGCAACGTCCGCAATGTAGGCCTACGTTTAGACTTGGCGCGAACATCGCGTGCATAAAACGCATTTTCAATCTTGTGAGTCTGAGCAGGAGCAGTGACTTGAAAGATTCGTCTTCCATCGTCATATGAGCAGTAAGTATCAACGTAAAATACAGTGGGCTGTTTTTGCAGCACTGTGTAGATTACACAATAATGTATGTACATACCATAACACTCTGGGGGCGGGTTCAAATCCAAAGCTTATCACTGAAATTTCATACTAAATCAAGTATTGTCGTCTAGACCCACAAAACAAACAAACCCCACCAGAAACGTTTCTTGCGAGCCACTTAATACGCCCCTCCACTGAGCATTTGGCCCCCCCTAAACTTTGGGCCTAGATCCGCCGTTGGGTATGTCCAAATGTTCAACTTACAATTTGCTTGTGCATTACAAATAAAACAGGGAATCCATACAGAATAGGGCATCCGAACGACACCTTGAAGTTCAGTCCAGTTCAATTCGGTTCAGTTTATTGCATTACCTGGCTAATAAATGGGTCTGTATATTATGTATCTGGCTAATAATAAATGCCTGGTGCACGGCCAATATTTGTAGCATGTATTTAACTACAAGATGGCACGTTTTATTACCAATTATAATTCATAATGAAATGTTTAAGAATTATGTGAACTGACTGAATATAATTATACACTGTATGTACTGTACATGGCTAAGAATTATGTGAACTGACTGAATATACATGTAATTATGTACAGTGTCAAGGATAAAACTAGCATTGAATAACTGCTGCATATTACTACATGTAGTATGAGCACATAATGTACATTTGTAAAAATTATGAACATTGAAAATGTTTGTAGAAAGGGCAATTTTTGTCCAGGTGATCTGGTCATGTACAATGTACACATGTACACGTAGGTTAGACGGTCAACAACCTACATATGCTGTGCCGGGTACCCGGATACCCGACCGAAACGGTCATTACCCGGTTCCATTTTTCGGTTTCAATTACCCGTAAACGACTTTTTAAAATTCAGACTTAACATTTGAGCGGTGCCAACAGAAATCTGTGACTCTTGAATAATGTAATGTTTGAATGTAATGAAGAGATTCAAGAGATTACACTAGTTAGATAACGCCTTTGTAGTATTTTACAGATGGTTTCCACACACTTTCCTCCGACTGATTCAGTGTGATATAATGTTTGCCTATTGTTAGCAGTTATTGGATTAGTGCATGCTTTATGTCTGCACTGGGAGTGTGTACCATGAGTTGTTAATAGAGGGGATATTATTATAGCTAACGTCCGCATTAATTGTTGCGCTATTAACCCTCCTACAAATGGCGGAAACTCCGATCCTAAATTTTCAGTATGTTTTTCACCAACCTTTAGTACATGTACATAAGCCTGCTGTCCTTTCCAAGTAATCTTACAAAATCAACTGTGTGCCACCCAAGGCCACTGTAAATGTTTGAACATATTTATTTCTCTGGCTCATAAAGGTTAGCGGAAAATCTGGAAATTTGTGTTACAGACTATGTAATGAAAGTTACTTAAAGATGAGGTTTTTTTTTTCCATTGCATTTGGGCAATTCTCCATGGGAGAGGAAAAAATGTCAAAAATTAATATTTACATATTAAACCTTTTTTGTACTTTTTCCAGACCTCAATTAAATGGGGAATTCAGTTCAAAAAATGAAATTGAAAAAAAAAACATATTTCTGGTAAAAACAGTGATTTTTGCAATTTATGATTAAAAACGTTCAGATTTGGTAAAAAAATATAATTTTGTGTATGTATTACTTTCTGAATTACATACAGGGAAAAGGTTTGATTTATTTTATAATGTTACAAGTTACTAACATTACTCAGGGTCATTAAACAAAAATCTATATATATAAATATATATATATATATAGTGTAGGCCTTCATTTAAAAATGTCAAAATTAGCACGTAATTCCGTTACCGAAAAAATGGCAAAAGTTACTTATTTCACAAATTTTCTTGTTTTTTTTATTCATATGTTGTTTTTTTTTAAAAGACCCTACTATAAACATAAATGAAAATAAAACTTTAAAATAGTAATTTCTTGGCATTTTTCCAAGTGGTAACGGAATTACGAAACGGTAACGGAATTACGGTAACGGAATTACGCATGCACAAAGTATGCACATTTCCTCCAGATTATGTACATGACATATTGAATAGGAGATTTGCATGTAACCTTGGACAATAACTTTAAATACTAAATGTGAAGGTGTAGAGGCAATTCCTAACACCAAGCAGATGCACAAACTCAGTCATATCCCGATATGTGGTTGATGTGAAACCTCATGCCCAATCAAGTACAACTGTCAGGCACATCTTCAAAGTTGAACATCCACAGAGCGTCCAAGAGAAAGTGTCAAATGAGAAAACTGACTTGAATAGAGCTGTAGAAGTAGTAAATGTTGTCTTGCCAGATGTAGTTGTTGGAAAGTGGGTGTTAATCCCATATCACACTGCCAAAACAACAAACTACTATGTTGGCCAAATCTTGACACAAACAGAGAGTCAAGAAAAGGTAGCAGTTAACTTTCTGCAGCACAGGGGTCAGTTTAAGTTTGTGTGGCCAGAGCGTGAAGATGTTGATGTTATTGAGACAACAAACATCACATTGATCCTACCTGAACCCCAGATGGATAGACGAGATGTGCTTTCATTCCACACAGATCTCTCAAGCTACAACATCCAATAACTTTTTTTTTTTCACAGCTTGCACAGTCTTGTTACATTTTCCCTTGCTCAGAGATGCCAACCAGTACAGTTTTATTGTATTTTGCACGATAAACTAGTGAAATACGATAATACAATTTTTCATAGTAAAATTCGATTTTCGGTAAAAAAAAATACATAAATACATGTAAAACCATTTAAAATGCTCTAAATTGCACAGTTGAGCATTTAAAAATCATAAACATATGCGTAAAAATATTCCAAGGACAATTTTCTTTCTCAATTCAGCCGCTTCAGTCACTTTGGTCGCATTTTCAGGAAAATACTAAACTTGAAATGTACTAATGTTTCCATTTGCATGGTTATTAATTACCAAATCTATAATACGTTTTTTAACATGGAACAACCACAGAATGTTAAAAAAAAAAAGAATTTGAGGAAGCAAATATTGAACATTTGTTATTGTTGCTGCAGTTCATCATGTATGTGTTAAATATTTCTATTAAAGATTTCCCTCTTAAACATGTTAAATGGATTTAAAGTACATGCCCTTGTTTTAACCAGGACACATTATATATTATTTGACCATTTTTACCTTTAGGAAGATAACAATAGATCAATCCATTAAGCTCGCCCTTAACGTGTTGACCAATCACAGCCTTTGCTACATGTATGCCACCAAAAGTCAGCCACGGTAAAATCCTCAAGTACAGTGGTGATGTAGGCAATCCTGTGATTGGTCTATTAATTAGGCAAATTCTAAAATCTGCTAACCAGCAATGCAGCCATCACCAGATTACTTTCATTTGACCTTGACCTTTGACCTAAAAAATGAAGCTGAGACATGTTTAGGCCTACATTTACATTTTGATCTGCTAATTTTCACCTAGCTTTCCCCTTGTGCCATTTTATAAACTTCTAAAATTTGTATTGTGATGAGTTTATGTTGAATTCAATGTTAATGTATTGCATTTACCTATTAAACCTATGGCGTAATTCCGTTACCGCCCAGGCGTAATTCGTTACCGTGATTAAAATGCAAATTATGAAAAGAGTGATTATTTTTTCAACTTTGTTCTGCATTGTAGTTAACAACAACCCTGAACTCTACAAATAACAGGTAGTGTCCAATTTTAAAATTTCAAAACTTCAGAGAGTTTTATTAATTTATGCGAGAACTCAAATATGCTTGTCCTCCATCCGTAATTCCATTACCGATATTAAAGCTCCGCCCCTTAAAGGGTAATCTTGTGGGATTTTTTTTTTTAGCGGTCAATCAATTCTATTGGGTCTTGGCTCCCTTTCCATGTTTAGATGAGTTGCCTAGCATAGAACATATTTTCTTGGGAAAGAATAATCCTTGACAAAGTGACAAATGGGCGTAATTCCGTTACCAAAGAATTGCCCATATGCTGTGCCGGGTACCCGGATACCCGACCGAAACGGTCATTACCCGGTTCCATTTTTCGGTTTCAATTACCCATAAACGACTTTTTAAAATTCAGACTTAACATTTGAGCGGTGCCAACAGAAATCTGTGACTCTTGAATAATGTAATGTTTGAATGTAATGAAGAGATTCAAGAGATTACACTAGTTAGATAAATGCTTAAATTGTAGTATTTTACAGATGGTTTCCACACACTTTCCTCCTACTGATTCAGTGTGATATGTTTGCCTATTGTTAGCAGTTATTGGATTAGTGCATGCTTCATGTCTGCACTGGGAGTGTGTACCATGAGTTGTTAATAGAGGGGATATTATTATAGCTAACATCCGCATTAATTGTTGCGCTATTAACCCTCCTACAAATGGCGGAAACTCCGATCCTAAATTTTCAGTATGTTTTTCACCAACCTTTAGTACATACAAGCCTGCTATCCTTTCCAAGTAATCTCACAAAATCAACTGTGTGTCACCCAAGGCCACTGTAAATGTTTGAACATATTTATATCTCTGGCTCATAAAGGTTAGCGGAAAATCTAGAAATTTGTGTTACAGACTACATGTATGTAATGAAAGTTACTTAAAGATGAGGGGTTTTTTTTCCATTGCATTTCTATTTGTTGGATTTGATATCTGGCAATTAGTTTTCTTCCTCCGCATGTGGAGAAAATAAAATAGAAACTACGAAAACTAACAAGATACACCTGCTTAGGAAAAAAAAGATACCCAAAACTGTAACGAAAGTTACAGTGTAACGAAAGTTACCCACATGTAACGAAAGTTACTGTGCCCAATGTTAGCCTGCATGTATATGCCTATGGCATTAAGATTTACTTTATGAATATCAGCATAAAACAACAGAGGGCAGTGTTATACACAAAAGCAGAGGAATTTACCCACAATGCAACCTGCTTCCTGTAAGCGCACGTTTTCTTCATTAGCACATGTTTTACACGTCACTAGTTTATCTTTGAACTTCTGACAGCTGTGATGAGTTGGAAATTTCATATACTTTATCTTGCATTTTATGGACTGCCGTGTTCACTGATCGATAACTTCACAGCAGTCCGTTGTTGTTTATGCGCGTGCACACCAAAAATGTGGGCCGCGCTAGCATTTCAAACTGACGCATGCGTAGTGGTTTCCCCCCGTTTTCGGGGGGGGGGGGGGGAGATTATTTGAAGTTCCCAAGACTGTGTTTGATAGCGGTTCATGTGTGTGGTAGCGGTTCGTGATTGTAGCTGCTCGTAGCGTCATCGGATCGTGTATCAAAAACATACAAACAGTTTTGAACCAAGACTAGAAATGGCCCAATCCACAAGGTAAAATATTCTACACGAGACAGCAAATGATAAAGAAATTGCACAAACCAGTTGTAGCTACATGTAATAACCGTGGCCATTTCAAATTTCCAGGGAATTTGTGATCTGTAAAGTCTAATTACGTACATGAGCTTCAACTGCCGATACATAACACGTGTGCACGGGTATATTTACTAAAATGCATTTGAAGAACAAAGTCTACTTTACTTTTATTATCAAATATGAGAACATTTCTCAATGTTCTTTGAAATTGTTCGTAATGTTCTTTGAAATTGTTCGTTTTTTGTTTGTTTTTGTTTTCCTTTTCCTTCTCGATGAGACTTGTTGAACAAAACAAAAAAAGTTCCAAAGTTCATAAGGCCTGTTGGACTACTACATGTACATGTAGGATAGGGGTTTTGAGTAGTCCGCCGTCATTTTAACTAGCATTTGGGCAGCAGATCACCATCACATTCAAAACCTGTAGCCATAGATACAAACACCCATTAATCAGTCAGACTTGTACATGACTCATGACCCCCACTCGAGTCACATTTTTAGTGACTCTGACTCGAGTCAACATGTATAATGACTCAGACTCAACCCTTGGAAATTAGACTGACTCAGAAGATTGTAACTCGATTTCGGAGGCAAAATGGCCTGTTCAATATTGACCATTTTCACATCCAATGAAGAATACTCAATGTGGACAAACATGTAAAAATTAATAATAATGTGTGGACTTATATAGCGCACGTACATGTATCCACCAACTAAGTGGTGCTCAAGGCGCATTATATCATTACCCCTGCTCATAAGGCTCATAAATCATTCCTGAAACCATCTCAGCTCCCTGGGGAGTATACAGCTCAATTGCTGCCATTACAGCGCATACAGGGCTAATCAACCAACTCTGCCCTCACAGGTACCCATTTAACCCCTGGGTGGAGAGAAGCAATTATGGTTTAAGTGTCTTGCTCAAGGGCACAAGTGTCACGGCCGGGATTTGAACCCACATTCTGCTGCTAACACCAGAACTTGAGTCCGGTAAGCTAGACCGCTCGGCCACGACACTTCACGACACTCAAATTGCCAGTAAAGCTCGGAAAATACATCTTTATTTTTCAACAAAACTGGCAATTATGGTTTTGTTTGGGCGATAAGACGATAATATCAAATATCGCGATATCTTTTTTTATTCGATTTACGATACGAGAACCTTTGAAGTTATCGAGATATCCGGCAAAATCGCGATTAAAAAAATACATCGAGATTAACACAAAAAAAATCGCCATTGTGATTCAAGTCAGAAATTCCATGGAAACAAAATTAGGACAGTCTTTTCAGCTTTTGGAAGTGAGAAACAAAAGTGAACTACTTCAGAAGTATGCACACAACGCAAACTAATTTGTGATTTATTGTGATGTTTGTAGAGGGGTACAATGTACATGTATATACATGTACCTGTGGTTATCAGCTCTAAAGCAATCATGCGTGAATAATAATAATAATAATGTATAGATTTATATAGCGCACGTATCCACCAACTAAGTGGCGCTCAAGGCGCATTATATTATTATCCCTGCTCATAAGGCTCATAAGGCTCATAAATCATTCCTGAAACCATCTCAGCTCCCTGGGGAGTATACAGCTCAATTGCTGCCATTTCTAAGCGCATAGAGAGCAAACCATCTCTGCCTTTCACAGGTACCCATTTAACCCCTGGGTGGAGAAGCAATTATGGTTAAGTGTCTTGCTCAAGGACACAGGTGTCACGGCTGGGGCTCGAACCCACATTCTGCTGCTGGCAACACCAGAACTTGAGTTCGGTGCGCTAGACCGCTCGGCCACGACACTCCATGTAACAAAATAATCGCATGTAACAAAATGTAATGTAACAAAATAATCGCAATACTATCGAAAATCGCGATACTATCGAAAATCGCTACATACATGTATGTTTGCTGATATATCGTGGATGAAAAAAATCAATATCGCCCATGCTTATCCCTCCTATAGGTTTAACAATCAAAGACACTCAAAATTTGTATGTCACTCCCAACCCATTGACTTTGTGCAGTGCACTCAAATAAATGCAAGGACATGTGGCTATGGTAGGAGGTCAAACCAAAACCACTCGACTGTAACTTATGCAGTACATACATGTACATGTACACAGCTCTGTGTGACTCTGCACATTGTAACTTGTAAGACATACACAAGTGTGTTTGACTTTGCCACTATCTCCAGCACTCTTATACACATGTGTGAACAATTGGCAATGCAACCAAAAATACTCAAGTGACTGTCTGTGGGTGCGGTGCTTACTGGGCCAAATTTCAGCCTGGGCATACATGTAGGAGGGTTAATGGTTTGCAGCTCCCCCAATACAGCAATCTAGCATACGTGTACTGTACAGTATGTCATTAACCAAAAGGGGTTTCAACCTTTACATTACAGCTACAGGTTTGGGACGAACTTACCCATTTACATATGTACACGAAAAAAATAAATTAACTAAACGCTTAAATTCACGTAAAGTTGTTAGGAACAAAAGTGCTAGAAACAAGTGTATGAAATGTTGAAATAAAGTTGTTGAAAGATTATTATAAAGTTGAATGTGTGATGTCTTTTTATTCTTTAGGTACATGTACATGTACAGTGTACTTGTGCATACTGCTAGATCATTGTCTTTGAAAAACATGGTATGTGATTTCAGTTCCAATGCATTTCAATCTTAAAATGACAGTCAAGGAGAAAAAAATAAATTAAAAAAAATTAAAAAATCCCGACCGACCGACCCCTTCAAATATTTTCACTGGAGGGCAACTCAACTTTTTTTTTTTTGGCCTAATAGAGGGTCCACTTGTCGCACTTTGTGAAATAAAAAAGACCTGCAAAAGTAATTTTGTTGACAGATTTTTGTACTGCCTTTGATACAAATTGCCACATACAAAGAGTGAATAATTTCGCTTGTATTGCATCTAGGAAAATTCTACTCAAAATGTGAAGTTGCTACGCAAAATACAAGATTTTGCTATGATTAGCATTAGATTCGCACCAAAAATATTTCTGCCTAAAGATTTGGTATGCAAAATTTTTTTAACGAAATCGATCCCTGCAGTTGGTATAATATCCTACCTGGATAACCCTTAAACAATTTTGTAAAAATACACAACTACTCCCAAATGTATAAAATAACAAATACATGTACATGTATGTATGAACACAAGTTTCTCTTGATTTATGAGAGTCATAATAAATGTGGACTCTATATTAACCCTAACCCCTTGGGTATTTTTACTAGAAATCATCCTGAATCCACCAGAATCCACCAAAATCCACCAATTTTGTCACACACAAAATGCTGGTGTCCTGAATCCATCAGAATCCGCCAGTGTAGATATTGGACATATCCTGAATCCGCCAAAATCCACCACTAAATTTCTGGTGGATTTTGGCGGATCATTCAAAATACCATGCTCACATGAAAATTTGTATAGTATGTTTGCTGCATAGAATCCATCGCAAATCCCAACATACAGTACATGTAACTATAATCCATCATAGGGGTGTCGTAGCGGCGTGTCTAGCTATCGGATTCAAGTTCTGGTGTTAGCAACAGAATGTGGGTTCGAATCACGGCCATGACACTTGTGTCCTTGAGCAAGACACTTAATCATAATTGCTTCTCTCCACCCAGGGGTTAAATGGGTACCTGTGAAGGCAGAGTTGGTTTGCTCTACAATGTATATGCGCTAGAAATGGCAGCAATTGAGCTGTATACTCCCCAGGGAGCTGAGATGGTTTCAGGAATGATTTATGAGCCTTATGAGCCTTATGAGCCTTATGAGCAGGGATAATAATATAATGCGCCTTGAGCACCACTTAGTTGGTGGATACGTGCGCTATATAAATCCACACATTATTATTATTATTATCAACCAACATGACCAAGCAGTTAAAAACTATTGAAATCCTGAATCCATCAAAATCCGCCACATGCTCAATGTGGAGGTATCCTGAATCCACCAAAATCTTCCAATACAGGGGGATGGATTTGATGGATTCAGGGTGGTTAGGGTTAACAAATCTTAGTAACATCCCTATTCCCCACACACATTTTCACCACTATTCCCTAACAAAATAATCAGACATTTTGTGTGGCTTAAATGCTCAGTCTGAATTTTAAGAAGTCGTTCACGGGTAATTGGAATAAAAAAAAAATAGAACCAGGTAATGACAGTTTTGGTCGGTATCAGGTACCAGCCTTAACCCTAACTAGGCAGATTCACGCAAACCGCCGATGGTGGCGCTATTTTTCATATCCTTTTTTTCTGTCGAAGTTGTGACCCGCCGAACTTTCATGGTAAAATTCTAATATAAAGGGTAGTCTACGGATGTAGTCACTTCTAGTGTCGATAAATGGATACTACACATCGTGGTTATCTTAATTGATCAGTCCATGCCAACTGTAACGTTGGCACAAAAACAGTGCAACTTGCGCAAAATAGACTTTGTTAGTACTACAAGGATACATTGCAGGCAAATTCGGTCACAACTTTTCAAATGAAACTGGATCTTAAAAAATTACCTAATATTTAAATCAACAAAAATTCGTAACTTTGCATAGGGTTAACCTATCATGACCATTGACCCCTCATTTTCTTTCTAATTTGTTGTTCTATCCAGTGATATGACATTTAAAAGCATTGAAGCAACTTCAAATTTTCATGAAACTGCCTACCCTAACCATCCCATATCCTGTAAAATCCTCCAAGGGGCACTTTTTTGGAAAAATTCAGCACTGTTCAAAACTGTTACTTTCACCTCTTCAAATGGGGCAAAATTACTACCTGGCAAGAAGTACTGGCCATAAGTGGTGAATATGAAAGATCAATGAAAATGCATGGTGCATTTTGAAGATAAGGGCATGTTTCCAAAAGTGCACTGATGGATTTTGGAGGATTCAGGAAGGTTCCTAGCCAGAGGTAGAATGTCGTATCCGACCGCCACTTTTTCTCATTCAATATAACCAATAAAGTAATCTTACCTACAGGTAGTAAGGTGGAGAACATACAATGGATGACGATGGACATATACTTCAAATTATTCCAGGATATTTTTTTCATGAAAAATCAGGCATTTTTGGTAGACGATGACTTCCTCAGTCATGTCAGTCTGATCTTGTCAACTCCCCAATTAGTGACCAACACAGTCATTGTACATGTACATGCGCAGTGGCAACTAATAGGATCCTTCTATTTTCTGAAGGGAAGATTTTTTTTAAAGGGAAATAAAGTCCGAAAACCATCATATTAAAAGTGGATTTTAAAGATACTTGTAGTTTTTACTTTCTGTACCCCCAAAAATCAATGGAATCATTTTTTAACTGGTTAGTGGTTGCAAAAAAATTCCAAAAACCCTTAAAAAGTGGCGGTCGGATACAACATTCTTTCCCTAGCCAGAATACCTTGGGGGTTAGGGTTAATATGAGCTACCATCAGTTGACTTCCGCTGGAAATTACTGTTGCCGTGTTCACACTTGGAATGCTTTACCCCGCTTACTCACCTCTGCTCTGAGAGGAGTTAACCCTAACTCCCTAAGCATTGTTACTGAACAATAAAAATCCTTCAAAATCCTCCAACTGCTTTTGTTGTCTAGGGAGTTAGGTAGCCCTGATAGGACCTTATCTACAGTACACTTACGATTAGGTCCTGACCAAGAGTACTTCCCGTTCGTATACCTGTAAAGTTTGCACTGGATTTTCTCCTTTTTTTACCTGTCTTCATTGGGTGAACCTAGTAAATGAAGACACTGTTACTTCTTAACTGCCTCTTGGAGAAACGTTTTTTGCCTAAATATGTCTAAAAAAAAGAGTATTTCCCAGACATTTCTCAGAGCAACGGCCAATCTGTGTACAAACTTTTCATGCCGTTCATGCTGAATAATGCACATGAGCGATGACCTTGGGTCAGAAACATCAGTGCGCCGGCAGAACACGCCTCAGCTCATTAAATCGCCTGCACTGTAAGTAAAGTCCTGTCGCCTCTTGCGCAATTGATGTTCCGCCGCAATCGATGTTCTGACCCCAAGGTCATCGCATGCGCATTATTCAGCATGAACGGCATGAAAAGTTTGTACAGATTGCGCTGTTCTGAGAAATGTCTGGGAAATACTTTTTTAGACATATTTCGGCAAAAAACGTTTCTCCAAGAGGCAGTTAAGAAGTAACAGTGTCTGCATTTCCTCGGTTCACCCAATGAAGACAGGTAAAAAAAACGGAGAAAATCCAGTGCAAACTTTACAGGTATACGAAGGGAGTTAGGGTTAATGTTAGCAGTAAAACCTTGAGGTCTTAACACTAACAGCAGCTAACTTTTAATGTGAAACGAAAGTGGGTTATCCCTAGCTAGGATGTTAATTCGTGTTTTCAATACAAACTTGTTGAGTCGGTCGGGGGCACTGTTTGCCGCTTCGGTGATCACATCATGCGGACAGAATCGAACCGCAGAGAAGACCAAAACAAGGCAAGAATTGGTCAAAAACACAGTGTAAGTTTCAATATTTTTTATTATCAAAGGCATACATGTAATAACAATACAGTATAGATACATAAGGAATTAGGCCTACAGTGCAATGTGTTTTGTTCGTGAAATGTGCAATTTACGTTTCTTTCTAGATACACTCTGTATCCTAGCGCTTATGTGAATAATATAACAATAGGATCATCCTAGCTAGGTTATCCCTACCCTAGTTTACATGGCAGACAGATCACATAAACAAACTGTGTAATTGCCTCTTGACACAAGACTCAAATTTGACACCAAGCCAAGGACTCCAACTAACATTAGCTCATAACTTATTCATACAAAAAGGATTGGAACTGAATACAATATCAAATCAAATCAGTTCATGACATTGGATTGATTAACATTCTCACCAAGCCTTGGCATATAATTAATATGATTAACAAGCAAGCAGCATGGGCTGATATTTAATTTCATTTGTGCAACTGTGTAGGCGCAGGCCTACATTTAAAATGCAAAAAAAAACGCACCTGTGTCCACCGTCGTAGCGTTGTCCGTTTCCGACACTTCACCATTCAAGTATTTTTCAGCGGCATTTGTTATCAATTCTGTTCTTCGATTAACCTCATTTTCATCAATTTGATGACCTTGAAGATCTTCTGTATCCATTATGACAGAATGGAGCTATATATTAATCTCCCATAGGCGGTATTTTGTACTAAATTTTAATTGTTTATGTCAAAGAAAATTAATCGCGATTGACTTGTCGCCATTTTGACTGACCCTAAATGTCTGATGCCAGCCTCATTATTCAATTAATTTTGTACACCAAATTCGAGTCGGAACCAGTCTTGAGTTTAACAGCCTCGTTTCGGAAATTGCTACATGGAGTTTTGATCAAAAGAGGGCGCCATGATATTTGTATTTATATCGTACTAGCGGGATGCCGCGCTTCGCGCGGCACCCGCTAGGTGTGGGTGATGTGTGAGTATTAAATGTTGCGGGTTTTGTGCCGACTTCTTTGCTGGTTTATGTAATGTAATATGGGGTAACGGGGTCTAATTTGCAGGGGGCACTCAAGGGTCATCATTTTCTAGAATGAGCTTGGTGATTGGTTAATTTTTGAGCGGGGGGGGGGGGCATGTAAAAAGTCAAAGTGACATAACACAACAGCGCCCTCGGGTTTTTAACATGGTAGGACAGTGAATATTGAATAAATAAATGTACTGAAAAGAAATACATGTAGACAGAAAACGGGTATCCTAGTATTTTCGTACAGTTCAGACACAGATATGTGCACAAAATGTCTCTTTTGGAAATTGATTGCATGGCCCCTTCAAGTCATGAAAAAAGGGGGAAATAAATATGAATAACATTAAATTTGCAGATGAAATCTGCACTGTTTCCTGAGGCCCCCACCCCCTTAATATAAAATAGGACGCAGTTTGAGTTTAAATTGTTGCCATGGCGCTGTAGGTTTTTAAAACCTTTTTAAAATATTCAAAATTGGGAGAAAAGATTCCCAAAATTGTTTTGTGTGAGAAATGTCCTGAAACCTAAGTGCATAAGCTGTTGTGATTGTCAGATCTGAAATCGTTTTATATTACCTCAAAGTTGAAAGACTGATGGTATCTACACTGGCAATTGTGAAATCATTTTGGGCTTTTCTAACAGTTCAAGTTCTACTTCTATGTATGTAAAATCAAAGGTCAGAGTCCCTATTTCATCGGTTGAAAATTGTTTTCACAAATCAGCAAGCTGAGGAATACAGAACTGCTATAAAAATATATATTATAACATAGGGCCTATATTATAATATATCTTATAATATATATTATATGAATCTGGGACTGAGAAATAATTTAAATTGTGTTAAACTTTACTTTGAAAATGCAGTGAACTCTCCAAAAGACATGAATCTGGGACTGAGAAATAATTCACATTGTGTTAAGAAATTATTTGAAAGTGCACTGAACTCTCCATAGACTTTGTACACAATCGAGGACATGGCGTCTGGATACTACAGGCTTTCAAAAGTATTACATGGGTACTGAGGTTAATTGATGTTTGGTATTTATTATCAAATATCAAACAAAAAAAAGGGTTTTGTAAATGTTGATCATGTTGATTAAAATTGTTTATTGATGTTTGGAGATAGCTGTGATAATCGTAGCTCTTGGTCACGTCCCTATAACTAGGACTAAAAGAGCTACGCGAAATAAATGCATCAACAAAGAGTCGAGTCGACACACCGACGTCATTACCGACCAATCAGGAGGTCCGTCTGAAACAGAGAATCAGACATTTCGCAACGCGGCAGTTCGGTACTGTTCGTGGTATGTGGCACCCGGCCTCCTCGACCAACGCTCACCGAAAGCCGCGGAGTAACCCAACCAATGTTGCTCATGTTGATTAAAATGTTTACGGATGTTTGGTATTTTATTGTTTTATTATCAAACAACAAAACAACAAACATTCCAAACGTGTGTTGTAAATGTTGATGAAAATTGTCTTTTGAGCACAAAGGTCACGTAGGTACGGAGTTCATTGATGAAAATAAGACCAATCAGGGGGTCCGTCTGAAACAGCCAACCAGACATCTCGAACCACAGCAGTCAGGGGAGTGTTCGCCTCATCTGGCACCCGCCCGACCCCTCGATCACCGAGGATAGCCGCGAAGTCACCCGACCAAGCTTAACGATCATTGCGGGTGTCCGGCTGCCGTTGCACGCAATCCACGCAATCGCGGGTAGACGTCGGAACACCAACAACGCAGACCCCAACCCACGGGTACCCCGAAATTGACCCCAGGACGCATCAATTCAGCAGGGTGCGGGCGCCAGTTGACGCGAAACATGGCGGCGCCCTGAAACAAAGATGGCGGCGCCCTGAAACAAAGATGGCGGCGCCCCGTGTTTGCACTAACAAAGATGGCGACTTAACGATCATTATAGTATGGATGGATGCTATGCCAATGATCTCTATTATATAGAGATCGGTGTGTGACTGTGTGCCATGCTCGCGTCTAAAGTATAGTAAATGCAACTAGTTTTTAAAGTAGTTCGGGGTTCCACATCTACCAATTCAAGAAGTTTGTTCAATAATTTGATTTATCTCGTCCCAAAAATAAATGGTTTGAGATGATCCTATTTTTGTATCTTATTTAAATTTTACTCAGTATTTTGTTCATGAAGTTTTCTATTTTATTCAGACAGCTTAATATCCAAATTCATGTTTCAAACCCTAAAAGATTAAAACAATTTGCTAAGACGGCCGTCAGATAATTCACCCTCTTATATCGCTTTAATAATAAATATTTTAGTCTATTTATTTATTTATTTTTAAATGGGAATTAGGGGTTCAAATTCTTGAGGATTGGGTATTTTATAGGGCGGCGACCATATAATTACAATCATACTTGATTTTTCACACTCTTGTTTTAAAATTCTGCCAAACTCGTTACAATTCTTCTCAATACATAGTCTGCTGAAGGCAAACGTTGGTCCTCGTACTCGTACTCAATCACATCATACTGCGTATGATTTTTCCCCGTACCGTTCTCACATTGTATTGTACACGATCCATTGTAATCCACTGACAGAGGGCGTTCACTCTCAGCCAGTGACACTATGCTCGTAGAACCTTTCCTTGAAGTGTACAGAAATTGTTTTATCATGCACATACTCGATGAGTAAGTTCTCATACTTGTCATCAAATGTATTATAACACATTACATAGATTCTGTATTGTAATTGGTTGAGAGCGTGTCACATGACGTTCGCTATTTTTTACTGTAATGCCAAGCAAACATATTATTTTCCCCCTATTTTCTACAAATCTGGTATCAAATGAAAGAGGACAATCTAGAGAATCGAACTATACCAAAATCTCACTTTTGAAAATTGGGTCCAAGTTTAGAGTTTTGCCAGAGCCAGTCACAAAATTAATACTGACTGCTTCGCGGGTTGACGCGTGCGCCTTGACTAAAGGCTAAGCAAGATAACGAAATAGGCCTACAAGTGAAGCCCATGGTTCTCTAATTGTATTATAAATCTTCTATGGACAAAATCCTATACTAATACTATTTTACATAAATTATTGTACAAAGCATGGTTTAATTTATTTATTTTAAATCACAACATTTGGGGGGGGGGGGGGGGGCGCCTAGGGCAATTACCACCTGAAAACGCAGCTTTGCTGACTGGAAATTTATTCTGGTTGTTCTATCCTTGGTAGGATATAGATAGGGGACCAGTCTAGGTCTTGACTAGCCTGAAGATCTGACGTCACGCTTTGAACAAGAGGCGCGTGAATTATATTACGAGAGACACTGGCCGTGCATCCGCCATATTTTTCCAGATGCTGAACTTCGACCTTGGTTGGTAGCAAGCACGCGCGCAAGCCTCGAAGCGTGACGTCAGATCTTCAGCACACCGCGTTAACGTATCCAATAAAATACTTTGAGTGGTACGCCTGAAGCCTGTCTATATCCTTGATATGATATAGACAGGGGACCAGTCTAGGTCTTGACTGGTCCCCTGTCTATATCCTATCAAGGATATACTTAGTAATTCACGCGCCTCTAGCTCAAAGAGCGTGACGTCAGATCTTCAGGCTATGGAAGGTCACTCATTGGTTAATGTATGCATACTGTGCGTGCGTGTAATGCGCAGCGCGCATACATGAACCAATGAAAGCAGCCTGGTGTACACTGCATACAATTACATGTATCCTGCAGACAACCCTGCTGAAAAGCATTGTTTATGGGAGGGTGGTGGTCCCAACCAATATTATCATGGATTGCAGCTCTGAAACAGTGGTAACACTGGTTGATCAAGAAGGGGAATATCCAACCCCCCCCCCCCAAAAAAAACACACCCCAACAAACAAAATCTACTGTACTTTTTACAAACTCACCGTTTTTGGCGTCAGAAAAACTGTCTAACTCACTGGCATTTCTGATTCATTGGCATTTCCATCAATAAATGTGTATTTATTTATTATAATATTAAGTTTTGTTTTATTATTACAAATGTAAATCCAGTCTACACTTTTATTCAAATGTCTGTAAATGAATCCATACTTTATATGAATCAAGAGATCTACAGACTCACCTTATTTCAATGCTATTCTAACATCAAATGTTCATCCCATGAAGTCAAAAGGTCAGTTGGTAAATTAGTTCACTGATTTAACTTAAAGGCACAGTATTGTCACAAGCAACAGGGCATGGAATCGGAAGGCTAGTTTTAGATTAACTCAGTGACTGCCGTAACACCCCACATGATAAGGTCGTATTCTGCATAATTATATATGAGCCAGTAATTTTCAGTCACTGACATCAATTCCATGCCCTGTCGAAAGTCTGCTCTGATCGTTACGATACTCCCCCTTTAAATGATAGCACCTCAGCCAGAAATGCACTTGCTCCCTTCCCCAACCACCACAACCCCTCCCCAATCCACCAAATGGTTTGAGACTCAATCGAAATGGCTTATTAAGTGTTTCCATTCGCAGAGTCGGCTTGTAAATAATATATGAGAGATTTCAGCTCTTACTGAGAACAGACTATTGAATTTTAAGTGGTTTTTGTTCAGTATTGTTGTGCTTGTAACGAGTATTATCTCATCTGTATAATGATCATATTAATAACACTGTCAACAAAAGATATGAAATCAATAAATCTGAAGTCTTTTTGATGACAGGACAATTTAGTGTTTCATTACGTTTTTCCGCCCGCTGTTGACTCGTGTTATAATGAGAGGTTTCAGCTCTTACTGAGAACAGACTATTGAATTTTAAGCGGTTTTTGTTCGGTATTGTTGTGCTTGTAACGAGTATTATCTCATCCGTATAATAATAATATTAATAACACTGTCACCGACAGATATAAAATTAATAAATTTGACGTGTTTTTGATGACAGGCCAGTTTTAGTGTTTCAGTTTTAATGTTTCCACCAGCAGTGGGCTTGTATTATGCCTATATTATACACTCACTGGCCAAAAGTATTTCAACATGCTCAAAATAGCACTTTACAGTAACAGGTGAGATGATCATTTAATCCGATTTCATCGATTGTGTATTACATAGCAAGAACAGTAAAAAAAGAACATTGACTTCAAAACAAAGGCAATTTCAAAAATGCTGAAGTCTTAAATAAAACAAATTATTGTAACACAGTTCTCCAAACTGAACTTTGGAGTGAATTTCAATGTTGCAATACTTATGGCCAGTGAGTGTATTTCAAGGGATGTTTGATATCATCATTAACTTTACACCAAGTTATGTCAAACTTTAATCAATGATATTTTTTAGACCAAAACCAAGGCAATTTTCATGATACTCTTTTAAAATAAAACATAATATAATTAATGATATCTTTATAATATTAATACATAATATATTTTCTATAAGTTGATCCAATATGACAAATCTTTGTTGGAATAATTATACTTTTTTTAAGGCAGGGTTTGCATTGAAACAAAAAGAAATGTTATATACTGGATGGTTCTGAAACAAAATAGTCAAACGTTTTAGAGCTTGGGTTTATTTTATAGCTGTTCTACAACTTTCTGTATAACGACAAAAACGACAAAAAACTTCAGTGTATCAGTATTTTTCTCAAAGTGAGCACCTAATGTGATGAAAATTACAGGGTTGAAATGAACGTACATTTCCAAATATACGTGTTATCCCTGTCCCCTTAAAATCGATTTCATTTCCCCTTTCTCTTAAGAATACACAGGCCTCCCAGTACCTAATCTACCAAATACAGGTTTTTTGAAAAGGTTTTTAAAGCAAAATATAGGTTATTATAGGTTTACCAAATGCTAAAATATAGGCTTTTATAGGTTATTTCCCGTGATTATGCAGTGTTAAGTAACAAATATTTGGTAAATTGCCTACCTTCCGAGTACTTTTTGCAACAAAATCTAAGCGCAAGGCACATGTTACAGTTTGGCTACTGTTTTGGCTTCATCTCTTTATACTTAGGAAGTAATTTTTCTTCAAAGAGGATTTTATGAGGAAGTTGAAAATGTGTTGCAGGAGATTAAAAATATAGGTTTTTACAGGTTAATATAGGTTTTTTGGGGGAAATAAAGGTTCCCATTTTGAAATATAGGTTTTTATAGGTTTTTATAGGTTTCGCTGGGAGGCCTGAATATAGTAACATTTGTCTCAGTAATGACAGATATTTGGTTCCCCTTAAAAATATGCATTGTCTGTTTTATTTGTTTTCATTGGAACATTGATAATTTCCTGTCAAAAGGAATAAAATTACTTTGAAATGTGATATTCCAGAAAACAGTTGTTAGAAGTTTGGTTTAACAGAAACAAAATTGAATTCCAGTACATATTGATTGTAAAACCATATTTAAAATAATTTTATAGCAATGTTCTGATGAAAAATAAAATGTCTGTTAAAATAGCAAAAGTTGATGTTAACATAGTGAAAAACACAGGAAATACATCTTTAACCCGTATCCGCCGATCTACGTGATAACCCGTAGATATGTAAAACGCTACAAACGCCGACCTACGTGATTTTCCGTACCGTGTTTTTGTCCAATTCCAATTTACGTTTTTTCGATGACTGTATTTCATGATTATAGATATGAAATTAGACAAGTCTGACATCATAATAAAGTGCATGTTCTCCTCTTTCCATCAGTATATAATGTGTCTGTGTCAGTGATTGTAATATTCTCTAAATAAGGAATCTTTCTGATTGTGTGCAAAAACAATGTATCTCTGTGCGGGGGCTTAGGCACATACAGTCTTTTGTGTGTTTACATGGTTAGGCGGATATGGGTTTAATTTCACACTTTAGCATGTTATTAAAGAAATTCACATTCCAAGAGACATTTAACACAGATTTGACAAAAATAAAAAATCCTGAAAAAATGGGTAGCAGGGCCTGGGTTTCCCTTTGGTCTAGAGGACAAAGCCCCCTGAACCTCCTGGATGTTTAATTGTGGAGGATTTACAGACTCTCCACATCCCCACAAACAAGAAACTAGAGGTTTGGACACAATACAGGCTACTTCTTTCTTTCCTTGATGGTTACTTTTGAGGCAAGGGGAGATTTGTGAAAAAAAAAAAAAAATCCTCAAATTAGGAAAAATCCAGAGAAATCATAGGCCTGTCAACATTTTTGATTAAAAAGTTGGTAGAATTGTTGTTTTGGAGAAAACTTCTTGGGTGAAAAGCAGTATCAGATTGGCCAACATGCTCTTAATGAAAATAGATCTCTCTTCAGAAATGGTTTATGCATTTTAATATTTTTTAGTTTTTTAACCCTCCTACTTCTGGTGCCTTTTTCAGACAAGTTGATGCACCATTTGAAACCATTCGTTTTGTGAAACACACCAAGGTGTAGTGTATCCACCATTCAAAACCATTTGAATGATTTATACATGTAACCCACTGTGTAGTACATTCACCATTTGAAACCATTCGGCTATGGAAACACACCAAGGTGTAGTGTATCCACCATTCATATCCATTTGAATGATTTATACGCCACTGTGTAGTACATTCACCATTTGAAACCATTCGGCTATGGAAACACACCAAGGTGTAGTGTATCCACCATTCAAAACCATTTGAATGATTTATACGCCACTGTGTAGTACATTCACCATTTGAAACCATTCGGCTATGGAAACACACCAAGGTGTAGTGTATCCACCATTCATATCCATTTGAATGATTTATACGCCACTGTGTAGTACATTCACCATTTGAAACCATTCGGCTATGGAAACACACCAAGGTGTAGTGTATCCACCATTCAAAACCATTTGAATGATTTATACGCCACTGTGTAGTACATTCACCATTTGAAACCATTCGGCTATGGAAACACACCAAGGTGTAGTGTATCCACCATTCAAAAACCATTTGAATGGATTTGAATGGTAGTAAAGCTTGCTGCCAACACTTTTCAAATGGTATCACCATGTGTGTACAAGACCAATGACCATTTCTGAAAGTGGAAATTTTGAATGGTTTCAAATGGTCAAACAGTAGGAGGGTTAACGGTCAATTTCACAGACCAACTATTTGCACAGATTTATTGCTCAGCAGTTTATTCTGATTAGTTAATTGGGTACCAGCCAAGCTGTCATACAAGTTGTGTTGATTTTGGTTGGTGGTCTGTTTCATATTGCATAACAAAAATGTTTTTCGCTCAGCTGCTATATGAAAGTGGTTTCATCTTTGATGAAGATCTTCAAGATTTGGGAGGCACGTCTTAGGAAGCTTCTTAGGCTTTGAGAAGAGCATTTACGACAGCTTTGACGTTAAGTTTACGGAGATCACGATAAGTCTGTCCAGTACCAACGAAGACGATAGGCTGGCCAGTGGTGTAGGTCATGGATATGGCAGCACCAACCTTGGAAATAAAATAAAAGATTGTAAATTAGAAATGAACTGTAAATAAGAAAAGAGGAACACAGTTTGGTGTGGTGACGAGAAAAATTTCAATTTTTTTTTTTTTTTTTCAAAGACAATGCATATTAAGGGATGAGGGCCAAAGTCATGGTACAGCCAAGCCTTCGTGAAGACTGGCCAGGTCCAGGCTACCTGGCCTCCTAATCTGTCTTTTATGAGTCCTAATCCTGTAACAATACAGTACCTGCCAATCAACCTAACCCCGGCTTCTGGAGGGCCTAGCCCAGCCAAATAGAGCACATGATAATGGCTGCAGTTGTGAAAAGAGACAGCGGAGGTGTCAGTCAAGTCTGTGTTAACCAGTTCGCACCGGGAATAAAAAAGTTTTTCCGAACCCCGTGGCAGGTTTATTTTTACCGCACAAACACGACCAATGGTGCTCACCAGAGCGTGACCGGGGAGACCGTGTCTTCCACGGTATGCTTATGGCTCGTTGCCACATCAACCGGGAATCTATACAAATATTCCCGAGAATCCTGTGGCGTGTTTAGACGCTCTCCGATCCGCTGTCCCAAAAAAAATTGCGTGTATACACGGCCTCCGACGCGAACTGGTTAACAATAAGATCCACTTGAGATCTATTCATTAGTAAAGGGTCTTTTGTGCTCAGCTAGAGGATTATATGGGCCTCTGGGCCTGGGCAGAGTCTGGGACTGGCCTGGCTTCTCAAAGGCTTGGCTGTGCCTTTTATATCATGTATATAATGTAATATAGTGTATAGCACTGTATACTCAGTGCTGTATATACTCGGATTAAGACTCTGCACTAGTAAGCAGGAGGTCGTGGGTTCGAATCTTGCCCGAGTCATCTGTGAAGTTTTTTCCACAGACACTCGGAAAGCACCGAGTATACAGTGCTATACACACGTCGGTGTAGGGCAAAATTAAATCAATTGTTTATCACCCGACGCAAGAATTTAACCAACCTATGTATATAATGTTGTAAGCGTATGGAAATACGTGTGCACACTGAAGTCTTTCTGTGCTCGGAACAAACCACACAGCATCTAGAATCTAAACATTAGTCAGTCCTAGGCCACAGCTTTCCTCTTTCATATCTAACTAACCCCCCCCCCCCCCCCCCCCACTTCCTCCCACCTCCTCCCAAGTGTAGAAATGTTTCAATTTTTACTGGTACATATAACATCTGTCATCTTTTATTGATAATCTGTGAAAGGAAATAGGCAAGTTGGAAAATGAGTGGTGGTCGGAAAAAACAAAATGTTTGCCAGTGGTGGTCGCAGGATCTTGAGTGCTGGTCTGGGTTTCTGGCGCCGACCACCGTGGGCAGAACCCTGGATCAAGTCGAAATCTTGATATCCATGGAACAAGAATGGAGGATGGTATTTACAAAAGAATGAAAGAAGTGTCATTATAAGAAATTGCAGTGTAACCACTAGCAACTAAGATGGGTAGACTGATCCGGGTATCCAGATACTCAACCAAAATTGTCATTACCCTGTTCCATTTTTTGGTTCCAATTAAAATAATAATAATAATAATGAACATTTGTAATGCGCCGGTATCCGTCAAAAGAGACGCTCATGGCGCAGTGACACATTAGAGTAAACAATAAAACAAAATACATGGTAAGAACAATGCAATATAAAATTACAAGGAACAATGATTGTAAAAAGGCTGACTGGCCCTGGTCAGAATATGCTAGACAAAGACGATATTCTGACAAGGAAAACCCTGCATACACAACCATGCAAACAAGGTTGATTTGCAAAAAAACTTTCAAAAAATTTTGATTGAATATTTAAGCCACACAAATTAAGTCTCCAATTTTTTTGTTAACATTTTTTGTGTGGGAAATGCGGAGTCATTTTTAATATAGAGGCAGGAAAATTATTACAGAAGTCCACATTTATTATGACTCTAATTAAACAAGAGAAACTTGTGTCCATATTGGTTATTTTATACATTCGGGAGTATTTATGGGTTTTTACAAATTGTTTACGGGTACCCGGGTATCAGAAGATTTCTAATTTCGGGTATCTGGTTCCTGAAATAACTGAAAACCCACAGCCTTAACCCTCCTATGTACAGTGCAGTTTGCCATAGAATTGTCAGACCTTTCAAAACCTTTCAAGTTTGCTGTACTGAAGGGTTTTGAAAGGTGAGAAAACTGTCTGACAAAAGGGACCTATGAAAGGTTTCGAAAGGTGTAACAACTCTCTGAACAAACTGGTGTTGAAATGTTTCAATACCTTTCAAAGGGTATTGAAAGGTGTGGTTGTTCAGTAGCAACAAATTCTGGAGGGTTTTAACCCTCCTATGTACAGTGCAGTTGCCATAGAATTGTCAGACCTTTCAAAACCTTTCAAGTTTGCTGTACTGAAGGGTTTTGAAAGGTGAGAAAACTGTCTGACAAAAGGGACCTATGAAATGTTTCGAAAGGTGTAACAACTCTCTGAACAAACTGGTGTTGAAATGTTTCAATACCTTTCAAAGGGTATTGAAAGGTGTGGTTGTTCAGTTAGCAACAAATTCTGGAGGGTTTTAAAGGGTTCATAATTATTGATAGCCATTTTGGCCCGTAAGCAGATTTTGAAAGGTTTTGAAAAGTCAAACCATAGGAGGGTTAATGGATATTATACCTTATCATCAATTGTATCAAACTTAGTGAGGACAATTCCATCAATGAGTCGAGGCCGGTCCATGTCCGAGTGATCGGCCAAAGCACGATTGAACTTTGTCAGCTGGTCCACTGCCTCGTTACCAACCAAAGCCTCACCTACGAACAGGACCAGATCTGGCTGGTTGATTTTGATGAGCTGTTTGAGTGGAGAGAAGTGTTGACAGCAAGTTTTAATATTGTAATCAATCAAAATCCCTCAATCAAGATTTCTCTTTCATGCTTTGCATTTTATGTCAATTGAAAAAGTGAACTTTTTCACAGAAATGTGAAAAACCATTGGGTGAAATACATGCGTTAATTGGTTCAGAGGAATCTATTCGCCATGTTACTTCAAAAATGTTAAATTCCGAAAAAAGGATTTATCCAACAACAAAAAACAATATTACATGAGGATCAGAAAACTAATACTTTAATGTATTCCAATGTTACCCCTGGATCCACTAGAGGACAGAGTAATTACCTCAGATAGTGCTCTCATTAGAGGCTCGTTCTAATGTTACCCCTGGATCCACTAGAGGACAGAGTAATTACCTCAGATAGTGCTCTGATTAGAGGCTTGTTCCAATGTTACCCCTGGATCCACTAGAGGACAGAGCAATTACCTCAGATAGTGCTCTCATTAGAGGCTCGTTCCAATGTTACCCCTGGATCCACTAGAGGACAGAGTAATTACCTCAGATAGTGCTCTCATTAGAGGCTCGTTCCAATGTTACCCCTGGTTCCAATGTTACCCCTGGATCCACTAGAGGACAGAGTAATTACCTCAGACAGTGCTCTCATTAGAGGCTCGTTCCAATGTTACCCCTGGATCCACTAGAGGACAGAGTAATTACCTCAGACAGTGCTCTCATTAGAGGCTCGTTCCAATGTTACCCCTGGATCCACTAGAGGACAGAGTAATTACCTCAGACAGTGCTCTCATTAGAGGCTCGTTCCAATGTTACCCCTGGATCCACTAGAGGACAGAGTAATTACCTCAGACAGTGCTCTCATTAGAGGCTCGTTCCAATGTTACCCCTGGATCCACTAGAGGACAGAGTAATTACCTCAGACAGTGCTCTCATTAGAGGCTCGTTCCAATGTTACCCCTGGATCCACTAGAGGACAGAGTAATTACCTCAGATAGTGCTCTGATTAGAGGCTTGTTCCAATGTTACCCCTGGATCCACTAGAGGACAGAGTAATTACCTCAGATAGTGCTCTCATTAGAGGCTCGTTCCAATGTTACCCCTGGATCCACTAGAGGACAGAGTAATTACATCAGATAGTGCTCTCATTAGAGGCTCGTTCCAATGTTACCCCTGGATCCACTAGAGGACAGAGTAATTACCTCAGATAGTGCTCTGATTAGAGGCTTGTTCCAATGTTACCCCTGGATCCACTAGAGGACAGAGTAATTACCTCAGATAGTGCTCTCATTAGAGGCTCGTTCCAATGTTACCCCTGGATCCACTAGAGGACAGAGTAATTACATCAGAGAGTAATTACATCAGATAGTGCTCTCATTAGAGGCTCGTTCCAATGTTACCCCTGGATCCACTAGAGGACAGAGTAATTACCTCAGACAGTGCTCTCATTAGAGGCTCGTTCCAATGTTACCCCTGGATCCACTAGAGGACAGAGTAATTACCTCAGACAGTGCTCTCATTAGAGGCTCGTTCCAATGTTACCCCTGGATCCACTAGAGGACAGAGTAATTACCTCAGACAGTGCTCTCATTAGAGGCTCGTTCCAATGTTACCCTGGATCCACTAGAGGACAGAGTAATTACCTCAGACAGTGCTCTCATTAGAGGCTCGTTCCAATGTTACCCCTGGATCCACTAGAGGACAGAGTAATTACCTCAGACAGTGCTCTCATTAGAGGCTCGTTCCAATGTTACCCCTGGATCCACTAGAGGACAGAGTAATTACCTCAGATAGTGCTCTCATTAGAGGCTCGTTCCAATGTTACCCCTGGATCCACTAGAGGACAGAGTAATTACCTCAGATAGTGCTCTCATTAGAGGCTCGTTCCAATGTTACCCCTGGATCCACTTGAGGACAGAGTAATTACCTTAGATAGTGCTCTCATTAGAGGCTCATTGTCTTGCATACGTCCTGCTGTATCAATCAACACAATGTCAAAGTGGTAATCTCGGGCTAGGAGGAAGGAAACACAACAAAACAACATCAGACTAACATGAATAAACATCATTGAGATCACAGTATTAGCCAGAGGGGTGTCTTTTGGACACCCAGTTTCAATTTTGGACACCCTATTTCATCTGTCACCGTTTTGAAATTTCCAGCAAATTTGGACAGCCTATTTTATCTGTCATTTACATGTACAAGTATTGTAAGTGAACAATTTGGACACCCTGTTTCATCTGTCATTTACATGTACAAGTATTGTAAGTGAACAATTTGGACACCCTGTTTCATCTGTCATTTACATGTAAAAGTATTGTAAGTGAACAATTTGGACACCCTGTTTCATCTGTCATTTACATGTAAAAGTATTGTAAGTGAACAATTTGGACACCCTGTTTCATCTGTCATTTACATGTAAAAGTATTGTAAGTGAACAATTTGGACACCCTGTTTCATCTGTCATTTACATGTAAAAGTATTGTAAGTGAACAATTTGGACACCCTGTTTCATCTGTCATTTACATGTACAAGTATTGTAAGTGAACAATTTGGACACCCTGTTTCATCTGTCATTTACATGTAAAAGTATTGTAAGTGAACAATTTGGACACCCTGTTTCATCTGTCATTTACATGTACAAGTATTGTAAGTGAACAATTTGGACACCCTGTTTCATCTGTCATTTACATGTACAAGTATTGTAAGTGAACAATTTGGACACCCTGTTTCATCTGTCATTTACATGTAAAAAGTATTGTAAGTGAACAATTTGGACACCCTGTTTCATCTGTCATTTACATGTACAAGTATTGTAAGTGAACAATTTGGACACCCTGTTTCATCTGTCATTTACATGTAAAAGTATTGTAAGTGAACAATTTGGACACCCTGTTTCATCTGTCATTTACATGTAAAAGTATTGTAAGTGAACAATTTGGACACCCTGTTTCATCTGTCATTTACATGTAAAAGTATTGTAAGTGAACAATTTGGACACCCTGTTTCATCTGTCATTTACATGTAAAAGTATTGTAAGTGAACAATTTGGACACCCTGTTTCATCTGTCATTTACATGTACAAGTATTGTAAGTGAACAATTTGGACACCCTGTTTCATCTGTCATTTACATGTACAAGTATTGTAAGTGAACAATTTGGACACCCTGTTTCATCTGTCATTTACATGTACAAGTATTGTAAGTGAACAATTTGGACACCCTGTTTCATCTGTCATTTACATGTACAAGTATTGTAAGTGAACAATTTGGACACCCTGTTTCATCTGTCATTTACATGTACAAGTATTGTAAGTGAACAATTTGGACACCCTGTTTCATCTGTCATTTACATGTACAAGTATTGTAAGTGAACAATTTGGACACCCTGTTTCATCTGTCATTTACATGTAAAAGTATTGTAAGTGAACAATTTGGACACCCTATTTCATCTGTCATTTACATGTAAAAGTATTGTAAGTGAACAATTTGGACACCCTGTTTCATCTGTCATTTACATCTACAAGTATTGTAAGTGAACAATTTGGACACCCTGTTTCATCTGTCATTTACATGTACAAGTATTGTAAGTGAACAATTTGGACACCCTGTTTCATCTGTCATTTACATGTACAAGTATTGTAAGTGAACAATTTGGACACCCTGTTTCATCTGTCATTTACATGTAAAAGTATTGTAAGTGAACAATTTGGACACCCTATTTTATCTGTCATTTACATGTAAACATATTGTAAGTGAACAATTCATCGCAGTTTTCACGAAGTGACATAAACCTTGAAGATGGTGAGCTGGATTCTTGTGTCAATCTATTTGAATCTACTGTCCGTAACATCTTGGACGATCATGCTCCGCAAAAAACTAGAACTGTAAAACTACAATCTGAATCCCCCTGGTTCAATGATGATATTCGTGCTGCAAGGAAAATCCGTCGTCAACTTGAACGAAAATGGCGTGACAATGGGAAACTTGGAGTACATCGGCAAGAATACTGTAACCAACGAGATATTGTGAAGAACATGATTAACCAGGCCAAAATAACTCACTACTCATCTCTTGTGGAAGAGAACTCTGGCGATCAGAAAAAACTCTTTAACATTGTTGAAAAGCTGCTTCATAAACCCAAAGCTCCAGTGCTTCCATCTACACACTCCAATCAGGACCTCGCTAATGAATTTTCAAACTTTTTTGTCACACAAATTGAGAATATCCGTCGTTATTTTCCCCCAGTACCTGTCATTCTATCACAAACACCATCACGCAAGGATCCACAATGTAGACTGTCTATGTTTGAGCCTACTAGTGTTACGGAGATCAAGAAACTCATCATGAAATCGCCATCAAAATCGTGGTGAACTTGATCCAGTGCCAACTTCGCTAATAAAACAAAATATTGATGTGTTTGCTAAGTATATCACAATTATTGTAAACAGATCTCTTTCTTCCGGTTGTTTCCTGATAGCCAGAAGATTGCTCATGTTAAACCACTCCTGAAGAAACCCAATTTGGACAAGGAAGTTTTCAAAAATTACCGACCCGGTGGCGAATTTAAAGTACCTTGGAAAAACAATCGAGCGAGTTGTTTCATCACGGATCTCTGACCATGTTCGTGTGAATAACCTGTCGGATACATTTCAGTCAGCCTATAAACCATTTCATGGAACGGAAACTGCTCTTCTCCGCGTCAACAATGACATTTTATCTGCCATGGATGATGGAAAAATCACTGCATTAGTTTTGTTAGACTTAAGCGCCGCTTTTGACACGGTCGATCACAAAATCCTTCTCTCCCGCCTGCAATATCATCTTGGAATACATGACACAGCCCTGGATTGGTGTAAGTCCTACATTTTAAATAGGCCTCAGCATGTTTGTATTGGTAATGCCACCTCCGAGCCTGTTATTCTTGACTATTCTGTACCCCAAGGCTCCGTGCTCGGCCCACAGTGGTTTACTGTTTATACGTTTCCAGTTCGTGATATCATTTTGAAGTATAATTTAAATTACCATGTCTACGCTGATGACACGCAGCTCTACATTACTTTTAAATCTTCTCAAGAACCTGCCGATTCCTGCATTACAACACTGGAGAAATGTATTCAAGAGATTCGAAGTTGGATGCGACAAAACTTCCTGAAATTGAACGACGAAAAACAGAATTTGTTCTATTTGGATCACGTCAGCAATTGTCTAAAGTTTCTCTTCCATCTATTGCAATTGGTGACTGCAGATAACCCCCTCATCACAAGCACGTAATTTGGGTGTTATATTTGACTCGACAATGACTTTAAAACCTCATATCTCCAACATTGTTCGCATATCATCATTTCATATCAGAAATATCAGCCGAATAAGGAAATACTTGAATAAAAGTGCTACTGAACAAATTATTCATGCGTTTGTCACATCACGTCCCGATAACGGAATGCTCTACTCTACGGTCTCCCGCAGAATCAAATATCTAGTCTTCAGAACATACAAAACACAGCAGCTCGTGTTGTGACTTTGTCCAAAAAGTCATGCCATATCACGCCAATCTTGAAAAGAACTGCACTGGCTTCCTGTTTCACAGAGAATTGTTTTAAACTTATGCTAATTGTTCACAAATCTTTTAATAACATTGCTCCAATTTATATTTCTGAACTGCTTAAAGTCTACACTCCATCACATAATTTGCGCTCCAGCAACATGTCACTCCTAAAGGAACCAACATCAAAAGCGGAACTGGGGTGATAGGTCTTTTTCTGTCGCGGCTCCGAGACTCTGGAATCATCTTCCAACTAAACTCAAATCTTGTCATAGTATAACTAGATTTAAGTCGATGCTTAAAACTCATCTTATGTCACAATTCTTCAAAGATGATGTATATTTGTAATTCCATTGTAGGTACGTGTATCTCAGTACATAATTTTTCCCTATGTTATCATTGTATATTGTTTGTATTCATGTTTTTATCTTTGTTTCCGCGCCTTGAGCGCCCAGCAGGGTGGATATGTGCGCGCTATAAATCTTTATTATTATTATTATTATTATTATATTCGTCCACGTCGTGGTAAAATCGCGTTGTGAGATATAAGCGATTGAAGTTCGTCAAGTTTTAAAACCGCGGTTTCGATGTCATTTTAATCTCGAAGATCATTAATTTTTACTTTGTTAGAAAGCTGAAATCTCATATGATACGTAACTAGATTTGTTTTGTAGAGGAAAATAACTATAAACGAGTAATAAACTTATAAACCAAACAGTCATTTTGTGAAAACTGCACACGCTGTTGTCAAGTTTTCACGAACTGACGTTTCCTGTGCATTAGTATATGGACACGCGTCAACTTCGTGGAACACACGTGTGGCGTGATCGAATTGTGTCAGTTCGTGAAAACTTAAAAACACGCCGTTCGCATAAAATACATGCAGTAATACATGCACAAGGCTGCGATCGGTCACTTCGTGAAAACAAAACCACAGTTTACTTCAATTTTACAAAAACTTCATTACTTTAATTAGAAAACTAGATAGTTTTGCGGATTAAAACTTGGTGAAATGAAAGATAACAGTATTTGAAGTCCAAATATTGACTAAACTCATTTTCCAAAAAAATACGATTTTTTAGCAATCCGTCACTTCCCAGCAAATTTGGACACTCTATTTTATCTGTCAGATGCTAAGGTTTTCGTTGGGAGTAACGAGGATGGACAAGATTAGGAATGAGTATATTAGAGGGACAGCTCATGTTAGACGGTTTGGAGACAAAGTGAGAGAGGTGAGATTGAGATGGTTTGGACATGTGCAGAGGAGAGATGATAATAATAATAATAATAATAATAATAATAATGTGTGGACTTATATAGCGCATGTATCCACCAACTGAGTGGTGCTCAGGGTGCATATTATTACCCCTGCTCATAAGGCTCATAAATCATTCCTGAAACCATCTCAGCTCCCTGGGGAGTATACAGCTCAATTGCTGCCATTACAGCGCATATAGGGCTAATCAACCAACTCTGCCCTCACAGGTACCCATTTAACCCCTGGGTGGAGAGAAGCAATTATGGTTAAGTGTCTTGCTCAAGGACACAAGTGTCACGGCCGGGATTCGAACCCACATTCTGCTGCTAACACCAGAACTTGAGTCCGGTAAGCTAGACCGCTTGGCCACGAGATGAGGTGTATGTCGGGAAAAGGATGCTAAAAATGGAGTTGCCAGGCACGAGGAAAAGAGGAAGGCCAAAGAGGAGGTTTATGGATGTGGTGAGGGAGGACATGCAGGTGGTTGGTGCAACAGAGGAAGATGCAGAGGACAGGAAGAGATGGAAACAGATGATTCACTGTGGCGACCCCTAACAACAAGGAGCAGCCGAAAGATGAAGAAGATTTTATTTGTCATTTACATTTGGACACCGTATTTCTAAATCCTGGACAACACCTTGATTGAGATGCAATGAAGAAACAAATTACTATTATTATTGACTTTCCTAATGAAATCAACATATGAAATTATCATTAACCCTCAAAATCAGTCAACTGCCTTACTTAAACCTCCTACTATTGCTGCACTTTTGTGGAAAGTAGCTATAGAGGTCAAAATCAGTCAACTGTCTGTTTTGACTGTTGACCCAAATATGCACACAGGGGGCATTTTTGACTGGTTTTTACTGTCATTTTGACCCTCTCTACAATACAAGACAATGCTTTTACCAATAGGTCGACCCTCTATTCAGTAAGTGCAATAGAGATCTGGGATGTGTTTTGGTAAACATGAAAAGAAACTTGTTTCTGACGTCAAATTCTTGACCAGAAACAAGATGGCATATCTATGTGGAGTGCCATGGTTGAGCGGTTTAATGCATCATTTGTGTTCTGATGGCCGAGTCGTCAGAATGTGGGTTCGAATCTCAACCGCAGCCATGTTGCTTGTGTCCTTGAGCAAGACACTTTACCATAATTGCTTCTCTCCACCCAGGGGTAAATGGGTACCTGTGAGGGCAGAGTTGGTTGTTGTGTTTGATTAGCCCTATATGCGCTGTAATGGCAGCAATTGAGCTGTATACTCTCCCCAGGGAGCTGAGATGGTTTCAGGAATGATTTATGAGCCTGATGAGCAGGGGTAATAATATAATGCGCCTTGAGCACCAGTTTAGTGGATACATGTGCTATATAAGTCCACATTATTATTATTATTATTATTATTATGTGTAAACGTGAACATAACCAGAAAATTATTTTCAGTTTGTGACATGTTCAATCATCACCGTTTCTCAAAATATACGTGTAATTAAAATTTTGTCAAAATAGAACCAATCACAAACTTCGGTTTACGTTTGGTCAGAACATTGACGTCATTGCAGCGCAACCTGACTCACGAAAAAGCTTAACCAATAACAGAACCATTGGCGGATCCAGGGGTCTAAGGGGGTTGTAGCCCCCTAAAATCGTTAAAAAAATAAAATAAAATAAAATAAATAAAAAAGAGAGAGAGAGAGAGAGAGGGAGGGGAGGAGAGAACGCACTCCCATTCCCACAGTGTGCAGGATAAACATAAGGAGGTGACCTACTTAGTACTGTACTGAAAATAAATTGTTTTTGATTCTCAGCCCCCCCCCCCCCCCCCCTAAAAAATGTTCTGGATCCGCCCATGAGAACCCCTAACATGTTTCTGGTCAGGGTCGCGAAAACACGCGCCACGAGTATTACCATATTTGATAGCCTCCATAGCTATGCCAGCTGCATCCTTCCCATAACCTTTCTCATAGAGCTGTACCGGAGAACGCCCTCCATGTTTCTCGGCAGGGTGGAGAGCGTTCAGATGACTGGTATGGGTACGGAGTTGCTCGACAGCTCCAGCACGAAATGTATCACAGGCGGCAATCAGTACATTGAAACCATTCTCAACTAACCAAAAACAGATCTGAAAATATAAATTAACGAGTTTGGTATCTCAAATTTCTTTCAGGATTAACTCGGGGGTGTGATTTGACAAAAGTAACAAAATTGTGAAAAATGGCAAGCGATCCTGGGTCTCCCTTTGGTCTAGAGGACAAAGCCCCCCTGAACCTCCTGGATGTTTAATTTTCGACGATTTACAGACTCTCCACATCCCCACAAACAAGAAACTAGAGGTTTGGACACAATACAGGCTACTTCTTTCTTTCCTTGGTGGATACTTCTCTTCTTTCAAGAAAATTCTGAGGCAAATGGAGATTTGTAAAAAAAATCCTGAAATCAGGAAAATATCCCGAGATAATCACAGGCCTGGTAAATATCCCACTTTTCCAGAAATTGCACATTGGAATGGATACAAACAATCTGAATGCATTTTCACAATTTTCTCCTTATAATTGACAAAATTAAATAAACTGACTTTCAAAGATTGGTTTTTATACATATATCTTGATTCTTACAAATTATATGGATGCACCTACAGACATGGATGCACGTACAGCTATGGATGCATCTACAGACAGACATGGATGCATCTACAGACAGACGTGGATGCATCTACAGACAGACGTGGATGCATCTACAGACATGGATGCATCTACAGACAGACGTGGATGCATCTACAGACAGACGTGGATGCATCTACAGACATAGATGCACCTACAGACATGGATGCACCTACAGACCGACATGGATGCATCTACAGACATAGATGCACCTACAGACATGGATGCACCTACAGACAGACATGGATGAACCTACAGACAGACATGGATGCATCTACAGACAGACATGGATGCACCTACAGACAGACATAGATGCATCTACAGACAGACATGGATGCATCTACAGACATAGATGCATCTACAGACAGACATGGATGCATCTACAGACAGACATAGATGCATCTACAGACAGACGTGAATGCATCTACAGACAGACGTGGATGCATCTACAGACAGACGTGGATGCATCTACAGACAGACGTGGATGCATCTACAGACAGACGTGGATGCATCTACAGACAGACGTGGATGCATCTACAGACAGACGTGGATGCATCTACAGACAGACGTGGATGCATCTACAGACAGACGTGGATGCATCTACAGACAGACGTGGATGCATCTACAGACAGACGTGGATGCATCTACAGACACAGATGCATCTACAGACAGACGTGGATGCATCTACAGACAGACGTGGATGCATCTACAGACAGACGTGGATGCATCTACAGACAGACGTGGATGCATCTACAGACAGACGTGGATGCATCTACAGACATAGATGCATCTACAGACAGACATGGATGCATCTACAGACAGACATAGATGCATCTACAGACAGACGTGAATGCATCTACAGACAGACGTGGATGCATCTACAGACAGACGTGGATGCATCTACAGACAGACGTGGATGCATCTACAGACAGACGTGGATGCATCTACAGACAGACGTGGATGCATCTACAGACAGACGTGGATGCATCTACAGACAGACGTGGATGCATCTACAGACAGACGTGGATGCATCTACAGACAGACGTGGATGCATCTACAGACAGACGTGGATGCATCTACAGACAGACGTGGATGCATCTACAGACAGACGTGGATGCATCTACAGACAGACGTGGATGCATCTACAGACAGACGTGGATGCATCTACAGACAGACGTGGATGCATCTACAGACAGACGTGGATGCATCTACAGACATGGATGCATCTACAGACAGACGTGGATGCATCTACAGACAGACGTGGATGCATCTACAGACAGACGTGGATGCATCTACAGACAGACGTGGATGCATCTACAGACAGACGTGGATGCATCTACAGACAGACGTGGATGCATCTACAGACAGACATAGATGCATCTACAGACAGACGTGGATGCATCTACAGACAGACGTGGATGCATCTACAGACAGACGTGGATGCATCTACAGACAGACGTGGATGCATCTACAGACAGACGTGGATGCATATACAGACAGACGTGGATGCATCTACAGACAGACGTGGATGCATCTACAGACAGACGTGGATGCATCTACAGACAGACGTGGATGCATCTACAGACAGACGTGGATGCATCTACAGACAGACGTGGATGCATCTACAGACCGACATGGATGCATCTACAGACATAGATGCACCTACAGACATGGATGCACCTACAGACCGACATGGATGCATCTACAGACATAGATGCACCTACAGACATGGATGCACCTACAGACAGACATGGATGAACCTACAGACAGACATGGATGCATCTACAGACAGACATGGATGCACCTACAGACAGACATAGATGCATCTACAGACAGACATGGATGCATCTACAGACATAGATGCATCTACAGACAGACATGGATGCATCTACAGACAGACATAGATGCATCTACAGACAGACGTGAATGCATCTACAGACATGGATGCACCTACAGACGTGGATGCATCTACAGACATGGATGCACCTACAGACATGGATGCACCTACAGACATGATGCACCTACAGACATGGATGCACGTACAGCTATGGATGCATCTACAGACAGACATGGATGCATCTACAGACAGACGTGGATGCATCTACAGACAGACGTGGATGCATCTACAGACAGACATAGATGCATCTACAGACAGACGTGGATGCATCTACAGACAGACATAGATGCATCTACAGACAGACGTGGATGCATCTACAGACAGACATGGATGCATCTACAGACAGACGTGGATGCATCTACAGACATGGATGCACCTACAGACAGACATGGATGCATCTACAGACATGGATGCATCTACAGACAATTTACCCAAATGAACGTACATTTCTAAATACCAATGATGTACCTTCCCTTTAAATTCCACTTGGTCACATTTTCACCTCCGTTTTTACAATGCATGACTACAAAGAATTCAGTAATGTATTTGGAAAGAGTTTGTCATAGATAAGTTCAATATGAAACAGTTACAATAAATCTTTATGATACCTTGGCCAAGTTAGTGGACTTTCCCACTCCATTGACGCCGCAGAACACCATGGAGTAAGGACGACCACGGGAGCATATATCCATAGCATCACGTAAGATGTCAATACGACGACGTGGAGATAGAATCTGTACCAGTGACTCCTGGATCCCCTCACGAACCACTGAAGTCACACCTGTGTACAAGATGCAAAATAAATATCATCGTGCTGTTTAACCCTAACCTTCCCAAATCCTCCAAAATCCTCTTTGCTAAAGTGAAGGATTTTGAAGGATTGAGGTTACATGCTACATGCTCTTTGCTAAAGTGAAGGATTTTGAAGGATTGAGGTTACATGCTACATGCTCTTTGCTAAAGTGAAGGATTTTGAAGGATTGAGGTTACATGCTACATGCTCTTTGCTAAAGTGAAGGATTTTGAAGGATTGAGGTTACATGCTACATGCTCTTTGCTAAAGTGAAGGATTTTGGAGGAATGAGGTTATTAGGCATACTTGCCTTTCTATGGTACATGTACATCCATGTTTGTTGTAGTGATTGCAAGGTCAGTGCTTGTTTGTTTGTTTGTCTGTGTGTTTGTTTGTTGGGGTGCCTATTGTTTGTTTGGTTGTTGATATTACTGTTTCATTGTATTGACTGTTCCAGTGGTTTGATTCATGTTGTATCTTTTTATTTACATGTGTATACATTTTTATTTTATGCTTAGATATATCATATTTTATTTTTCGAAATCAGTGTTACTTTTTAAGACTGGATTGATAGGCTTTCGAGTCACAGTGTTTAAGTACACTTTTATTAATCCTGGCCATCTTAAAATGGATTTGTTTTGTTTTGTCTTATCTACGCCTGCCTTTTTTCCTGCCTTTAAATTAATTTATTTTCCTGTGTTGTTCCATGAGATGGCTTCTGTCACCTCTTATCATATTTTCCTTAATTTGTTTCCTGTTAATTCGAAAGAGTTACCATGATTTATTTTCATGTATGATTTGTATTGTTTGTATTATTGTTGCATTTTCTGGCCGAATAAATAATAATAATAATAAAAAATAATAATTGCTCCATGCATGCAGGGAGGGTCCCTGGCCATGTACATGTATCACAGATTAGAAACACATGTGTGCATACATGTCATGTTATGTGTCAGCAAATGGGCCTAGGGAGTTAGGAAGGGTTTAGGTTATGTGTAAGCAAATGGGCCGAGGGAGTTAGGAAGGATTCAGGTTATGTGTCAGCAAATGGGCCTAGGGAGTTAGGAAGGATTCAGGTTATGTGTAAGCAAATGGGCCTAGGGAGTTATAGGAAGGATTCAGGTTATGTGTAAGCAAATGGGCCTAGGGAGTTAGGAAGGATTCAGGTTATGTGTAAGCAAATGGGCATAGGGAGTTAGGAAGGATTCGGGTTACGTGTAAGCAAATGGGCCTAGGGAGTTAGGAAGGATTCAGGTTATGTGTAAGCAAATGGGCCTAGGGAGTTAGGAAGGATTCAGGTTGTGTGTAAGCAAGTGGGCCTAGGGAGTTAGGAAGGATTCGGGTTACGTGTAAGCAAATGGGCCTAGGGAGTTAGGAAGGATTCAGGTTATGTGTAAGCAAATGGGCCTAGGGAGTTAGGAAGGATTCGGGTTACGTGTAAGCAAATGGGCCTAGGGAGTTAGGAAGGATTCGGGTTACGTAAGCAAATGGGCCTAGGGAGTTAGGAAGGATTCAGGTTATGTGTAAGCAAATGGGCCTAGGGAGTTAGGAAGGATTCGGGTTACGTGTAAGCAAATGGGCCTAGGGAGTTAGGAAGGATTCGGGTTACGTGTAAGCAAATGGGCCTAGGGAGTTAGGAAGGATTCGGGTTACGTGTAAGCAAATGGGCCTAGGGAGTTAGGAAGGATTCGGGTTATGTGTAAGCAAATGGGCCTAGGGAGTTAGGAAGGATTCAGGTTATGTGTAAGCAAATGGGCCTAGGGAGTTAGGAAGGATTCAGGTTATGTGTAAGCAAGTGGGCCTAGGGAGTTAGGAAGGATTCAGGTTATGTGTAAGCAAATGGGCATAGGGAGTTAGGAAGGATTCGGGTTATGTGTAAGCAAATGGGCCTAGGGAGTTAGGAAGGATTCAGGTTATGTGTAAGCAAGTGGGCCTAGGGAGTTAGGAAGGATTCAGGTTATGTGTAAGCAAATGGGCCCAGGGAATTAGGAAGGATTCAGGTTATGTGTAAGCAAATGGGCCTAGGGAGTTAGGAAGGATTCAGGTTATGTGTAAGCAAATGGGCCTAGGGAGTTAGGAAGGATTCAGGTTATGTGTAAGCAAATGGGCCTAGGGAGTTAGGAAGGATTCAGGTTACGATTAAGCAAATGGGCCTAGGGAGTTAGGAAGGATTCAGGTTATGTGTAAGCAAATGGGCCTAGGGAGTTAGGAAGGATTCAGGTTATGTGTAAGCAAATGGGCCTAGGGAGTTAGGAAGGATTCAGGTTACGTGTAAGCAAATGGGCCTAGGGAGTTAGGAAGGATTCAGGTTATGTGTAAGCAAATGGGCCTAGGGAGTTAGGAAGGATTCAGGTTATGTGTAAGCAAATGGGCCTAGGGAGTTAGGGTTAAGGAAAGTATAAAACTTAACTGAGGCCCCCAAAAAGGTTTCTGCGCACGTCTCTCCTCAGAGCCGCACTATGAAACTTTTACAATTGCAGCTAAACAAAAGGGGTCATCGAAATATCGCTATATTGATGATATTCCAATAGCCGATATTCCAAAAATAGAGCCGGTATCAAATTTATATAGCTATTTTTAGTTAAAATATTGCTGGAGTTACGGTACCGTGAAGAGCTTAAAAGAAAGAAAAAAATCAAGACACTGCGCCGCTCATGTTCCCACTACTTGCGATTGTGGTCTTTAATTCATTACCCACGCAACTTCCCTGTAGAACTGTAAAAGTAGTTCATATATGGGTGTCAATGTCGCTAATGTACGATACATACATTTTTTTATGTATTTAAAAAATCTGCGTATTGAGACGATAATATTGTATATCGCCGATATTATGCCGTCAAAAATCGATTATCAAAAAAATTCAATATCATCACCCCTATTATACATCTCTCTTGATTCTAATAAAGCATCGATGCATAATTACAGACATTTAACTAAAAGTGTACACTGATTTTAAGCAATAAAATAATTATGCTGAACTTACGGCTTAATGTACCGAGGACTTTTCCCTCTAGCTTGGTCGACACTGACTCACAAAGTTTCTCGGCGATGTCACAAGCAACGTTCTTAGCTGAAAAGAGGAAAAGGAACTTTTTTGTTTTATTAACAAATTTGTTTTGCCTTTAGACCCTACAAGGCCCATGAACCTGAATAACTACAAGCATCTCACCAGTAATATGATCTCGCATCTTATCCATTGCCGAGGCCATGTCTTCATTGGTGAGTGTCTTAGACCCTACAAGGCCCCTGAACATGAATAACTACAAGCAACTCACCAGTAAGATGATCTCGCATCTTATCCATTGCCGAGGCCATGTCTTCATTGGTGAGTGTCTTAGACCCTACAAGGCCCCTGAACATGAATAACTACAAGCAACTCACCAGTAAGATGATCTCGCATCTTATCCATTGCCGAGGCCGTGTCTTAGATTTTACAAGGCCCCTGAACATGAAAAACTACAAGCAACTCACCAGTAAGATGATCTCGCATCTTATACATTGCCGAGGCCATGTCATCTTAGGTGAGTGCCTTAGATTTTACAAGGCCCCTGAACATGAAAAACTACAAGCAACTCACCAGTAAGATGATCTCGCATCTTATACATTGCCGAGGCTATGTCATCTTAGGTGAGTGCCTTAGATCCGACAAGGCCCCTGAACATGAATAACTACAAGCAAGTCACCAGTAAGATGATCTCGCATCTTATCCATTGCTGAGGCCATGTCGTCTTTGGTGAGTGTCTTAGACCCTACAAGGCCCCTGAACATGAATAACTACAAGCAACTCACCAGTAAGATGATCTCGCATCTTATCTATTGCCGAGGCCATGTCTTCATTGGTGAGTGTCTTAGACCCTACAAGGCCCCTGAACATGAATAACTACAAGCAACTCACCAGTAAGATGATCTCGCATCTTATCCATTGCCGAGGCTATGTCGTCTTTGGTGAGTGTCTTAGACCCTACAAGGCCCCTGAACATGAATAACTACAAGCAACTCACCAGTAAGATGATCTCGCATCTTATCCATTGCCGAGGCCATGTCTTCATTGGTGAGTGTCTTAGACCCTACAAGGCCCCTGAACATGAAAAACTACAAGCAACTCACCAGTAAGATGATCTCGCATCTTATACATTGCCGAGGCTATGTCATCTTAGGTGAGTGCCTTAGATCCGACAAGGCCCCTGAACATGAATAACTACAAGCAACTCACCAGTAAGATGATCTCGCATCTTATACATTGCCGAGGCTATGTCATCTTAGGTGAGTGCCTTAGATCCGACAAGGCCCCTGAACATGAATAACTACAAGCAACTCACCAGTAAGATGATCTCGCATCTTATCCATTGCCGAGGCTATGTCGTCTTTGGTGAGTGTCATAGACCCTACAAGGCCCCTGAACATGAATAACTACAAGCAACTCACCAGTAAGATGATCTCGCATCTTATCCATTGCCAAAGCTATGTCTTCATTGGTGAGTGTCTTAGACCCTACAAGGCCCCTGGACATGAATAACTACAAGCAACTCACCAGTAAGATGATCTCGCATCTTATCCATTGCCGAGGCCATGTCATCTTAGGTGAGTGTCTTAGATTTTACAAGGCCCCTGAACATGAATAACTACAAGCAACTCACCAGTAAGATGATCTCGCATCTTATACATTGCCGAGGCCATGTCTTCATTGGTGAGTGTCTTAGACCCTACAAGACCCCTGAACATGAATAACTACAAGCAACTAACCAGTAAGATGATCTCGCATCTTATCCATTGCCGAGGCCATGTCATCTTAGGTGAGTGCCTTAGATTCTACAAGGCCCCTGAACATGAATAACTACAAGCAACTCACCAGTAAGATGATCTCGCATCTTATCCATTGCCGAGGCCATGTCTTCTTTGGTGAGTGTCTTAGACCCTACAAGGCCCCTGAACATGTTGAAGACACCAAACCCACTGGACTTGGATGACCTGTAGAAAGATAACGATGACGTAATAATGACATGCATTTAACTTGTATTGTAATCTTATGTATTGTAATCTTATTAACGAAGTACCTTTCTGATATTGTTAGACCACTGTGGGTGAAAGGGCAGCGATAGTGCGTCGCATTTGGCGTATTTTGCAATTGATGTGCATACGCGCGGAATATCTCCAGCGATCATTGGCTTGCAAAAGTACATGGCATGGTTAGTACCATAACATACGTGCATACAGTGTACGCACAATGCGCTCACTTGATGCCAAAGTGGAACAAACCGAGTCTTAAGACGTTCCCTTACTTTTGTCGGTTGGGTTGCTGGGTCTTTGTTTCCTCCTGATGGGTAGTTTCTTCCTCATCTTCCTCATCTTCCTCACCTTCCTCCTCTACCTCATCTTCTTCCTCACCACTTGACTCATCAATATTTTGAAGATCGCCTGCCATAGAACCAACCATGGCCAACTAGAAGCAATAACAAATTTCATGTCATCATCCTGTAACTCTAAATCGTCGTGTCAGTGCAAAAAGGTCGTATGTAACAAGTTCCCGGATGAATGCACAAAAGCAATGGCTGAGATACGACGTTGTTGCACAAACATTTTTTAATGTATGTAAATTCATGCAGATTGACGACGCGCTGTACATACGACCTTATTGCATTGTGAACATACGACGTTTTTGCACTGACACAATGAAATGTTAAGCATTCAGTTAATACTGTATGTTAGGGATGAGGGCCAATGTCTTGGTACTGGCCAGCCTTTGACACTATGAATAACTTTACCCTGAAAATGCCCTGAAAATCTGTTTTACCGTGAAATAAACAGTAATTTCATGATGACACAACACCGTGAAAACGCCATGAAATACTCTTGAGATTCCTTCTCCGTGAAAACGCCATGAACTGCTTGTGGCAGTTTTGGGGCAGCTCATTAATTCTCGAGAGCGCCGTGAATTTGCCCTGAAATCACCGTAAACATTTTTGTCAATATCTGAGGAGAGCCACCATGAAATTGCCATGAAATTACGGTGAAATGTTATTTCACGGCAAAATGGATTTTCAGGGCATTTTCAGGGTAAAGTTATTCATAGTGTGAGAAGCCCAGCCAGGTCCAGGCTTCACCTGGGGCCGATTTCACAAAGAGCTAAGATTGATCTTAACTGTGTATCAATCTTAATTGCTTAGCAAAGTGTGATGTCACAATACAAATCACTATGGTAATACTAACAACTCATCTTAAGATGAATCTTAGTGCTTTGTGAAATCGAGCCCTGGTCCTACAGGCCGATATAATCCCTTAGCTGAGCACAAAAGACCCTTTACTAATGAGTTGATCTCACATAGCTCTTATTATTAACGCTGACTTGGCAGACACTTCAGCCGTTTTTTGTTCACAACTGGAGTATTATAATGAGCTCTACTTGGCCGGACTAAGCCCACCAGAAGCCTAGGTTATGATGATTGCCAAGTACTGTAGTGTTGTGTTGTGATCCTTAGAGGATACACGCATTCACGTCCGGAGAGGATACACGCATTCACAAGAAGTATTACTTCAAGAGACTTCCAGTTGGAGGATTAGTTTGTTGAGGCGCGCAGGCGGGAAACTGTGAGACTATGAGACTAGGATCCTAGGGGTTGGCGGAGAGGAGTGTGTGCTCACTGAACTGAATCAGTTGTTAACAAGCACAGGGGAAGGAGGGTGGTTGACTTAGGATATAGGGGATCCCTCAGTCTGGGGTGGGTTATGGACTTTGGATATAGAAGATCCTTCAGTCTGTAGTATAGGTCGCCAAATGTCGCTGATGAAGAAACCGATGTCCTGTGGCACAGTGTCGTGTTTGACGATCTCGATGGCCTCTCTGATGCGTCTGGGGTGCCATGCGTCGATGGGTGTGATGAGTTGGGCTGCCTGCCAGTCGATTTGGTGGTCCTTGATGTGCGAGTGCTTGACGATGGCGGACTTCTCGAAATCTCCTCTGCGGCCGTGTGCTCGGTGTTCCTTCAATCTGATGGGGAGGTTGCGTTTCTCCTTTATCCCCGGTCCTTGCTGATATTTTCATGGAAGAGTTTGAAAACTCTTCCCTCAACACCGCCGACCTCCAACCCAAGCTGTGGCTCCGATACGTGGATGACACCTTTGTGGTTTGGCCACACGGCAGAGACACACTCCAGGATTTTCTACAACATCTAAACCAGCAACACCCGAGCATCAAGTTCACCATGGAAACGGAAGAAGATGACAAGATCGCGTTCCTTGATGTTGGCATTTCCAGAAACCCAGACGGCTCCCTACACCACAACATCTACAGAAAGCCCACGCACACAGATCAGTACCTGAACCAGCGCTCCTTCCATCATCCAAGCATCAAGTCATCGGTCAACCGTACGCTCGTACAACGCGCCTACAACATTTGTGACAAGGACAGCCTTCCCAAGGAACTACAGCACATCCGAACTACCCTCAAACGCAACGGTTACAATCCCAACAAGATCAGCACAGCGAAGTCGGTTCCAAACTCCAAAAGCAAGGTAAGTGATCTAACCCTCTCTGCTTGTCTCCCCTATCTAGGTTCAATGTCTCACAAACTACAACGCATCCTCCGACAAGCAGGCATCGATGTGTTCCACTCAGCCCCCAGCAAACTCCAAGGACTTCTACATACCCACAAGGACAAACCGGACCCAAACAACAGAGCGGGAGTCTACCGGATCCCCTGTGAGTGCGGTAAGGTGTACATCGCGAAACAAAGCGCAACCTCCCCATCAGATTGAAGGAACACCGAGCACACGGCCGCAGATGAGATTTCGAGAAGTCCGCCATCGTCAAGCACTCGCACATCAAGGACCACCAAATCGACTGGCAGGCAGCCCAACTCATCACACCCATCGACGCATGGCACCCCAGACGCATCAGAGAGGCCATCGAGATCGTCAAACACGACACTGTGCCACAGGACATCGGTTTCTTCATCAGCGACATTTGGCGAACCTATACTACAGACTGAAGGATCTTCTATATCCAAAGTCCATAACCCACCCCAGACTGAGGGATCCCTATATCCTAAGTCAACCACCCTCCTTCCCCTGTGCTTGTTAACAACTGATTCAGTTCAGTGAGCACACTCCTCTCCCCAACCCCTAGGATCCTAGTCTCATAGTCTCACAGTTTCCCGCCTGCGCGCCTCAACGAACTAATCCTCCAGCATCCATTCATGGGATGATCCTCCAGCAGTCTACTTAAGCAGCAGCATTTTCCAGAGTCCGGCATTCTCCTGAGGATGATCAGAGCATACTGATCGAAACGTCGAGTTGTACCCCCAGTTCTTTTCAGAACTAATTACTACTCAATTGAGATTCCACATGGTGTCACCGCAATTAGTCTTACTTATCATCCTCACCATGCAAAGCTACAAGTTTTACCAGACTTCCAGTTGATTATAAATATCAAATAGATTCAACATTTATTGATTCATAAAAGCATTACAGCATAGATATGTGTGTGTGTCTCCTTCTCAGTCAGACCCCAACCGAAGAATGAATTATTTATCTTTATTTTCCATAACAAAACAATATCAAAAACATTCTCATCACGCGGCATTGCGTCTGTTTCAACACGCTGGACTTTGCAATGCGCGCACGCTAAGGCTACGCATAATTATTGCGCATGGGATGATAGGCTTGATCATGACAGTAAGACTAATTGCGGTGACACCATGTGAAATACTCTATTGAGTAGTAATTAGTTCTGAAAAGAACTGGAGTTGTAACCTCCAGTTCTTTTCAGAACTAATTACTACTCAATAGAGAATTTCACATGGTGTCACCGCAATTAGTCTTACTTATCCTCTTCACCATGCAAAGCTACAAGTTTTACCTATACTGTATTGTTACAGGATTAGGACTCACAAAAGACAGATTAGTCGGTTCGGTGGGCCTGGCCGGACTTCTCAAAGTCTTGGCTGTACCACGACTTTGGCCCTTCTCCCTGGTTGTCGTCCGTTCCCTGTAACCCCTAAACCAGTGATTTGATGCATATTACCTGTTCCTCAAGGTTTATTTGTCTTCCCCCGTTCATGCCCCCGTCCGATGTCTTCTCAGCGCTGTAGTCCAATACCGCCATGTCTTTAACAGTTCCTCCATTACTCCACTGTCTCTTCTCTTTTCCTTTCTTCTTCTTGTCTTCTATCTTGGTGACTTTCCTGAGATACCAATTAAAACGTCACTTATCGAACCAGAAGGAAAATGGATCACGAGTGTGATCCACTTCACATTCGTAATACATTTCACATTTTCTAAACAGCATGTCGGACGAATCATTTCTCAGGATGTTTGATCACTAATTCAAATCAAGTTAGTTTTTAGATTTTAAGTCGGGCATTTTGTGAACAGGTAATTACCAAATGTGTTAAAAGTGATTATTTTAATTCCATTGATTAACCCTCCTATGCCCAGGCTGAAATTTGGCCCAGTAAGCACCGCACCCACAGACAGTCACTTGAGTATTTTTGGTTGCATTGCCAATTGTTCACACGTGTGTATTTTTCTCTAAGAGTGCTGGAGTTAGTGGCAAAGTCAAACACACTTGTGTATGTCCTACATAAGTTATATGCAGAGTCACACAGAGCTGTGTATGTACTGCATAAGTTACAGTGGAGTGGTTTTGGTTTGACCTCCTACCATAGCCACATGTCCTTGCATTCATTTGAGTGCACTGCACAAAGTCAATGGGTTGGGAGTGACATACAAATTTTGAGTGTCTTTGATTGTTAAACCTACAGGAGGGTTAAATGGTTAAATAATCGGGTCTCTGCCATCATCTTGTCTTTGTCTATCATATCATGTCCTGTTCACGTTTTTGTCTGTTCAATGGGGAAAGTACAAAAGCATTATGCTTCACTTATTTTCCTACATGTTGACAAAATATTCATGTATTTCCTTTTCAACACGTAACATTTGTGTAAAGCAATTCTTATTGTTGTACTGTTGTGTATAATCCCTTTAAATGTGGTGTCATCATGTGGGGATGTGTAAATGCAAATTTATTCTGTGTCACATCAGTTACCCAGAATTATGAAGTATCTGCAAGTTAAGTACCGTTTGCAGTGACACGATGTGAAATTCTCAATTAACCCTCCTACTACTACAAGGGTCAAAATCAGTCAAAATGTTGATATACTTCCCAAGGTATATCTAGTGCACTTAACCAGTTCGCACCGGGAATAAAAAAGTTTTTCCGAACCCCCGTGGCGGGTTTATTTTTACCGCACAAACACGAACAATGGTGCTCACCAGAGCGTGACCGGGGAGACCGCGTCTTCCACCGTATGCTTATGGCTCGTTGCCACGTCGACCGGGAATCTATACAAAATTCCCGAGAATCCTGTGGCGTGTTTAGACGCTCTCCGATCCGCTGTCCAAAAAAAAATGTGCGTGTATAAACGGCCTCCGACGCGAACTGGTTAACCCTCCTACTACTACAAGGGTCAAAATCAGTCAAAATGTTGAAATACTTCCCAAGGTATATGTAGTGCACTTAAAAGTCAAACACTGTCAAACCTTACATGTTGTAAGTACATTTACAGGTCAAAATGAGTCGACTGTTGTTTAACTGGTAAAAGTTTGACTGGTAAAAGCAATGTCTAGTATTGTTCAGGGTAGTCAAAATGACAGTAAAAACCAGTCAAAAATGCCCCTGTGTGCACATTTTGGTCAACAGTCAAAACAGACAGTTGACTGATTTTGACCTCTATAGCAACTTCCCACAAAAGTGCAGCAATAGTAGGAGGGTTAAGTAAGAATAAGTTCTGAAAAAAAATGGAGGGTACAACTCGACGTTTCGATCAGTATACTCTGATCGTCTTCTTGCATCTTTGACACTTACGGTGATTTCTCAACTTTCTTGGTCTTAGTCCTGTTGAACAAACGTTCTCGGTTCTTGAGTATAGTCTCTTCATCCAGCTTGATTTCCTCCTGGTCATCTTTGGCACCATTGGTGATGATTTGGGTCGGGGCTGGATCTGGCTTCACAGCTTAACAAACAATCAACAACAGGATACAATTTTATGATTGATTGATAAATCGTCCTGTCAGAACAACAAGGTCGTATCTAAAAATGAAACAATGTTGTATCTTCCATAGGTTTTGCGTGTTCATCCTGGAACTCTGTAAAAAGATACGACCTTGTTGCACTGAGCAAAATCCATGTCTGCAACAAGGTCGTAACTATGATACGACCTTGTTGCACTGATGCGACGAAATGATGGTGCAACTCCATTCAGTGACAATTCATCTCTGTTGACTTGTTTTACTCAAATTGTATTTTTGGTCCAAAGTGATGAGGCGAGTCCATGTCTGACTATTTCTGTTTAATGAAGTTGGTAACCATTTTCTAGTCACCGATTATCACCAATCTATCACCGATCTATCACCGATCTATCACCGATCTATCACCGATCTATCACCGATCTATCACCGATCTATCACCGATCTATCACCGATCTATCACCAATCTATTTTTGGATGCAAGTCTTATTTGAGCCTTTCACCTCTGAGGGGTAATTCCATGGTTACTCACGTTACATTTTTGAGGTTTTGGGCCCACTCTTAATGCCATATATATTTCACTCATCGTTTCATAGTAGTTGCATTAAACACCCTCATTCGTGGTGTTTTTATTCCCCCGTTGCCCACCCATAATGCATAAAGTAATTTAAACGAAATGGCCTCACCTGCTTTCTTGGCTTTGTTTGTTTTATTTTTCTCTTCCTTCTTCGGTTCAAATATCATCGATGCCACCGTCTTCTTGGATTTCTGGGACTCTCCAAATGTCCGCATCTATCAGGGACAAACGAAATTACAAACAGGAAAATGTAAATACATTTCTTTCCTTAAGCCTGGTTCATATTTAATAAATTCCCTGTGAATTATTTGTGCCAATAGGCTTGATGGGGAGAAGGGGGGGATAAATGTATAGACAATTACAACAAAATAATTTGTCCTGCCAATTTTTGTCCCTCTTTCCCTCTCCCTCCCTCCCCCCCCCCCAAATTTTTTTTTTTTTTTAATATGGGATGTGCACATTTCAGAGTGTCTGCCCACCTCTTTTCCACTAGCCACATACTCTCTGGGTCTAATCACCTTCCCTGATAACCTTTTCGTTATCCGCAAATCCAATACTTTTCCTTTCTGCCCATGTCTATCCACCTGTTAACCACTTTATATTCCATCCACCTGTTAGCACACTTATCCCATCCACCTTTTAACCACTTATCCCATCCACCTGTTATCCACTTATCCCATCCACATGTTAACCACTTACATGTATCCCATCCACATGTTAACCACTTATCCCATCCACCTGTTATCCACTTATCCCATCCACCTGTTAGCACACTTATCCCATCCACCTTTTAACCACTTATCCCATTACATGTTAACCACTTATCCCATCCACCTGTTATCCACTTATCCCATCCACATGTTATCCACTTATCCCATCCACATGTTAACCACTTACATGTATCCCATCCACATGTTAACCACTTATCCCATCCACCTGTTATCCACTTATCCCATCCACATGTTATCCACTTATCCCATCCACGTTAACCACTTATCCCATCCAACTGTTATCCACTTATCCCATCCACCTGTTAACCACTTATCCCATCCACCTGTTAACCACTTATCCCATCCACCAGTTATCCACTTATCCCATCCACCAGTTATCCACTTATCCCATCCACATGTTATCCACTTATCCCATCCACCTGTTAACCACTAATGAATCCCATACTGTGCACATTTACCCACCTGTTTCCCTATCTTGGCCTTGTCTCGATTCTCTCTCTCTGCCAGTTGCAGTACTCGTTGGAACTCATTATTGAAGTCAAATTTACCAAACAAACTGCCAATCTTCAAATCCTCTTTGTATTTATCTCTGAATTCAAGGTGGATGTCATCAATAAATTTGTCCATGTAGGAAAGAGAAAGAATTTTTTGGTATGCGACCTAGGAGAATAGGAAAGATGTTTAATGCTCAATGGAAGAGTTAGTAAACATGATGAAATCGTAACATTGTAGATATTAAGTAAGAGTAATTGCGGTGACACCATGTGAAATGCTCAATTGAGTAGTAATTAGTTCTGAAAAGAACTGGAGGTACAACTCGACGTTTCGATCAGTATGCTCTGATCGTCCTCAGGAGAATACAATATTGTAGATATTGGCCTTACGTTTTGAACCTAGCAGGTTCTTTCTTAACTCTTTCGCGCCGAGAGGGGTCGTTAACGACCCCACAAAATTTGCATATGAACCCCACAATATTTGCGTCTGAATGGAGTCCGTTTAATGTTGACCCTGCCTTCCAGAACCTAATAAATATTAACAATCTGGTTCCCAAGGTTCTTTATCTGTGTTATATTACCATTTTACTGGTTTATGGTGGATAGGAAGCAGACTACAACTCATGTGAACGTACACTGTATGTACCTGGTTACGTATGTGTACCAGGTGGATTGTTTGAAGAAAGTCTGTCTATTTAGCGAAGGATTGTGAGCAAATAACCATGGAAAGGGGTCATAAACTGACGGCTGAAGAAATTTTATGGCGCATAGATGAAGGAGAATGTTCCTCAGATGAGCTAAGTGATTCTGATGATCAGCTTATTGGCGATTTTGAAGACGATGATGGGAATCAGTGCAACATTCCCATCTTGGCTACTGGGCCTAGTACTAGTACATGTATCGATGCATGTGATCGTGTTAGTGTTTTCAATACTTCATCACAAGAGGAGGTAAGATTTATAAAGATCATTTAGGTGTTTATTGTTATAATTTTATAAAGATGATTGGCATTAGGCCCTGGGGTGCTGGTCTGTGTTTCTGAGATCCTGTTTATATCACCTTCTGGAATGTGCACTGTCCACCTCGTCTGTACGCGGAGTGGCCCGTTTTGGAACATGTGACACGTGCACCTGTCTTCTTGGATTCACCTGTCAATTGTCAGATTTATTGTCTAGTTCATTTTGATCAGTTTTAGGTCTTAGTTGGGCCACGGATCGTCGGTATCCGGTCGTTGGGCCTAAGGTTGTTGGGTCATTCATTTATACAAAAGGTTTTCTTTCAATATTTTCGGATATATTTTTCCCAATATTTTTCCCAATGAAACTTCTTTTTTTTCAAGCCACCTACCGTACCAATGAAGCCATGTGGCTAAGATACAATAGATAGCTACATGTATGTTCATTTTAGAAGGCTCACTCTCGATCCTTTATTGGTTTTGGCTGTCAATTTACTGAATATTCAGTGAAATGTTATATTTTAGGAAATTTCTTTGTATTTTATAGGAATCTAGTGACGATGAAATACCCAATCGCATGGATACTGCAGGAGTGTCCAGTAATCACACCTGCAGAGGCCAAGGTGATCAGCAAGCTCGTGGTGGTCATCGACGCAGGGGGAGTTCTGGTCGGGGTACAAGGAGAAGAAATCAAAGAGGAAACCAACAGAAACGAGATGGAGACCCTGAGTGGATTGACGTGAGTGGTGAATATCAAAACCCAAATGCCAACATACAATGTCTGGAGCAGCCTGGACCACATGGAGTTGTGGCTGGAGCAAGGACCATTTTGGATTTCTTCATGCTGTTATTCACACAGGAGCTCTTTCAAGTCCTCGTGGATCAGACAAATCTCTACCGGCATCAGTCGCAAGCTGCTCACCCCTCCACAATGCGATGGAGTGATGTATGCATTGAGGAGATGATGGCATATGTGGGTGTCGTCATAGCAATGGGCGTAGTCAGTGTGCCAGAGGCTCGTGACTGTTGGGCAAGAGGAGGTATAACACACATGCCATGGTTTTCTTCAATTTTTTCTCGTGACAGATTTTTGCAAATAGGAAGATACTTACACCTTGTTGACAATGAGCAACAACCAGACAGAGGTGACCCAAAGTTCAAACTCTTCAAACTTGGCAATTTTCACGAAAAAATTAACAAACGTTTTTGTGAGTTGTATACTCCTTCACAAAACCTCAGTATTGATGAACAAATGATTGGAACAAAGAGTAGAATTGGTTTCATTCAGTACATGCCCAAAAAACCTAAAAAATTTGGGATCAAAGTATGGGCCATTTGTGAAGCTCTGACCGGATATTGTTTGCAGTTTCAAATCTACACAGGAAAAAGTGAAGTGCAGGAACATGGTCTCTCCCACCGAGTCGTGTATGACTTATTACAGCTGTACCTGAACAAGAATTACCATGTATATTTTGATAATTTTTACACACATTTGAAGTTACTGAAAGACCTTGCAATGGATGCTACATACTGCTGTGGGACAGTAAGATCAAATCGGGGAGACTTTCCCAAAAGATTCAAGGAGAACACACTCCAGAAAGGGGACATGAAATTTCTCCGCAATGGACAGGTACTCGCTGTTTATTGGAAGGACAAGAGGGATGTTCGTGCGATGTCGACCATCCATGGCAGTGGCACACAGGAAGTGGTCAGACGCCGTGATGAAAAGGTCACCAAGCCAGAGCTCATCTGCGAATACAACAAGTACATGAATGGTGTGGACAAATGTGATCAGTATCTAAGCTACTATGCCATTGGACGAAAATCTGTGAAATGGTGGAAGAGGGTTTTCTTCCGACTCCTTGACTTGTGCATCATAAATTCTATGGTGCTTTGCTTTGCCATTCATCCAGAATATGGAAAGCAGCGGCGTGCACATAAGACGTTCAGGATGAACCTTGCCGAAGAGCTTGTGCAGCCCTTGCTTGATCGAAGGACAGATCCTACACGCCCACTACTGGTCTTCAGTCCAGGAAGGAAACCAGTCTCCGATGACTTGCGTCTCAAGGGCAAACACTTTCTGTCGTCTCGTTATCCTGAAAGGCACCATTGCGTTGGTTGCGGTCACCGCAAGACATCTGAGGGGAAGCGTCGGGATCGAAAAACTTCAAACTACTGTTCCAAATGTGACTGTTTTGTGTGCAAGGACTGTTTTGAAGTTTTTCACACCCAGAGTAAAAGATAGTCTAGCAGATGGGTGTGAAAAACATTTACATTTGGAACAGCAGCTGCATTTGAAAATTATCATCAAATTCCTAGCATCTTTTCCCACTAAGAAATCTTTGGCCGTTAGAGAATTTAGAGTCATTGTTTTAGTAAGTATTGCTCAAAAAGAAACTTTTTCATTGGAACAGATCTTTTTACTGGTTGTGTAAAAGTACATGTACTGTACAAACATGGATTTTTTTTCAAATTGGTGGCCATCTTGTATATTGTCACATGACTATCTGTTGCCAAGGAAACAGTTTGATGAACATGGTTTTATTGGATGAACTAATATGTAAATCATGTTTTGATTTATCTGGAAAATGCAAAATGTCATTCACAGAAAAACAGACTGCACCTGTCATAATGGAAAAATAAACCAACAAACAGCGTATAAGTCATTTGAAGCGTATAGTCATTTGAAGCGTTCTTCAATTGTTTATTATAAAATTCAAGACCAATATCATGAAGTTATATTCTGTTTGGATTATGAAAGCTTTTTCTACATAACTCTTACTAGTTTGGGTACATTTTGAATCATTTCATAGGCAGTATTTAGAAGAATTTTTTTTTTTCAACATGGCGGCCATCATGGCGGCCATCTTGGTCATGGTCACATGACCAGTACTGTTGTCATGGAGACGGGTTGACCACATAACCTACTCTGCTCGAATGCACAATTATTGTGGATTATAAAAATGTATACATTGATGAGGTTATTTGGAATAATAATGTAAATATGACAGCTTGAGTAAGACAATGCAGGCCCTATGTGAGGCCCCATGTGATTTTTGCCAAAACAATTTAGGAGCCAAAGAGTTAAAGGCAAAAATTGTGAGTACTTAGATGGGAAACAATACATGTAACTGTCTGTATTTACAAGTGTACATTGTGGCTACAATTATTCACTCATCAGTTGTTTTGTTTTTTTACAGTATTTTTTCTTTTGCTGATCAGTGGTCGAAATTAACTTGAATTTTATGGTAGCCCAAAGGACTAGCTGCATGTATGTCAACATTTTTCTAGTCCTTCACATTTTTTTTAATAGTCCTGAAAAAGGTGAAAACATACTTTGTACTTACAAGTCAAGTTTTTTTTTTTCCCCCCATTTTTTTCACTTGCCCATTTTTCACTACCCAAACCCTAGCAGCTGCATGCATTAGTCCCGCTGCTAAAACCACTAGCCTCAGGCTAGCAGACTAGTGTTAATTTTAACCCTTGTAGGGCCAATGATTTTCCGTTTTAGCGGAAACGAAACTGAATTAACGGAATTGGCCTCTTTCATTGTGCATTCATTTACATGTAGGAAATAATGTCAAACGGAAATGAAAAAGATTTTTGTACACTGTTCTAATGGGCGAAACGGAAATGAAGATTTGTAAAAATGGAAAACTGACTTTTCTGAAATGGAAAATCATTGGCTCTACCCTTGCTGATACACTTTTTTGATTAGACTATATGTACATTGATATTCAGCTATTTGTCTCTGTCTTTTCAAGGTATGAAATCAAGTGTTTCCTACTTCCCAGGGAACCTTAAAATTCAATGGGGCAACCTGATGTACTAATGATGGTTGCCCCTTGGTCAATTTCGGTCAATTTTGTTTTTAATAAAGTCTTGTTTGAAAAAAGATTGACTTCATTTTTACAGAAACAAAATAACAATTCCAAACAAAATTACTGGTGAATAAACACCTTCACAGTAATATGTGCCATGTGTTTAACGGGGAAAAACTGTTTATTTGGAACACTCGTTGCCATCTGCGACCTTCACAAACTTCACCCTTGTGTATGGAGCGTGAAGTTCAAGCGCTGGATCACAGACGGCAACGAGTGATTGAAATAAACAATTTTGCCCCGTCAAAAACACGGCGTATATTACTGTGACAGGGTTTATTTGTGAAACACACATGGTTGTATGAAACACTCATGATGACTTTTGTTTCGAATGTATAAAAAACAATGCAAGATTTATATTTATGGTTAAAATGTTGATACATAAGTACTTACAACAAATATAAGCTCAAACTCATTGTCTAGTTTATACTTGAGGGCTAAAGACTCATGATTAAAGGTGTCTGTGCCTCCACGCTCCTGAAATAAAATAAATATGAGGGTTAATGTACCACAAATTGGTATTCTTGAAGAAACACACATCACAGATTTATGTAAAACTAGCTGCTTTAACTGTATCTCAAATGTCTTGTCATTGTGTCGAATCAGACCTTAGAGCTACAGACTTTTACATAGAAAATTTGGGAGACACTCGGGGGAAATTTGGGAGACACTCGGAGGAAATTTGGGAGACACTCGGGGGGAAATTTGGGAGACACTCGGGGGAAATTTGGGAGACACTCGGAGGAAATTTGGGAGACACTCGGGGGGAAATTTGGGAGACACTCGGGGGAAATTTGGGAGACACTCGGAGGAAATTTGGGAGACACTCGGGGGGAAATTTGGGAGACACTCGGGGGGAAATTTGGGAGACACTCGGGGGGAAATTTGGGAGACACTCGGGGGGAAATTTGGGAGACACTCGGGGGAAATTTGGGAGACACTCGGGGGAAATTTGGGAGACACTCGGGGGAAATTTGGCACCTTTTGAATATCTCCTTATTTAACCCTCCTACTATTGACGCACTTTAGTGGAAAGTTGCTGTAGTGGTCAAAACCAGTCAACTGCCTGTTTTGACTGTTGACCCAAATGTGCAACACAGGGGCATTTTTGACTGGTTTTTACTGTCATTTTGACTTCCCTGAACAATACCAGATAATGCTTTTACCAGTCAAAAACAGTCGACTCATTTTGACCTGTAAATGTACTAACTACACGTAAGGTTCGACAGTGTTTGACTTGTAAGTGCACTAGATATACCTTGGGAAGTATTTCAACATTTTGACTGATTTTGACCGTTGTAGTAGGAGGGATAAATACTAATATTAGGCGCCTTTCCTCTCCACAGAATGCACCTACATTTGTACATGTACATGTAGATACTTCCTCTATCATTTGAATGGATCAACAATGACCAAAACCGATTTGTAATGTCAAAAATTTGAAAACTCACATTGTATTATGAAATCACCCAAGCCTAATAGTCTGTAACCCATGATACAGACTGCATTTTATCATATAAATCAATCTGTGTAACCAGTCTATTTTGAATAGTGTACAAAGAATGGGTCTCCCAAATTTCCTATAAAGTCTGTAGCTCTTACATGTAGGTCTGATTCGACCCAATGACCTTTGAGATACAGTTACTTCAGCTAATGTGAAACTTACTGTGTTTAAGTTGATGATAGTATCAAACATCCCTTGAAATATGTATGTCTCAGGTGCTATCATTTTAGTAAAATTAATTTATTTGTACACGTATGGCATAGCAGCGTAATTGACAAAAAGCTATCAAAACTCAACATGCTCAAAGGATTTTTAAACGTTAAAATATGGGATTTATTTCACAAAATAACCTTCTGTGTGAAAGCAACAATGTGAAATTCCCTGCATGACATACATTAATTTTTTTAATTTATTTATTATATTTTTTATAACAATAATCCCTCCATTGGTCAAAATTGGATATTGTGAAGGGAATCATGGTGGTTTTGGGTCCCTTACAGGATATAAATAAAGCACACAGTCCAAGTAAAACAAGTATTTTCAATCTGTTTTTCAACAATGGCTCATTTAATTTGTTTACTCAATTTTCGCAATGTAAACAAAGCAGTAAACAAAATGGAGTAGCTGTATTACAAAAACTGGGTAAGCTATCAACTTATTATTTTTTAAAGTTATAGCTATCTAATTATATTTTCAATAAATTTGTGTTACAACTAACCATTCCACTCAAACAATTATTATTTATTCAAAATATTATTAATGACATATTTTACACGGATGACTGATATTGAATGAATTTCTCTCCGGCCCCTATACAATGTACTTGCTTGGTAAAATGTGTACTCGTACTTGATTGCAATAAAGGAAACAATCTGACCTTAAATCTAGCTGTGAAAGGTTTTATTCCATTGGAGAAGTTCTTTTATAAAATGATAAATCATTTTAAGTATGTTCGTTACATCATGATGAAGATTCACTTCAGGGCAAGTTCCATTTTTCAAGGTGTTACGATCCGAAAATCTTCAAACTATATGTGAATGCAAATTACTCAAAAAGCCTGAATTTTCTCAGATGCAACAAAGAAATCAAACAAGGTCACACTGATATAAAGAACAAAGAAAGTGATTTAATAATGAAAATATCAACTGCTTCAAATATCGATGGGTTTAACAAGCGTACAATGATTAAGGTAAACAAGTGTACATTAAGAAACGATCTTATACTAAATAAGAATATCTTACGGCCGAGGGCTGAGCAGGCTCCAGCGAAAATGACAAAAAAAACAGTTCTCTGACACGGTGTAAATAGAGCTGGACGTGGGGCGAATTCACCTCCAACAAACGGCCGGAAATAGACGAAACCACGGGGACACAAGTCGACTACTGTGATAAAAATATGGGAAAGAAATCCCAAAAATACTGAACTGTAGATTTAGTTCACAAAATGTCTCTTCCGGAATTAAATTCAGCTCTCAGACACTTCACTCGGTCAAGACGAATTTTCTCAAAACACTCCACACAGACAAGTCGTAAGTGACATCACAGGTCCTAGTGGGTGTACACTGAAAGTCTGGTTTCTCAAGTACTGTTTACCGAAGTCTTAATGGTTTGCTCAAGTCCTGCCTAAAATCCTCTACCAGCCCGTATTTATAGTTTTTAATCCCTTCTAGAAAATACTAAAGGTTTCTTCTTCACTTCACTTCTAGAAATTTCTGAAAATTACATCATTTTCCAAAAGAAACTTCCAGAACGTTCTATTCATAACCTGTAAACATAATCCCGCCCCCTTTGGGGTTAACACGCGGTCACGCGCAGATTGCGGTTTGAGTGTATACATGTATGTAACAAAGGATTTAAGAATATCGACAGAAAGTGGTGGGGTTGTGCCAACTGCCAACAGTTGAAGGTCCGAGGTTTAACTCAACATCACCAGATATGGTGACATCACACAGTTGTCTGGAGAGCAGCAGACCACAAAAAGATGAAAACGGCCAAGTATGTACGAATGCCCAGACTAAGATGAATGCCAACTTTCTTGAACACTACCTCTTCTGATTGATGACATCCTATTTATTGCCTCCACACTTCAAGGGAAACACCCATCCTGTTTGGTTGAGGATTCCTAAAGAAAATTTTGAAAAAGAAAACAAATTAAGTAAAACAGTTTTTTTTTTTTTTTTAAATAACAATTTTTATGAAATAAAAAAAACATAAAACATACTCTTCAACTTTCCCTGATGTTCATAAAAAAATTGGGGAAAAATTGTTTGCAAATGCATGAATATTCTTCAACTATACTTTTCTGAAATGTAGTTCCTTAAATTTTGTGTATTTCAAATGTATTTTGTATGAAAAACATCAAAATATTTTATTAAAAAGTTTTTTTAAATTATCACTGGTTGAGTAAGGGTAAGTTAAACAAAGAGAACAGCCAAAACCCTTATACTAGGCTAGCAACAAACACACTATTACCAATTATATTAGTTAAACTTACTCCCTCTGAATTTGATGGAAATATATTTTCCCTCACATTTTCAGATTAAAATTGTCTTTTCTTTATTGGTTTTTCGGTCAATCATAGTTTATTCCGAAAATCCTGGTATTAAAAATCCCCATAGACTGATATCGGAAAGATGAATTGTTGTAATTTTTCATGCAATGCCAGCTGGACCCATGTTTAAGAAATTGCCGGCGCTCATTTGCGCTAGTCTCCCCCGGTTAAAAACATCGTCTCCACCCTATTTCGACGTCAATCTTTCCATTTCTGCCCTTCTATTTGAAGTTTAAAGCCCCCTTATACTTCAAATTTGACATTGAAAATTACTTACCCTTCAATTTCCTTAGATTAGAACTTGGTCGAAAAATTGGTCGATTTTCATCATTGGAGTGTCGTGGCCGAGCGGTCTAGCGCACCGAACTCAAGTTCTGGTGTTGCCAGCAGCAGGGTGTGGGTTCGAGCCCCGGTCGTGACACTTGTGTCCTTGAGCAAGGTACTTAAAGATGGACTTCAACGAGAGCTCGTACACTAAATCGTCTCCTGAGTCTTGTTTATGTTGTGTTTAGTTATTATTTCATTATCAGTACGATGGTTTTATTCCCTGTTATTTTGTTTAATTTTGATTGTAAAAAATAGCCCCCCTTCTTAGATTTCTGAGCGAGTGGTTTTTCGCGCGTTGGCTGCTTTCATGGTTCCCAGCAAAGGCCCATAGAAATGAGCGGTGAAATACCAGCCCACGTAAACCAGCGTAAGTGTGACGTACTATCTGGGGCATAAGCAGCGAATGCCAGTCCTTGATTATGCGTCACAACTACGATATGAATTATTCATGAGTTCGGGCTTTTTGCGAAACACGACTTTTCTAGATAGTGAAATGCTGATCAAAATGAATTTTTTTTTACATTAAGAAATTACTTTATTTGAATTTTAATCATATAGAAGTAATCATTACACACTTCTTGTAAGCCTAACAGCATCAAAACACTGTAATATATTCCGTTGACGTCCTGCTTTAACCATAATTGCTTCGTCCTTCGGATGGGACGTAACGCCGTAGGTCCCGTGTGTTGTATAATGCACGTAAAGTGGATTGTCGTGCGGTCTAGCGCACTGAACTCAAGTTCTGGTGTTGCCAGCAGCAGAGTGTGGGTTCGAGCCCCGGCCGTGACACCTGTGTCCTTGAGCAAGACACTTAACCATAATTGCTTCTCTCCACCCAGGGGTTAAATGGGTACCTGTGAAGGCAGAGATGGTTTGCTCTATATGCGCTAGAAATGGCAGCAATTGAGCTGTATACTCCCCAGGGAGCTGAGATGGTTTCAGGAATGATTTATGAGCCTTATGAGCCTTATGAGCAGGGATAATAATATAATGCGCCTTGAGCGCCACTTAGTTGGTGGATACGTGCGCTATATAAATCTATACATTATTATTTATTATTATTCTTTCGGCAGTATCCTCAGAAATTATCGGAAAACAAAATGGCGTCCACAAACGTAATTCTATCCCACAGTGCTTTGTGCTAGCCGAAGGGAAGCCATGCGCCCCTCGGTATACCATTTTTTGTACACGCGTTTTTTCGGCAGCGGCATGTGCAGTAGCGATGCGCGGTAGTTTGTTTGTGGTCCCTACATGCACTGCTCAATCACTGTTGTATAATAATCACAAAGTCGATTATATTAATAAATTCAATGTTAATTTGTTTAATTGTAATTTGTATGACGAAAAAAATTTAACTTTGATTTTTGAACATCTTGAACTTTGATCATGAGCAATGCAATGCGCCATGCATTCTATGTGCGTATTGCCATTATTTATGGTAATTTTGCAGGACTTCCCACATTTTAACACGTAACGCAACCATGACCATACTTGTTATAAGGCCAAGAGAATGAAAGTCATAGATTTGCGTCCGGGAAATTTCGAAAACACATGAGGCTTTTTTTCATTATTCATTATTCATTATTTCCATTGATCATTAATAACACTACAGCGCAATCACAAGATGTTTCTTCTAATCTGTGTACGTACGTGCATCATTATACGTGCAGGCCGCACACACAGGCATAAGATACAATGGAAAGGCTCAACAGCGAACGTGTTGTGCATGTGAAGGCGGTACAGTTGCAGGTGCGGATCGGAGTTTACCATACAGTTTTAGCGCGATGCGACCTTTTTTGTGAACGAAGTATGCGGGACTAAGACTGTAAAAATAAGAGAACATGTACAGTGTACATGTATTGTAGTACTAGTACTAGTAGTAGGCAATAATGTAGGCTACATGTACTAATGATTTCGGCCTACTGGTGGAAATTTGGTAAAAACTTCGTTTTACTGATGTGGATGATTTGGAACTAAATTTGTTTGGTGGAAATACCTTTTTTGTGCAAATAATGATTTTTTTGGCAAATAATGAAAAATTTAGGCGGTAGCTTTCGGGACATGCGGGCGGTGGACGCAAATCTATCACTTTCATTCTCACGGTCTACCGTATCATAACATTCACTTAAAAAACATTATTTTCCCAGAATAACTTGCAATAAAATATATTTCCTTTACCTGTAAGATGACACTTTTGATCAGGGCGTTCACTGATGATCCAAGGGCCTGGCATGTTCCCTGGAAATACCACAAAACGATGCCGCCCTTACTAAAAATCGTAAAAAGATCTAACATTTTGATAGTTTTCACTGGCAATTCTGGCCAGATGTTATTTCTGCTCTATGCTGGTATTTCGCAATGTGATTACGATCTTTCATATAATTACTATACACAATGTGTGTGTGACAATCAAAATCCGTGTACAATGATGTGCACCAGCTAAAAATAAGATGACGTCAACCAAATATTACCAACGGATGTTTTATTCCATTGAAAATTTTGCGCAGCAATTTACCTGTATTACACTCATGCAACAGTCGTATAAAATGTACTGCATGCGTGCATGCACGGTACTTAGCAATAGCAGATCACAGCATTGAGGATCGCAATAACGCTGGCGGGGATCGCCAGGGGGCGGGGCCGAAAGAATATGTTTCGCCTGTATTTCTGGAATTTTATCCGCGATTTCCAACAAATGTTCCTTTTCAATTGTCCTCGTCTGGAAAGGAACACTTTTTATTTAATTTCATTCAAATGATGGCCTTGTAGTAACAAAGCTGTCACAATAGCCGCCCGCCCCCCCCCCCCCAAATAAGCCACAAAACTAGCTGTCGACAGCTGTGTAAGTCATTGAAAGGTGTGAACAGTGCTTCCACTTTCAAGGAAATTTCCTTATTTTAAGGAAATTTTGAAATGTTTTGACGCTCTAAGGAAATTTCTGAGGAAATAAAGAAATCTAAGGAAATCTAAGGAAATGCCGTAAATTCTAAGGAAATTCTAAGGAATGTTCGTAAATATTCGATATTTTTTTACGAAATAATGTTGCATAAAAATTAACACTTATTATTTATACCCTCGGTCAGTTTGCGCGCTGTATAGCATTGACGCAGATTTGACTGGGCACGGCACAAACAGCCTAGTTGCCGGCCGCATGTTAGGCACAGCCATGGGCTAGTCTAAGCATGACGTCAGATTTTCATGCTACCTAGGCTGGCCTACGCACATGTATGTATGTCTGGAAAGTGACCACCGCGGGCTCGCATTTAAAGAATTAACGTTACACTAGAAAAGGCGTGCAAAAACTTATTTTCCCATGAATTGACTTTCCATTTTGAAAGGTTTTGCGCTTTTTTTCAACAGCATGCGCTTCTTATGGCCTACTGCAGAGATGCCAACATACACGATTTGGGCGTAGCAAATACGATTTTGAGCCGTGAATACGACTCTACGATAATACTTCATTGAAATACGCTAAACAAGCCGCCCCAGTATAATTGTATATAGTTACAATACAAGCAAACAATGAATGAACTATTAAGTGGAAATAAAAATGATGAAAAATAATTTTAAAAATGAAAAAACAAAACAACCTTTTAAATATAGACCACAGTGGTGGTAAAAAGCGACGATAGCGGGATTAGCGGCGAATTCACACGATTATGTACGTATCACACACAAGCGCGAGCGCGCTGGATTCGACTGCCTACATACCTGCCACATGTACCCTGCCTGTACATCTGTACATTATTTGCAAGGTCGTACCCATTGATCTCTATTACATAATGGGGAATAATGAGCATACCCGTGGGGAATGAGGTTGTCGGTGAGGTAGCTTGTGTGTACACGTGTACATGCGCGCATAATTGTGCTCGCGCACAATTGTGCTCGCGCACGTGCATATTACCTTTTAATTTCTCGAAGCTTCTTTGCAAGTGCGACTTCAGTGCAGGCACTGCTTACTGCGGAATTCAGCGCTTACGGCGCATAGAATCACATGCTTTTCATGGCGCCGTAAGCGCAGAATTCTGTGGTAAGCAGCGCCATGAAATTGGGCCCAGGTGAGCTAGGGCTAGGCCTAGGCCTAGCTAAGGCTATCAATTTGTTATTTGCTTTCGAGACCCCAAGAAAGAGAACAGTTAGTATTATAATCAAAATTTCTAACGTGACTGATGCATGGATTACTAATTCGGAAGATCATTATTGTGAGCTTTTTAAGATAAAATACGTCTAGCATTGTTATAATTTCATAATTTTTTCATTGAGTATTTTCCTCCAATTTACTCTGCCCCCGGTCCCACTACCGCCAACGGGGTTCACACCGAGTGCGGCGCTGACGTTGCCCAAAATCCGGACATGCATTTTTTTGCGTTAGATTTTTGCGATTTTATTTTTCAATAAATGCTACTCTTTTTTGGAATTCAATGTTGGCATCTCTGCTACTGCAACTTTCACATATGCAAACTGTGTATGCATACAGGGGCTAATACACTTTTGATGATTTAAGTAAAACTAAGGAACATCGGGGAAGGAAATCTAAGGAAATGTTTCTGTAAATCTAAGGAAATGTAGATTTGAAAAGTGGAAGCACTGGGTGTGAAAAAGCATTCACAAATTTATAGAAAACGCTAGAAGCAAAATGTTGCCTTTAGCAACTTACTGTTATGTGCATAGAATTGTATTTCTGTATATTTCTGTGTTTTCTTGTTCGTACCTTTAACACTAATTCACTTCAAGTTAGCTTGCCGATAATAATTCATTCTAGGGGCAATATCGTCACAATCGACAGGATATGGAATCGGACTGCTTTCAATTTAGAATAACTCAGTGACTGAAACCACACATGATAAGATCATGAATTATTACCGTTGCTGTTATGTTGCATAAATGAGCCAGTGTTTTTCATTTACCTTGGTCACTCTGAGCTTAAACTAGAACACCAATTCCATGCAGTGTCGAAAGTCTGATCGTGACGATACTGTCCCTTTAAAGATATATCACCCGTGTTTTGGCTAATTTGACGGCAATTCTGAACGTTTTTGGAACAAAATAATTGTGAGAAGCATGGTTTTACAGTAAATAAGTATTAAAATTAATTTATGGTAGGTGGCCGTCACGCACGGTGTAAAATTTACGTTGACACTTATTCACGACACACCGAGCTTCTGTATTTGTTTTCAAATGAAAAAAATCTGGAAATTTCAGGTAAAACAAGTTGTCCTGTTAACAGCTAGAGTGTTTGGTTACGAATTAGTAAACATTTTGAAGTAATCTCTGTTTTCTTGTGCAATGCGGGGGTGTTTTTATGTGCACTTTCAGTGCTCGTGATGAAGACTGTTCTGATCTCAGAGCCGTATAATAACGGCTCTTTGTGTTCTCACATAACAGCGCCCTCGTGTGCCAAGGATGAAGCATGAATTTGTTCATGCTTAAACTGGCCCTTTAAAGGGACGGAATCGTCACGGTCAGAACAGACTTTCAACAGGGCATGGAATTGTTGTCCTGGGTTCAGGTGTGTGATTTGACAAAAGTTAAAAAATCCCTAAAATGGGTAGCGGGCCAGGGTCACGTCTCCCTTTGGTCTAGAGGACAAATTAGCCCCCTGAACCTCCCGTATGTTTAATTTTGGAGAATTTACAGACTCTCCACATCCCCACAAACAGGCCGAGAGGTTTGGACACAATACAGGCTACTTCTTTCTTTCCTTGGTGGCTACTTCTCTTATTTCAAGGAAATTTTCAGGCAAAGGGAGATTTGTAAAAAAAAAATCCTGAAATCAGGAAAAATCCTGAGAAATCACAGGCCTGGAGTGAAGAACACATACAGTGACTGAAATTTACTGGCTCATTTGTGCAGCAGCAACAGTAATATAATTTTAGAATTGTTATGACCTTATTTAAGGGGTATTGTTTTCAGCCACTGAGTTAATCTAAAAACAAAAATATTTTTAACAAATATCTTCTTTTTCACTGGTGGCCGAGCGGTCTAGCTTACCGGATTCAAGTTCTGGTGTTAGCAACATAATGTGGGTTCGAATCACGGCCGTGACACTTGTGTCCTTGAGCAAGACACTTAATCATAATTGCTTCTCTCCACCCAGGGGTTAAATGGGTACCTGTGAAGGCAGAGTTGGTTTGCTCTATATGCGCTAGAAATGGCAGCAATTGAGCTGTATACTCCCCAGGGAGCTGAGATGGTTTCAGGAATGATTTATGAGCCTTATGAGCCTTATGAGCAGGGATAATTATAATGCGCCTTGAGCACCACTTAGTTGGTTGATACGTGCGCTATATAAATCCACACATTATTATTAACATTATTACATTAGTAGGAAAGAATGTCGTATCCGGCCGCCACTTTTTAAGGGCTTTAAAAAAAAAAATTTGGAACCACTAGCCAGTTAAAAAATCATTCTATCGATTTTTGGTGGTACAGAAAGCGAAAACTATCTTTAAAATCCACTTTTATGATGGTTTTCGGACTTGATTTCTCTTCTAAAAAATCCTCCCCTTCAGAAAATAGAAGGATCCTATTATAGTTGCCACTACGCATGTACAATGACTGTGTTGGTCACTAATTGTGGAGTTTACAAGATCAGACTGACATGACTGAGGAAGTCATCGTATACCAAAAATGCCTGATTTTTCATGAAATAAATATCCTGAAATAATTTAAAGTAGGCCTATATGTCCATCATCATCCATATGTTCTCCACCTTACCAGGTAGGTAAGATTACATTTTTGGTTATATTTAATGAAAAATAGTGGCGGCCAGATACGACATTCTACCCCATTAGTAATATCCTTTTAGAAAAGATAACAAATATTTTGAAATAAGATCACAAAATAGTTGTCAGCTTGTTTTTATGGTAAAAAAATGTCAACAGAAATGAAGAAGTAGACGGGACCCACCATAAATTAATTTCTGTACATAATTGTGACCCGCTCTGTGAAAAAGGGTGACATGTCGCACCATGCGTTTACATGTAATGGGCGATGAAATGTTGAGAGGGTGTTTTTTTTTCTTTTAACATCTGATTTTTGGTTATGTTTTTTTGACATCATTAGGATCTAAATTTTCTTAATATGTTTACATAAACGTCAATTTCAATCAATAAAATATTAAAATCAATGATTTTTGTGAGTACTTCGTTTCAAATGTCATTTGTTTTCATTTTCCTAACACTAAATTGTGTTAATTTATTTATTATTGATTATTACAAATGCCATATCTCCATAATGCAATATGCCACACACATCTAACATATACCAAATTAAAGCTAATTATGTACTCTTTCCAGCTACATAGAAATGTATATGCCAAATTTGCGTCTTGTGACTCATTTTCACAGAGCGGGTCACATATTTACTGTAAAACCACGCATGTTGCGATTATTTTGATAAATGTGTCATTTTAAAGTATTTGTTTTCACTTTCCTCGGGTAAAATAGCAATGTTCCTATGATATAGCATTTTTTTTTTTTGGGGGGGGGGTTATTATTACAAATTATTTTCTTCCTTTCAACAAGTAAGTTTTTTGTAATGTTGGTAATATAAGAATTCACATAGACCATCTATAATACAAACTAAATTTAAAAATGTTTGCTGCAAGGAGACATGGTTTCTATACACTGTACATTTGGCATAACATGCCATTTATTGTATCACGTTTCATAAATTGTTATACAATTCAATTATGTTTTTCTAATTATACTTACATTAAATTATGAAAGTTTATGAAGTTTTAAAATAAATGACTTGATAAAATACATGTAATTAGATTCTATCTCATCATCACATAGCACTGAAGGTCTTACTTGAGATTGCACTTGCCACAGTTTTTTGTCCTCGCATATTAAATAGCAAATTGTTATTAAAAAGAGAGCTCTATCCTATATAAATAATGTGTGCAACCCGTGCACATATCAGATCATTTTTGTTGGACATTTTCAAATAATTAAACGGGAGGGAATGAGTAAAACACTATACTGTGTACAGAAATGAACGGGAGGGAATGTATGGCCTTCAGTGCTAGTGATGATTCAGTACAATTAGAATTAAAATAAATTTTATTTCATTTTGTTTAATTAGTAAATTAAATTACAAATTTCTACAAGATAAATAATTATAGCAATTAATTCTTAGGCATTTCAGTTTCAAAAGTTCATGATGACAGAAGGCTTTTATTAAAGAGGTCCTGTACTTTGGAATCATTTAACCAAAAATACAAAATGAGTCTTTTTGAAAGAAAATAGACATAAAGTTCTAGTGATCCCCAGACTGCCGCTTCCCAGGTTGTATCATAACATGGGACGTGATCCCTGGCTATACGGCATGCTTTGGTTCAATGAATTCTGACTAACACACCCTGAACAAAGACATTGATCAGATAGGGTTATGATCAACATTGAAGAAGTTTTGCCAGCATTACCAATGACGTGCCTTCCCTTTAATGTGAAACACAACTTGGAGGTCTAGTGACAAATCTGATTGTTCAATATCAGGTTTTGATTAGCACCTGTGTAACCAGGGTTTCGTGGAACCAGAGTTTCATGGAACCAGGGTTTTATGAAGGGGGTGGGAACACATCCAAAAATAGGGGGCACACAAAAAATGATAAATTTACATGTATGACATAACAGGGGAGGGGGGGGGGGCACAAGCCCCATTCCACCATTTAGTAGGATCTGCTCATCAATGTTATCACTGTCTTTCCTTAAGGAATTTGATGCTTATTTCTACAAATAGACTGACCTCAAACAAACTTTGTGTTTGTTGTAATGGGAGAAGCTGTGCTATTAGACAAAGATGGCTGCCACCAGAGAAAGCTCTATCCACCTATTGATACTAAATATGCTAATATTCTGTGTACATACATGTACATTTCATTGAATTGTTCATTTTAATCTAAATGCTAACACATAATTTTTGTAATTTTCTACAAGCAACATGATTATTCCACTGTTGTCTTTTCTTACATCTTCCTTCTAATACTGGAAAAAAATTATGCATTTCTGAATCGGCTGTGGATTCAAGATAACTATAAGTTGCTGAGGTCATCAGAGGTCAGGGGGTCGGGTATTGAGAGAGGTCGTTCACAGTAGCCAGTCCACTCCACCATCATTCATGTTTTTATACTGAAGTAGTCTTGTACTGAAGCAGTTCCAATAGAGTCAGTTCCATCCCTGGAATAATTCCATAACTAATATTCAAAATGACCTTTGGCCTTTCACCCCTGTTGACTTTCCTGTGGTTGTTCGTCTCTTAACGCATCAGTTTCTGCAGAATCCGTTCTCTCCTCCAGTAATTCACTGTCATCGTTTTCATGATGCTTGGGACACTTGCGACATTGGTGGTGCAGATATATCAAGACTAGTGGGATTAGACAGAGGATACACAACCCAGCCATAACATATGCAGCTATCGTTAGAGGGAGATTGTCGTTAGACGGAGCGATGTAGCCACAATCTCTGGCAACTGGTGAAACAAATTAAACAAAGACAAATTAATTAATTGCACTGGCTTCCTGTTTCACAGAGAATTGTTTTTAAACTTATGCTAATTGTTCACAAATCTTTTAATAACATTGCTCCAATTTATATTTCTGAACTGCTTAAAGTCTACACTCCATCACGCAATTTGCGCTCCAGCAACATGTCACTCCTAAAGGAACCAACTTCAAAACGGAACTGGGGTGATAGGTCTTTTTCTGTCGCGACTCTGGAATCATCTTCCAACTAAACTCAAATCTTGTCATAGTATAACTAGATTTAAGTCGATGCTTAAAACTCATCTTATGTCACAATCACTATGAATAACTTTACCCTGAAAATGCCCTGAAAATCTGTTTTGCCGTGAAATAACAGTTCACCGTAATTTCACGGCAATTTCATGGTGTCTCTTCCTCTCAGATATTGGCAATAATGTTCACGGTGATTTCAGGGCAAATTCACGGTGCTCTGAAGAATTAATGAGCTGCCCCAAAAAGTTCATGGCATTTTCACAGCGTTTTCATGGTGAATGAATTCCAAGAATATTTCATGGCGTTTTCACGGTGTTGTGTTGTCATGGAATTGCAGTGAACTATTTATTTCACGGTAAAACAGATTTTCAGGGCATTTTCAGCAAAAAGTTATTCATAGTGAATACTTCAAAGATGATGTATATTTGTAATTGCATTGTAGGTACATGTATCTCAGTACATTTTTTTTCTCTCCTATGCTATCATTGTATATTGTTTGTATTCATGTTTTTTCTTTGTTTCCGCGCCTTGAGCGCTACAAATCTTTATTATTATTATTATTATTATTAAAATAACAGCTATTTGGTGTAATTTGCAAGTTCAATCATTCTATGTCCAAAGTGTTAATATGTGTACTTTTTTCCAAACCCAAAATACAAATTTTGATTTTGAAATTTTGTCTTATTATTTCACAGATGTACACTTGGACTAAACAAGCAGGTGAACACCCTCACTATCTTAGACTCCCCAAAATCAAGAGTAAGTTCCATTTGGATAGCTTCTTCCCTAGAACAGCATTACAATGGAACGCCCTTCCAGCTGATTGCTTTCCACCAACTTACGATCTATTTAAGTTTAAGAAAAATATCAACAAATGTAATCTTGCTTAAATGGTGGATGAGATATCGCATATGTAACCCCTTACACTTTAGTGGCTATTGGCCTTGTTTAGGGTGACTGACAGTATATTTTAAAAAAATAAAAAAATAAAAAAATTAATATCCCAAAAAATAATTTAAAAAAAATCAAAAATAATAATTTAAAAATGTGGATTTCTGATATAAATCATGGAAATGATTCCCTTATCACACTGCTTCCATCTTTGTCTCATTTCCTGACAACCAATATAAAACAAGGAAAAAAAAAATCAGAGTTTTATAAATGCACCAGTCTATTTTGAACACAGCCTCATTATGATTCTCACAGACTTGTGTATAAAACCCCAAGATGGTGGAGACTTTAAACCTACCTGATTTTATTGGTCCGTCTACCTCAGGAGCTGTTGATCCAAACTCAAATTCATCTGCAAAAACAGAGTCAGGACAATTATATTCATCTCAAAGAAACAAAATGTGAATCTAGGGCCAAAAAATGGTGGTCGGTTTCTGATCATCGGTCGGTTTCTGGTCATCGGTCGGTTTCTGGTCATCGGTCGGTTTCTGGTCATCGGTCGGTTTCTGGTCATCGGTCGGTTTCTGGTCATCGGTCGGTTTCTGGTCATCGGTCGGTTTCTGGTCATCGGTCGGTTTCTGGTCATCGGTCGGTTTCTGGTCATCGGTCGGTTTCTGGTCATCGGTCGGTTTCAAAATCGGTGTGGTGACACACTTTTATTTATTTATTTTTTTGGTAATCTTTTTGTTTTGCCAACAGGGAAATACGTGATACATGTATACGCGGGGACCAAATTTGCCATATACAAAATATGGTGGCTAAGAGAGGCCTCACAAATCGGGCAAATGTTCATACCCCTATGTGAAAAAGTCTTTTAAAACAACACAATACGGCAGAATTCCAATTGATCCAGCAATTTTGGCTGCAATTGGGCATCGTTTCATAGCAAATAAAAAAAATAATAAAAATGCCGAAGCGCAGGTCTGAGGCTATGTGCATGGAGACCAGAAACACGAGACCTTTTTGGGCCTAAACAATGATCCTCCTTAATTAAAAAAAATAATTAAAAAAATAAAATAAAGGCATCAGTAACAGTTAACTATGGGTCAAATTTACTGTACAGCATCATTTTATGAACTATAGTTTGGTCCACATAAATTCTTCACATTTTTCCACGCACTCCAAACTAGTTTACTGACTCATTACATCTCAAGGTCATCCATACGGTATTGACCCCAAAAACTAGTAGACCTTTGGGGGGGGGGGGGGGGAACCGTTATGAATAGATGAACAAGCTTTTCAACATAATGGCGGTAAAAAAAACCCTACTTTTTCAGGTAGAAACAATTTCTCAAACTCTTTAACCCTCCTACTACTACAAGGGTCAAAATCAGTCAAAATGTTGATACACTTGCCAAGGTATATCAAGTGCAAAGTCAAACATTGTCAAACAAACATTGTCAAACAAACATTGTCAAACAAACATTGTCAAACAAACATTGTCAAACAAACATTGTCAAACAAACATTGTCAAACATTGTCAAACAAACATTGTCAAACAAACATTGTCAAACAAACATTGTCAAACAAACATTGTCAAACAAACATTGTCAAACAAACATTGTCAAACAAACATTGTCAAACAAACATTGTCAAACAAACATTGTCAAACAAACATTGTCAAACAAACATTGTCAAACAAACATTGTCAAACAAACATTGTCAAACAAACATTGTCAAACAAACATTGTCAAACAAACATTGTCAAACAAACATTGTCAAACAAACATTGTCAAACAAACATTGTCAAACAAACATTGTCAAACAAACATTGTCAAACAAACATTGTCAAACAAACATTGTCAAACAAACATTGTCAAACAAACATTGTCAAACAAACATTGTCAAACAAACATTGTCAAACAAACATTGTCAAACAAACATTGTCAAACAAACATTGTCAAACAAACATTGTCAAACAAACATTGTCAAACATTGTCAAACAAACATTGTCAAACAAACATTGTCAAACAAACATTGTCAAACAAACATTGTCAAACAAACATTGTCAAACAAACATTGTCAAACAAACATTGTCAAACAAACATTGTCAAACAAACATTGTCAAACATTGTCAAACAAACATTGTCAAACAAACATTGTCAAACAAACATTGTCAAACAAACATTGTCAAACAAACATTGTCAAACAAACATTGTCAAACATTGTCAAACAAACATTGTCAAACATTGTCAAACAAACATTGTCAAACAAACATTGTCAAACATTGTCAAACAAACATTGTCAAACAAACATTGTCAAACAAACATTGTCAAACAAACATTGTCAAACATTGTCAAACATTGTCAAACATTGTCAAACATTGTCAAACATTGTCAAACATTGTCAAACCTTATGTGTAGTAAGTATATTTAAAATGAGTCTACTGTTTTTGACTGGTAAAAGCATTGTCTGGTATTGTTCAGGGTGGTCAAAATGACAGTAAACAACCAGTCAAAAATGCCCCTGTGTGCACATGTGGGTCAACAGTCAAAACAGGCAGTTGACTGGTTTTGACCTCTATAGCAACTTTCCACTAAAGTGCATCAATAGTACGAGGGTTAATAGATCAAAGCAAGTTGTTTAAAACCATACGGAATGTCATGATATTAGGAAAGCTGTAAGTGAGAGGCTTGAATACACCAGAAGCATTTCCAGTTCTCATTTAAAATGATGGAATTACTGGAAGAATTCCTGGGCATAAAACATGATTACATTTTTACTTACGGGCACAAGTTGACTTTGCAAATCCCACCGATTGGTTTTCTCTATCAAATACAACATAAAATCCTTCCAAGACCACTGCTCCTATAACGCTTCCTACAAACAAATTAATCAGAGTATTATTAAAATCAGGATAATTTGTAAAAATTTTGCAAAAATTTGCAAAATTTCACTGGGTCACAAGGCAGCTGATTTGTTACTTTGCATTTTCCATTTCGTAGCTACTATTAAATCCCTCCTGCACATGGAGGCCACTCCGATCCACTAAATTTTCAATTATGTTCTTCACCAACCTTTTGTACATACAAGCCTGCTGTCCTGCTGTTAAAACCCTCCTACACATGGAGGCCACTCCGATCCACTAAATTTTCAATTATGTTCTTCACCAACCTTTTGTACATACAAGCCTGCTGTCCTGCTGTTAAAACCCTTCTACACATGGAGGCCACTCCGATCCACTACATTCTGTTAAGCAACCTTCAGTACATACATGTACAAGCCTGCTGTCCTTTCCAAGTAATCTTACAAAATCAACTGTGTGCCACCCAAGGACACTGTAAATGTTTGAACATATTAGTATGGCCTGCAATGTATCGATGGGAGACCACCTTACCCTGCAATCTCAGTGGTGTGACAGTGCACAGAAGGGTAACCATAGGAGGCCACTGGCAACAGCTAATGGCTTGGAGTGGCCTGAATGGGTTGTTTCAAAAATTGCACTGATTGTAGGAGGTTAAAGGGACAATATCGTCACGATCAACAGGGCATGGAATTGAAGTGCTAGTTTTAGATTAACTCAGTGACTGAAAATAATACCCCACATGATTAGGTCATATTGCTGTTGCTGCTGCATAAATGAGCCAGTAATTTTCAGTCACTATGTTCAACCTAAACTTGGACACTGATTCCATGCCCTGTTAAAAGTCTGCTCTGATCATGATGATATTGTCCCTTTAATTGGCACACTTCTATTTTCCTTAACTGTGCGATTGAAAAAAATACTCCCACATGATAAAGTCATATTACTGTTGTTTCTGCATAAATGAACCAGTCGGTCACTGTGTTCATCTTAAACTAGGACACCGATCCCTCGCATGATATTACCATTACTTGAGTTCTTTCGGGTGACACTATGTAATGATCTCTTCTTGGAAGAAGTGACGGCTCTGAGAAGAGCCAGTTGGTTTGTTCTAAACGTTTCGACTCGTTGCTCTAGCTGCTTTCTCCTGATGACGGCTAGAGCAGACTAGTCGAAACGTTGAGAACACACCAACCGGCTCTTCTAGGGCTGTGCCGGGTATCCGGGTACCCGTACCTGACCGAAACGGTCATTACCCGGTTCCATTTTTCAATGTTCCAATTACCCGTAAACGACTTTTTAAAATTCGGACTTGAACATTTGAGCGGTACAAACAGAAATATGTGACTCTTGAACAATACACTTGTACAGACAATTATCTTTAAATTCAAGAGATTACACTCCAATAAAGAAAAGATCGATAGTATGGTATCCTCTGTATTATAAAAGTCAATTTGTTACCATTTACAGTACATGTATTTGTACACCACCAGAGGCATGTTTTCAACAAAAATGAAAACGGGTATCCGGGTATCCGAAGTTTCCTGATTTCGGGTATCCGATTCCAAAAATATCCGAAAACGCACAGCCCTAGGCTCTTCTCAGAGCCATCACTTCTTCCAAGAAGAGATTACATGGTGTCACCCGAAAGAACTCAAGTATCCATCTCCACCATGCAAAGCCTCAAAGCCTACATCGATATTACCATTACTGTTTAATACCATGCAACAATGGAGAAAGCAGAGAAGTGGTGTTTGTTGATCTAGGTTCCAATAATAGAGTGCTGCCTGGTCGCCCTGGTGTGAAGCTGGGTGTTACTGATTAAATTTAAAACAACTCCACTGGCTACCGATTCGTCAAAGGATTAAATTTAAACTCATATTGCTCACTTGGAAATCACTTCATGACATGGCACCAAAGTATATAAGTGAACTTCTTTCTCCATATGTTCCCAAACGCACTTTATGATCTACTGATAAATTTCTTCTGACTGTTCCTAGGACTGCATCTTCATATGGTGATCGTGCATTTTATGCAGCTGCTCCTAAACTTTGGAATGACTTGCCAGTAGAACTTCGCAGTTGCAGTTCAATCAATGTTTTCAAGAACAATTTAAAGACTCATTTATTTAAGACTGCTTATTGTGCTTGATTTTTGAATATGTATGTAATGTAATACATGTATGTAATGTTTTGCTTGATTTTTGTTTTACATATATCTTTAGTTAATATGTGTATATGTGTGTATATGTACATGTATATGGTATGTGCATGTGTGTATGTATATGCATATGTAGGCCTATACATGTACATGTACATGTATATTATATGTGTATGTGTATGTGTGTACTTTCTATAATGTTCATACTTTTGCTGTTTTAATTGTTGCGCCTCGGAATAGGCATGCCTAGATAGACGGCGCATTATAAATGCATTATTATTATTATTATTATTACTGATTGAGTAATTGTTTTGTGGAGGGGTCATTCCAACAGGTTGGGGCAAGCTTTGTGACGGGTTTCCCTTATTATGTAGGTACTCAGCTTCATTTCTTATCATTTATTATGACTACTAATTAACATTATTGTAACTTCCTATTCAAGGCACAGAGATTGATTTCATTCTAATTTCAAGAACTGAGAATATGCACCAATAATAAGGATAATGAATGGTACATCTACCTACGTAAGAAGGACACTGTGTCACAAAGCTTGCCCCAACCTGGTGGAATGACCCAAGAATGTGCACTCATAATAAGGATAATGAATGGTACGTCTACCTACGTAACAAGGACACCATGTCACAAAGCTTGCCTCAACCTGGTGGAATGACCCAAGAATGTGCACTCATAATAAGGATAATGAATGGTGCATCTACCTACGTAACAAGGACACCATGTCACAAAGCTTGCCTCAACCTGGTGGAATGACCCAAGAATGTGCACTCATAATAAGGATAATGAATGGTACGTCTACCTACGTAACAAGGACACCATGTCACAAAGCTTGCCTCAACCTGGTGGAATGACCCAAGAATGTGCACTCATAATAAGGATAATGAATGGTACATCTACCTACGTAACAAGGACACCATGTCACAAAGCTTGCCTCAACCTGGTGGAATGACCCAAGAATGTGCACTCATAATAAGGATAATGAATGGTGCATCTACCTACGTAACAAGGACACCATGTCACAAAGCTTGCACCAACCTGGTGGAATGACCCAAGAATGTGCACTCATAATAAGGATAATGAATGGTACATCCACCTACGTAACAAGGACACCATGTCACAAAGCTTGCCCAAACCCAGTGGAATGACCCAAGAATGTGCACTCATAATAAGGATAATGAATGGTACATCCACCTACATGTACGTAACAAGGACACCATGTCACAAAGCTTGGTGGAATGACCCAGAGACATTTGAAGATGTGGAGGGTGACTTTAAATTGATTTCTTGAAACTACTCTTGTTTGGATGTAATTTTAACTGTACTCACCTGTATTGGACGAGGAGATTCCATATTTGTAGCAGTGTTCATGATTAGTGTTGGTTTCTACAAGACGAAGGTATTGCTGTAAGATACAGATCATAATAAATATTCACTATTCTTATAAAAAAAATTAAAAATAACTTCTTACATGCAGAATACATTTACAGTATGTGCGTACCTAGACAGGTCCACTGTCTTTATCCTATCGAGGACAGAAACAGGTTCTGGGCATACCATTCAAGGGATTTCATTGGATACAGGAGTTGCGCTGAAGATCTATCGTCACGCTTCGAGGCTATAAGATTTGAGGCTTTGCATGGTGGAATATCGATATCGTTTCGGTTTGCGGTAACACCATGTGTTTATCTCAACTATCGCGAAGCTGAGGTACAGGTTCTGAAAAGAACCTTATCGCACAACTCGTATCTCAACCTCCGTTAAGTGAGAAAGGTTCAAGGGAGATCCAATGTCGGGCAACTCGTTTTTCTCTACTGTCGCTAAGTGAGAAATATGGTTCAGGGAGAACTATGGGGACTTCACGGGTTAATATGGTTCAGGGAGAACCATGGGGACTTCACGGGTTAATATGGTTCAGGGAGAACCATGGGGACTTCACGGGTTAATATGGTTCAGGGAGAACCATGGGGACTTCACGGGTTAATATGGTTCAGGGAGAACCATGGGGACTTCACGGGTTAATATGGTTCAGGGAGAACCATGGGGACTTCACGGGTTAATATGGTTCAGGGAGAACCATGGGGACTTCACGGGTTAATATGGTTCAGGGAGAACCATGGGGACATCACGGGTTAATATGGTCCAGGGAGAACCATGGGGACATCACGGGTTAATATGGTTTAGGGAGAACCATGGGGACTTCACGGGTTAATATGGTTTAGGGAGAACCATGGGGACTTCATGGGTTAATATGGTTCAGGGAGAACCATGGGGACTTCATGGGTTAATATGGTTCAGGGAGAACCATGGGGACATCACGGGTTAATATGGTCCAGGGAGAACCATGGGGACATCACGGGTTAATATGGTTTAGGGAGAACCATGGGGACTTCACGGGTTAATATGGTTCAGGGAGAACCATGGGGACTTCACGGGTTAATATGGTTCAGGGAGAACCATGGGGACTTCATGGGTTAATATGGTTCAGGGAGAGCCATGGGGACATCACGGGTTAATATGGTTCAGGGAGAACCATGGGGACTTCACGGGTTAATATGGTTTAGGGAGAACCATGGGGACTTCACGGGTTAATATGGTTCAGGGAGAACCATGGGGACATCACGGGTTAATATGGTTCAGGGAGAACCATGGGGACTTCACGGGTTAATATGGTTCAGGGAGAACCATGGGGACTTCACGGGTTAATATGGTTCAGGGAGAACCATGGGGACTTCACGGGTTAATATGGTTCAGGGAGAACCATGGGGACTTCACGGGTTAATATGGTTCAGGGAGAACCATGGGGACTTCACGGGTTAATATGGTTCAGGGAGAACCATGGGGACTTCACGGGTTAATATGGTTTAGGGAGAACCATGGGGACTTCACGGGTTAATATGGTTCAGGGAGAACCATGGGGACTTCACGGGTTAATATGGTTCAGGGAGAACCATGGGGACTTCACGGGTTATTCTCTTCGAGGCTCACGCACAAATGAATGCTACTTTGCTCTGCCATCCAAATATATCACTGGAAATATTTTGCATGGTGGACACGTATCATCACGTGCAAGGTTAAAGTTGAATCTCCGCACGGCTGGTATCTGTTACAAGTCTCAAAGTATGTCGTCAGATCGTCAGGCTAGTGCGTACCATGCCTTCTCCAACTAATCAAATCCATTGTATGTTTGTTTTTTCTAAAATAGCAAGGACAGGATTGCCAGTCTAGGCTAGCATATGTACATACCCTTGGTGATATTATCAATCTAAAGGCTGTATCTGGTTCAGTTGAATTGAGTATGATTGACAGGTTAGGAAACCACACCCATGGCTCTATAGCATTCTGGTGACAAATCAAGTCATCTCCGGTCCAGAACTTATCCGGCACTGGCCTATCAATTTTCTGAAAATAATTATAGTAATAATAATAATATTAAAGTCTTTGAACTTAAAGATGTATAATCCACCAGAAATATTATTTTAAAGGGACAATGTCAGTCCATAGGGCATGGAATCGGAGTGCTAGTTTTAGATTAACTCAGTGACTGAAAATAATACCACACATGATAAGGTCATATTACTGTTGCTGCTGAATAAATGAGCCAGTAATTTTCAGTCACTGTGTTCATCTTAAACAAAGACACCGATTCCATGCTCTATGACAATTTCCGGCATTTTTTATTTATTAATTTTTGAAAATGAATATAATCGAATAGCCTAAACTACAAGGGAAACCGACTAGATAAATAACTAACAAGATAAATAACCACAGCAATTAATTCTTAGGAAATTCAGTTTCAAAAGTTCATGATGATAGAAAACTTTTTATTAAAGAGCTCCTGCACTTTGGAATCATTCAACCAAAAATACAAAATGGGTCTTTTTGCAAGAAAATAGACAAAACGTTGTATCCTCTCCTAGAGATCCCCAGACTGTCGCTTCCCAGGTTGTATCATAACATGGGGCGTGATCCCTGGCTATATCATATATGGCATTCTTTGGTTCAATGACTTCTGTCTAGCGCCCCCAACAGGGGTGTGACTTTACAAAAGTAAAAAATCTTGAAAAATGGGTAGTGGGTCTGTGTTTCCCTTTGGTCTTCCTGAACCTCCTGGATGTTTAATTTTAGAGGATTTACAGACTCTCCACATCCCCACAAACAAGAAACTGGAGGTTTGGACACAATACAGGCTACTTCTTTCTTTGCTTGGTGGCTACTTCTCTTCTTTCAAAAAGATTTGGAGGCAAAGGGAGATCACAGGTATACCCCAAACAACAATATTGACAAAATAGGGAGACTGGTAGAGATTTAAACCTGGGTCAACAGAGGTCAAAGGCTAAGAAAGTATCGCTATGCCAACCTAGTACCCTAATATAATGTGTATGTTATGTACCCTACTTAACCATGGTCCACTTTCACAGAGCCGCTTAGCAGCGATATTTTGCTTACTGTACATTTTTCAGTTCATAGCGCTGATAACCGTAAAGCATAGAGAAAGGCATGCTAACTTGCCGGCCGTTATTGCTAGCAAATGAATGACACAATACAAATCCATGGTGAATGCGTACGCGCTGCTATGAATTGTCTTGCTAACCTGTATGTTTTTCATTTCATAGCACTGCTAACCGTTAAGCATAGAGAAAGGCACGCTAACTTGCCGGCCGTTATTGCTAGCAAATAAGTGACGCAACAATACAAATCCATGGTGAACACGCACGCGCCATTCTCAATTTTCTTGCTAACCTGTGAAATACACGGTAAGCAGCGCTATGAAATTGGCCCAGGATTTCTTTAAATGTAATCTCACCTTCTTTACTGTTTCATTAATGATGACTTTTAGAGAATCAAAAACTCTAACAGGTAGCCTTAGATTTGTTGTTCCGCTGTCAACAATAGATTTATCAAAATTGTACTGCAAGGAAAGCAAGAAAATTATAAAACGTGCATTAATTAAGAAATTATCTTAAGAACTGAATGGAACAAAGTTTTTTTTTTCCCACAGACACTTGGAATATGCAGTGCTATCCACACGTAGGTGTAGGGAAAAATTAAATCAATTTAATTATCTACATGTAGTTTGTGTGGCTGTCGGGTGCAAACTTTCGGAAAAAGTTCCATGATAGTTAAATAGTTAATGAACTAACTAGTAATTCATAGCACTAGCTATGACACTTGTTGTGTCTGTGCAAATTCTGAGTACAATGTTGTTGACTACATTTAGCTTACAACAGGATGTCTCTCATTGTGTTGATAATAGACTTATGGTAACATCTACCCAAAACACTGACCTCTTTACAGTCCATGTTCAGTGACTGACCGTTGACCTCTATATCCACAATAATGACCTCGTAATACCAGTCATTACGTATTGGTGTATACCACATATCACCTTTATACAAGCCTTTGTCTAATCCACCAATTGTCTGTCAAAATAGAAATAACACTTAAGGATTTAATATAATAAAATAGAAATAACACTTAAGGATTTAATATAATAAAATAGAAATAACACTTAAGGATTTAATATAATCTCTCTTTATACATGGGTGTGACTTGCCAAAAGTGAAAAATCCTGAAAAATTGGTAGCGGGCCTGGATCTCCCTTTGTTCTCAAGGACAAAGCCTCCCTGAACCTCCTGGATGTTTAATTTTGGAGGATTTACAGACTCTCCACATCCCCACAAACAAGAAACTAGAGGTTAGGACACAATACAGGCTAGTAATTAGTTCTGAAAAGAACTGGAGGTACAACTCGACGTTGTACCTCCAGTTCTTTTCAGAACTAATTACTACTCAATTGAGCATTTCACATGGTGTCACCGCAATTAGTCGTACTTATCCTCCTCACCATGCAAAGCTACAAGTTTTACCTAACAATACAGGCTACTTCTTTTATTTCCCTTGGTGGCTACTTCTGTTTTTTGAGGCAAAGGGAGATTTGTAAAAAATCATGAAATCAGGAAAAATCCTGAGCAATCACAGGCCTATTTATAGGAAGAACCATAAAACAACTTGGCATTTTATATCAGTATGCTCTAGTTATTTTAAAGACACAGCAATTTCCAGAAATTTTCTTTTTCATTGAACATTTTACTTGAAGAACAGAAACCAAATACTTTAAAATGACATATTTCTCAAATTACAAAAAAGCATGGTTTTACAGCAAGTATGTATCACAATGTATTTATGGCGGGTCTTGTTATAAATGAATTTTGGCTGTTTTACTGTAAAACCAAGCTTCTGATTTCACTATACTGTGAAATATCTCATTTCAAAGTACATGTATTTGTTTTACTTTCTAAGAGCAAATTATGAATAAAAAACAAATAACATTCGGAAATTGCCGATAAAACATGGATGATTCATCTTGAAGGAACTCTGGGTGGTTCATAAGGACCAGTGGTTTCATATTATATTTCCATCAATGTGATTTGACGGAGATAAACGATAGGTTATTTAGGCTATTTAGGCCTACAGTAAATGCAGATTTGGCCCGGTGTCATTTGCTAGCCCGGTGGGAACCCGGTATGGTTTACTGGGCTAAAATTTGAATCAGAGGGGCTTTACCCTCATTATGGAGTCTGGAGAGATCTTGGCTGATGAACTTGTCAGCAGGGACAACAGAAGAACCAATTTGCCAAGCGCTATTCCTCCAGGGTAAGGAAGGAGGGCCACATTCCTGGTACAGCCAATCCTTTGAGAAGCCCGGTTAGGCCCAGGCTACCTGGCCTCCTAATCTGTCTTTTATAAGTGGGGCTATAGGCCCTTCGGAAGTCCAGGATTAGGACTAAAAAAAGACAGATTAGGAGGCCAGGTACCGTGGGTCTGCCAGGGGGTCTGCCTGGGCTTCTCAAAGGCTTGGCTGTACCATGAATTTGGCCCTCCTCCGTAAGGGAACAATATACACTTCAGCAGCCAGTATATTCAAGAGGCCTGCCGTGCTAATCCTTCAAACCGCAAGACTTGCAAGCATTAACAATGGCTACTTGAGTGCTCACAAAACCCCCACTGTACGTGCACAGTATGTACATGTACATACAGTGACCATTCTTTAACGTTCAATGTTGCAATACACAACCGTATCCATGACTCATTTATTGATCTCACTGTACAGTGTAGTGTACGTGTATGGACCCTATCCGAGGATGCCACATCCGTGTGTGCTGAATTTTTAGGACCAGAAATCTGTACAGGATGAGGGTACCGTAACTATGGTAAGTGCACACAATATGACAACAACATGGGGTGCCATGGCTGAGTGGTCTAGCGCATCAGACTTGTGTTCTGATGGCTGAGTCGTCAGAATGTGGGTTCAAATCCCGGCCGTGACCATTGGTACAGTGTACTTATGTCCTTGAGCAAGACACTTCACTGTACAGTGCTCATCTTCACCCAGGAGTATAAATGGCTATCTGTGAGGGTCAGCGGCAGCACCAGACCTGTTAAACTGGGGGGCAAGAGGGGACAAGAGGGGGCAAGAGGGGGGGGCAAGCTTAAATTTAAGGGGGGCAAACATTAATCTTTAATGTAATTTTGTACTGCTGAAAAAGCATAGACTTACCATTGGGGAAAAAATTGGGGGGGGGGAAATTGGGGGGCAAAGAAAGTAACCGGGGGGTGGGGGGCATTTGCCCCCCCTTGCGTCCATTGCGCCGCCGCTGGTAAGAGGTTGATATTGTGGTTGAAAAAGCTTCCGATGCGCTACGGTAGCTTGGGGCTGTACACTCCCCAGGGAGCTGAGAGAGTTTAAGGATTGATTGGCCCAATGACCAGGGATAATAATGTAAAAGCATCTTGTAACCTTGGGCAATTTGGCGCTTTATAAATCCAGTTATTATTATTATTAACAACCTTGGTCAAGGTTATTCAGAGCCAGATGTAGCAGTGGGAGTGCATGGTTATTTTGTTTGTGCTATAAGTGTACTTCCCCTTCCGTTTGTCAAAGGAAAGTGAGGATATGTTTTTTGTTTTTCTGTTTAGGATCTAGTGTTTAATTACAGAAAATCTACCAGTGGAAGATCCTCAAAATTGACGAAAGTGAGGATATGTTTTTTCCCGTTAAGGCCCAATTTATGGACATACAGGAAACACCAAACAGCTAATTTTGTTTTAAGGCCAAAAACAAGTCTCTGGTCTCCACACGCATCGCCTCAGACCCACACATCAGCATTTTTAATTTACATGATACATTGTATATGTGGAGACCAAATTTCCCATATACAAAGTATGGTGGCTAAGAGAGGCCTCATAAATCGGGCAAATGTTCATACCCCTTTGTGAAAAAGTTGTTTAAAACACAGCATGGCAGAATTCCAATCGATCCTGCAATTTTGGCTGCAATTGGATGTTATTTCATAGCAAAAAAAAAGAAAATTAAAAATGCGAGGAGACCAGAAGACTTTATGCATGCATTATGCAAATCAGCCTTCATGTGGGTATTGTGGTATTCATGTCTATGATGAATAAGGGATTAAAAATCAGCTGGGAGTCCCTTTGTGTGGTCTCTAGGGATTAACTAAGTATTAATCTCCAGTACTGTGATCCTGTGGATATTTGGAGGTTGGGTAAAATTTTCTTCCCTTATTTTGTTTTCATGTCTTACCATAGTTCCAGTCACATTTGTATTCATGTCTTACCATACATGTAGTTCCAGTCACATTTGTTTTCATGTCTTACCATAGTTCCAGTCACATTTGTTTTCATGTCTTACCATAGTTCCAGTCACATTTGTTTTCATGTCTTACCATAGTTCCAGTCACATTTGTTTTCATGTCTTACCATAGTTCCAGTCACATTTGTTTTCATGTCTTACCATAGTTCCAGTCACATTTGTTTTCGTGTCTTACCATAGTTCCAGTCACATTTGTTTTCATGTCTTACCATAGTTCCAGTCACATTTGTTTTCGTGTCTTACCATAGTTCCAGTCACATTTGTTTTCGTGTCTTACCATAGTTCCAGTCACATTTGTTTTCGTGTCTTACCATAGTTCCAGTCACATTTGTTTTCATGTCTTACCATAGTTCCAGTCACATTTGTTTTCGTGTCTTACCATAGTTCCAGTCACATTTGTTTTCATGTCTTACCATAGTTCCAGTCACATTTGTTTTCGTGTCTTACCATAGTTCCAGTCACATTTGTTTTCATGTCTTACCATAGTTCCAGTCACATTTGTTTTCATGTCTTACCATAGTTCCAGTCACATTTGTTTTCATGTCTTACCATAGTTCCAGTCACATTTGTTTTCATGTCTTACCATAGTTCCAGTCACATTTGTTTTCATGTCTTACCATAGTTCCAGTCACATTTGTTTTCATGTCTTACCATAGTTCCAGTCACATTTGTTTTCATGTCTTACCATAGTTCCAGTCACATTTGTTTTCATGTCTTACCATAGTTCCAGTCACATTTGTTTTCATGTCTTACCATAGTTCCAGTCACATTTGTTTTCATGTCTTACCATAGTTCCAGTCACATTTGTATTCATGTCTTACCATAGTTCCAGTCACATTTGTTTTCATGACTTACCATAGTTCCAGTCACATTTCTTTTCATGTCTTACCATAGTTCCAGTCACATTTGTTTTCATGTCTTACCATAGTTCCAGTCACATTTCTTTTCATGTCTTACCATAGTTCCAGTCACATTTGTTTTCATGTCTTACCATAGTTCCAGTCACATTTCTTTTCATGTCTTACCATAGTTCCAGTCACATTTCTTTTCATGTCTTACCATAGTTCCAGTCACATTTGTTTTCATGTCTTACCATAGTTCCAGTCACATTTGTTTTCATGTCTTACCATAGTTCCAGTCACATTTCTTTTCATGTCTTACCATAGTTCCAGTCACATTTGTTTTCATGTCTTACCATAGTTCCAGTCACATCTGTTTTGGATGAGTTGTCTGTTACATTTGGAATTCCACAGAGTTGCAAAGCAAATATATCGTCTATATCTGACTGCTGGATGAGGGAATCAAAGAACGGAAGGACCGAACTATCCGGCTGAAAGGAAGCAGAAGTCTAAATATTATTGTTTTGCTGTTTTTAACCTTCCTACTGATAGACCATTTGAAACCATTCAAAATTTCCACTTTCATAAATGCCCATTGGTTTTGTACACACATGGTGATACCATTTGAACAGTGTTGGTAGCAAGCTTTACTACCATTCAAATCCATTCAAATGCATAGAGGGTAGGCCTGGGCGAATAGTAAAAATTTACTATTCGATTAATCGCGCGCAACTATTCGCGAATAATCGACTATTCGCGAATAGTTGGCCATTTTTTCCCGCGGTTTATAAAAGTACTAAAGCATTAAAAACAATTGCTTTGATAGTAATTTCTGGCCTATTTGTAACATTCAGACAACAAACAAACACATACATTAAGCTCTTTCATGCCTGTTGTTGTTTTTTCTTTATTTCTTGCAAAATTGTACTCGAAATAATACATTTTCGTAAGTGAAAATCCAATCGCCGTCGAGTTATTACTCTGGCAGCGTGGGAAACTTCCAGCACAAATTAGCATTAACAGTGCACATTGAGCACATGCTAAGTCACGCGCAGTTACGTTCATCTCATGTCAACAGAGGGAAGTCCACCTAAACCCCATAAAATGAACGCATTGAATAGATCTTGTTTATATTTAAGTCGCCGTTAAGAAATACCAATAAGTTGACGGTCACCCTTGTTATTTCAAATCGATTAGCCTAGTCCTATACACAAAATAAATAACCATGCAAGCAGTACGTGTTTATGCTTATGCAGGGCCACTTTTAGGCGTGTTCGTTGTTTCACGTCCAAAGCTAGCTTCCCAGTGTGCCCGCACTATGCTTAAAACCTTTGGTTCGAGGCACGCACGTGGTGAGTGTACCCTGAACTGATTTTGTACGACTGACCTATCGTTTTGTGATTGACTTGTGCTCACCGCAAATTACGTTATCATTATTGGACAAACTTTTCTTGGGAACCAAATGGGGCGTGGCAAACAATTACGTCATGCAATAAGTGGATCGGTGGGATTTATCATTACTCATCAGTAGACCTACTGTACGTTACCTGCAAGTACAAAGACAATTACACCAGCAATGCGAAAGACAGTGACCAAAGACCATGCTTTTCGTATTTAATATTTATGAAAATAAATTGACATTTTCAAACAAATCGATGTGTAATAAATAAACAACATGAAACATTAATCGCAGTTGTTTAATCATTAATTCATCATCTCCAGCTTTTCTTCAAAAACAAAAATGTTACATGATTTTGTAGTGTTCAAATTTAATTAGTAATTACCTTCAGTTTATGCTACTTTTAAGTTTATGCTACTTTTAAGTTTATGCTACTTTTACAGTCGATGCAGTCACAGCCATCCAGGCTGCCCTATCGGCTCCCTCAAAGGCACTACTAGTGAGTACTATTCGCGAATACTATTCGCGAATACTACAATGCATACAACTACCAGCAGTGCCTGGACAGAACAGTACAATTGGCAGCATTGCTCGCGAATAGTCGCGAATAGTTCACGAACAGTTCACGACAGCAATGTTTATGTTGTGTAAAGGCAATGCATTATAATTGCAGGTAACAGTCGATGCAGTCAAGCCACAGCCATCCAGGCTTGTGCCCTATCGGCTCCCTCAAAGGCACTACTCGTGAGTACTATTCGCGAATACTACAATGCGTACAACTACCAGCAGTGCCTGGACAGAACAGTACAATTGGCAGCATTGCTCGCGAATAGTCGCGAATAGTTCCGAATAGTTCCGAATAGTTCACGAACAGTTCACGACCGCAATTTTTATGTTGTGTAAAGGCAATGCATTATAATTGCAGGTAACAGTCGCTGCAGTCACAGCCAGCCAGCCTGCCTGACTTGTCGGCTTCCTCAAAGGCATTACTAGTTGCAAACACTACAACGCTTACTACCATGACTAGACAAAACTGTAATTGCCAGCTTAATAGGATTACTCACGAATAGTGGTTGCGAATAGTTAGCAAACACTTCACGACCACAAGTTATGGATGGTTTGGAAGGCAATTGGTCATTATTCGCGAATAGTTGCCAGGTATTCGCGCCTACGCGATTAATCGAATAATTCAAATACCGCGAATACGAGTACGATTAGCAACAACTATTCGCGAATATTCGAATAATCGAATTATTCGCACAGGCCTAATAGAGGGTCCATTGATTCACCACTTAGAAGTATCCAAACAAGGTTTTGTATTAGCTGTACTTCCATTTGGAAAGATCCAAACAAGGTTTTGTATTAGCAACCATTTGGGGGAATCAATACTGTACACAGTTATATCATCATTCAAAACCACAAAAGCGAATGGTTTCAAATGGTGCGTCAACTTGTATGAAAAAGGTGCCAAAAGTAGGAGGGTTAATGGTAATAATAAGAGTGAGGGTTCTGAGAAGAACCTTCGGTTAACTCGACGTTTCAATCAGTATGCTCTGATCTCCGGAAGACGATCTCCGGAAGACGATCTCTGGAATACGAGCAGAGCATACTGATCGAAACGTTGAGTTAACAAAAGAATCTTCTCTCACTCCTCAAAAGAGATTATTTCAATACACGGTGTCACTGCAAGGGTCAAAATCAGTCAAAATGGTGATATCCTGTCAAACCATACATGTAGTAAGTACATTTACAGGTCAAAATGAGACAACCGTTTTTGACTGGTAAAAGCATTGTCTTGTATTGTTCAGGGTGGTCAAAATTACAGTAAAAACCAGTCAAAATGCCCCTGTGTGATCAGTTGTTTAAACAGTCAAAACAGGCAGTGTTGGACTTTTAAGTGCGCTAGATATACCTTGCCAAGTAAATCAACATTTTGACTGATTTTAACCCTTACAGTCACAGAAGGGTTAAGTTCACAAAAGTTGTTGAGCTCAATGTACATACCCTTGCGATATCTGCATACCCAAGTCCAAGAATTCCCTGCCAGTTTGATTCATTGATAAAAAACTCTTCTGAGTAGGTTATGCTAGCGACGTTGACCATGACTGATATGTTAGGGTGTGACATGGGTATCGTCGCCAAGTCCTCCCCCAACTCCCCTCTCCATTCTCCCTGAGTATATGGGACATAGACCTTCCTGTTGAGGTTATGGTAGGTTGATGACCTAAATAAAGAGGTCAAAAGGTCAGGAGTAAAAGGTCAATGTAAAAGCTTCTATTATTAAAATCAAGGGAAGGTACAACACTACCTGGGCCCAATTTCACAGAGCTGCAAACCAGACAATTTTGCTTAGTAAATATTTTCACTGATGCGCTTTTTTTTGCTTTTTTCTTATTTTGTTTCCTGACAGGGAAATATGTGATACATGTATACCCGGGGAGCATATTGTATAGTATGGTGGCTAAGAGAGGCCTCACAAATCGAGAAAACGTTCATAGCCCTAAGTCAAAAAGTTTTTTAAAAAGTTTAAAACACAGCACGGCAGAAATCCAATCGATCCAATTGGACATTGTTTTATAGCAACAACAAAAAAAGAAAAGAAAAAAAAAGAAAAGAAAAAAAAAAATTAAAAATTAAAATGCCACCGCACAGGTCTGAGGCTTTTTTGGGGGGCCTAAGCTAACTTGAAGTTGGTAAAGGTACTTAACAATCATCCAAATGGAAACTTTTTCCATCGGTCGTTTTTTTCTTTAACAATTTGTCAAAATGTACAAAATGTACAAATATTTTAGCAAATGTATTTTCTTATTTTAGGAAATAGATTTCCAATTTTAAAGGCCCTTTAACCCTAACCCCTTAGGTATTCTGGCTAGTAACCTTCCTGAATCCTCCAAAATCCATCAGTGCACTTTTGGAAACATGCCCTTGACTTCAAAAGGCACCATGCATTTTCATTGATCTTTCATATTCAGCACTTATGGCCTGTACTTCTTGCCAGGTACATGTACATGTAGTAATTTTGCCCCATTTGATGAGGTGAAAGTACCAGCTTGTAACAGTGCTGAATTTCCCCCCAAAAGTACCCCTTGGAGGATTATGCAGGATTTGGAGTGGTTAGGGTTAAAGTTGAATCAATTTAGATTAATATTTCTTTACTTACTCTTCTATATGAAAATACTTGTTAATCATTTTATTCGGTGACGCAGCTACAGCAAAATTACTACTTCCAGTGTCCACTAGAACATTCAACTGCAATGGAAAAAGAAATACATGAAGATAGTCAAAACTCTACTTGGATTATTAAATATCAATAATTCTTACTAATTTTTACTTCCTCATGAAAATACTTATTGTACAAGGAGACCCTTCTCCTTGTCTTCCAGTCTCTCCACAGCACAGCACCATCATACATCCAGGACTTAATACACCTCTTTGAACCACCCAGACAACTTTGCTCTGCCAGCACCAAGCTCCTAAATATCCCACGTGCTCGACACTCTTGGGGAGATCGGTCCTTTTCAAGATCTGGTTCTGTCTCTGTGGAACACACTCCCTCTCAATCTCAGTATATAAAAGCACAGTATGTATTCAGAATTTAAGACTAAGTTAAAAACACACCTTTTGTTAAAGTATCACTCTGTATAGATTTGCCAACATTGCACTTTTGCAGTTCATTCACTATTGCGCCAGGAGTGTCAAATTTTGACAGACATGGCGCATTATAAATGTTCACTATTATTATTAAGTAACAACAACAACAGGTATCAATTCAATCTCATCAGATTGGGTAAAAAAAAAAGCAATTTGCCAGCTGGCCAGGTCTGGATATAATTTTCTGTTCATATCTGTGGTAAATACGAGATGGAGACAGATATACATGTAAACTCTTGGCTCTGCTTATTTTGGCCACTTTGAATCAACTGGTCCACTGGATAGCCACTTTGAATCAACTGGTCCACTGGATAGCCACTTTGAATCAACTGGTCCACTGGATAGCCACTTTGAATCAACTGGTCCATTGGATAGCCACTTTGAATCAACTGGTCCATTGGATAGCCACTTTGAATCAATTGGTCCACTGGATAGCCACTTTGAATCAACTGGTCCACTGGATAGCCACTTTGAATCAAATGGTCCATTGGATAGCCACTTTGAATCAACTGGTCCATTGGATAGCCACTTTGAATCAAATGGTCCATTGGACAGCCACTTTTACACAGATGTTTCATTTTATAGTGATGTACACATTGTATACGTGTAAGCTACATACACTCTTTATATTAACCCTGCTACTTCTGCAAGGGTCAAAATCAGTCAAAATGTTCATACTTGCCAAGGTATATCTAGTGCACTTACGGTAACAGTCAAACAACTGTCAAACCTTTATGTACATGTACATACATGTAGTAAGTTCATTTACAGGTTAAAATGAGTCGACCGTTTTTGACTGGTAAAAGCATTGTCTGGTATTGTTCAGGGTGGTCAAAATGACAGTAAAAACAGTCAAAAATGCCCCTGTGTGCACATTTGGGTCAACAGTCAAAACAGACAGTTGACTGATTTTGACCACTATAAAACAGACAGTTGACTGATTTTGACCACTATAGCAACTTGCCACAAACTCTGTAGTGATGCGGATTTACCGCTTTTACGGAGTATAACAATCCAGATCTACATGTACATGTAGATCCAGAAAAATGCAGCTAGAGTAGGAGGGTTAAGGAAATGATTTGGGCTTGGTTTGGTTTATTTGCTCATTCAACATCACAGTAAAGTACAGTAGAATCAATAGAAACAAAATGTCAAGACAGAAAACAACAGTGGTTGATAAACCATGATATAACCCATAAATCTATACAGGATTGTTCCCAATGAGGTCCTTGAATAAAAAGATTGGATCTAAACATAATAGAAATGGCATTAAACAATTACAAGATAATATCGAATATTGCGATACCTTTTTTTATTCGGACACGACATCAAGAACCTTTTCAAGTTATCGAGTTACTGTACATGTGTATCAACAAATCATGTTTAAAAAATATATCGTGATAAAAAAAATCTCCATTGTGAGTCAAGTAAGAAATTCCATGGAGACAAGATTAAGAGTCTTTTCAGCTTTCAGAATTGAGAAACAATTTTGCTTAACTACATGTACATGTACGTGTACTTCAGAAGCACATTACATTGTGCACACTATGCAAACGAATTTGTGATTTACGGTGATGCTTGACAGAGGGGTACATACAGGTGGTTATCAGCTCTAAAGCAATCATGCATGAATGAAAAAAAAATAATCGCGATACTATCAAAAATGTGAAAAATGTTGCCCGATATATCGTAGATGAAAAAAAAAATAAATAAATAAATAAATCGCCCATGCTTAACAACCAGATAAAAATCACAAAAACTTGCAAACATTTCAGACAAGGGCAAGAAATGGAATTGAAAGATCTCACTCACAGGCTCATTACAGATGGTAAGAGGAGGGATATAAAAATCAAGATTAAAAAATAAATAAAATAAAAAACACTGTAGATCTTGAATACAATTTGACAAAAGAACATACATTTCTTTTTATAAAAAAAACATCCTTGTGCTTATACAGTTGTATGTGTACCACAGTATGTAGGGTTTGTGTTACAAGTGTACCCTTGAAAAAAATTCAGCCTCAACTTGGAATAAACACACATGTATACAATTTACACTACGTATTTCTGTACAATCTACATGTAACAGAACACAATTTAATCAGGATTATGAATATTTTCTCTGGTAACGAGACCTGTACATGTATCAGAAAGGTTGTTACTAAGCAACCAGTTGTTACCAATCCATGTACACTTTACCATCAATGAATTACTGAGGTCAAATTAATCACACTTTGTAATATTATAAACAGCTCCACAACACACACACGCCCGCTATTATAAACATATTGACATTGTCTAAAAATGTGAGGCCTTACATGTACATGTAGGCTTGTGTGCAATACAGAAGAAATACTCACTATCGGTAATCTAAAAAATAAATAAATTAAAAAAATATTCCAGTTTTACTTAAAGAGATTTACTCTAATCCATTCTTTATGACTTTATTCACTTTTAAGATTCATGAGACATCCATGATACCGACAAAAATAACATTTGACTTTAAAAACATCTGAAAATGCACCCAGCTTATTCACAAAAAGACACAAATTTATGTACAATGTACTTGTAAATGATATCCGACATGTCATTGGAGGTTCAATACACATGGCATGGGTACAGTACATACATGTAGCTGCATAAAGAGTTGCATGCACTTTTGTATCTAGTCAGTCATCCGGCACAAAAAACAAGTCATACTTTCCTCCTTAATAAAAAAAAAAGCCAATTTGTTGATTGACTGGCACCGTGACCGCTTGGCACCGTGACCAATTGGCACCGTGACCGATTGCCATACTTGATGTACTGATCCATGCCACTTGACCAATTCGCCCCAAATAAGGCCTTCCTGAAAAAGTTACTCTGAATCAAAAAGCAAAAAAAAAATGCCACTTTGAAATCACCTCCCTGATAATTTCCCATACCAAGCGGTTTGAACACTAAATGGTCAAATTCACCCCTGTATTCGCTCAGCACACATCGTAGCCCTCTAGTGGTAAATTTGCACCCAGTGTCTTGATGACAGCCACTTTTGCGTCATGTGTGCGTTGTGCGTACACTTTATGTGCGTATGTTATGGTACTACACGTGCATTTACTTCTACTAGTCAATGATCGCTGGAGATATTCCGCGCGTACGCACATCAACTGCAAACTACACAACACGCGACGCACTATCGCTGCCCTTTCACCCACAGTGGTCTAACAACATATGTGACCTGTCACCACAAAATGAGCTTAAAGTCGGAAATTTAAACAATTGAGTTATTGGTATTTCTGGATTCAGTAGAACAAGAGCTTTCCAATGATATAACACTTGGGGTTACAGTGATCCCCCAGACCACCAGAGGGGGATTTGCAGCTTTGTTTCCGTCTTTGTTTCAAGTTGTTTGTCAGAACACGATAAAAGCTACATGTACCAACGAAATTGGCCTGAAATTGAGGTTTTTAATTGTCTGATCGAACTGAAAATTTGGAATTCGATATTTAAGGAGATTTACAAATTACAAATATAATAACAAAAATGAGACCTCCCCTCTGATTTTTCACTTTTCCTGCTGTACTGTGAAATGGTATAGTGCGACTTTACGCTCATTTCGTTGTAACAGGTCACATATGCCCTCAACAGCTCACGCACGGTGCGAATAGACAGAAAATTCATGAGAGATGTTCATGTGTATCAGAAAACCAAGCATTGTACACAGAGTCTCATTGAGTTTCTTTCAGCTACTGTACTACATACTGTAATATGTCCATGATAAATAAAGATTGACTTTAATGCGTTTCTAATTTTTTTTAAAAGGGCTTGAGAAAATGGCCTTTAACCATGTGGGTTATTGTGAAAATATAAATTTTATTCAGTTTTCTGATGAATTTATCTCTTGGCAAATGGGGAATACCGAATCTCAACTGTGAGTGAAATTAGAATATGAAACTCTTTGAAACTTACTTACATGTATTGTAAAACCCACTCAAAGACTTAACCCTCCTACAATCAGTGCAAACAACCCATTCAGGCCACTCCAAGCCATTAGCTGTTGCCAGTGGCCTCCTATGGTTACCCTTCTGTGCACTGTCACATGACCACTGAGATTGCAGGGTAAAGTGGTCTCCCATCGACACATTGTAGGCCATACTAATATGTTCAAACATTTACAGCGGCCTTGGGTGACACACAGTTGACTTTGTAAGATTACTTGAAAGGACAGCATGCTTGTACAAATGTATAGTACTGAAGGTGTGCTCAAGAGCAGAATTTTGTGGATCGGAGTGGCTCTCCATGTGTAGAGGGTTTGTTCAATGCAACAAGATGCACAACAGTAATAAATGGTTGCATCTTTGTTCTCAGCAGAGAACAAAAGAATCATTGTTCTAGTTGATGGATCTTGTTGTGTTATGCAGACTGCACACTTTCTGTTGTTGCATTGTGTTGCATTCCAGGGTGTCTGTGAAATACCTGTAGGAATGTAGGGTTAAATGGACAATATCATCACGATGATCAGAGCAAACTTTCAACAGGGCAGGGAATTGGTGTCCACACAGTGACTGAAAATACTGGCTCATTTATGTAGCAGCAACGGTAATATGACCTTAACATGTGGGGTATTATTTTCAGTCACTGAGTTAATCTAAAACAAACACTCTGATTCCATGCCCTGTTGATCACGAGTGATGATTGTGCCTTTTAACTGTTCTCAAACAATTTACCTTTTGTTTTGGTGTTCCAGTTCAATTTCCACATAGAATCCTAACCCTGGCTTTCCTCTTAGATTGTCTCTTGGTGGTTCATAAACACCATCTGTGACCTTGACCTGACCTCATCATTGACCTGATGTAGAGAAGTGTAGTGGGGTCGAGTACTGCTTGAATGAACACAAAATTAACACAGACATGCAACAGCAGTAGGATCCATGTACTGAAGACCGTAAAAATCCACCATTTGAAGCCTATACAGTTCTAATGATGGTGAAACTGTGTCATTAACTGTTTCGTGAAACTTCAAGTGTTATCAATAATTCTGTCGTTCCTTCATCATCTCCAAACCACAAGATCTGTTAGAGTTAGAGAAGACACAAAAATAAAAACCACTGTCAAACTAAACATTGAAGAGTACAAAATTCCTGCAGTGTCATGGCCACTTAAAGGGACATCATCAACAGGGCATGGAATCAAAGTGCTAGTTAAATTAGATAATTAAACTCAGTGACTGAAAATAATACCCCACATGATAAGGTCATACCTATAAATTACTGTTGCTGCTGCATAAATGAGCCAGTAATGTTCAGTCACTGTTTTCATCTTAAACTAGACACCGATTCAATATCCTAAATGGAAATCTGCACTGATTTTGATTATACTTAACAAAATAAGACACTGTTTTGAAATTTCACAAAACTGAGCCATCACACAATAGCTTATTATGCTTGGGTCCATAAATTCTAATTAGATAAGTGTGGCTGTTTGCAAGTTTGAAATAAATAAAAATCGGAATTTACGACATTGTGTATACAGTACATGTGTGCACTGAGACCACAGGCACGTAACAAACCTTATAAATCAGAAATTTTCTTTGAAATTAATTGTACAGAATAATTATATCTAATTCAAAAAAACCCATAATGTTGTCATACATGTTATAAAAAAAACTTATAACTTACGTATCACCAGTAATTATCACCAAACAAAATCACCCGTTCTTTCTGAATATTTTAATTATAATATCTAACCAATTTCAAATAAAATTTTTCTTTAATGTTGTCATATAAAAAACAAACTTACATCACCACCAACAAATCACCCCATTGACTTTGTAATATCCTCGTGTTCAAGGGTACTAATTTTTCCATAACAAGGTTGTTTTACAAGTCAATGCGTATGCACTAGTAATTTCGATTCTAAGGCAATTGTTTACAGTAATATACGGTATTAACTGGCCATACAGTACATCAATTTTCATGAAGTCATTTTGGGAAAGAATATCGAACCCAATCAAAACTGTTGCACAATATCCAGTCATGTGATTTTAGCAGGAAAGAATGTTGTATCCACCGCCCACTTTTTAAGGGTTTTTGTAATTTTTTGCAACCACTAACCAGTTAAAAATGATTCTATCAATTGTTTGGGGTACAGAAAGCTAAAACTATACATATATGCATCTTTAAAATCCACTTTTATGACGGTTTTCAGACTTTATTTCCTTCAAAAAATCCTCCCTTTAGGAAATAGCAGGATCCTATTAGGCCTATACATGTAGTTGCCACTGCGCTTGTACTATGACTGTCACAAGGAGTTAACAGATCAGACTGGTAAGATTACATTGATTGGTTATATTGAATGAGAAAAAGTGGACGTCGATACGACATTCTACCCTTAATAGCAGACGACAAATGGCCAACATCTCACTGGATGTGCATACATTCATTGCTCAAAATCTCCCAAAATATCATTTCCAATCTCACAGGACTACACTTTCGTCTCCTTAATAAGTGTATCCTCTGTTATCTTTTAAAGGAAAATCTGTGATATTTGTCATATTTGGATAGAAAAGTGGCGATTGTAACGTCATTAAAGGAGGAAACTGTGTAGTATTATTACTTATTAGTAGGGTGTCACTCATGCACTAACAATTTCATGCTGAACGGGAAAATTGCCCAGTGAAGGCTAACTTCACGCTATGAGTTTGAAGTGTTAACAATAATAAAAAGGAATGAAAAAATATGGAATGAAAGTGCAGATTTGTCTTCTGTATGATATTTTAATCTTTTTATAATTCCGTTCTGTTATTGAAATATTAATTTTTAAATACAGCCATATTTTTGCTTTAGCGCAGTGGAGCAGATGCAGTGGACCGGACACTCCCGGCGCTTAATTGGGATGAAAAATTGCACCATCTTTTTCTTTTTATCGGCGCGATATGATTACTTCATTCAATTGCAGACATCAACCCCTTATTTTAAAGCAGACGATTCTAGTTATCGGTCAGGTCCAGACACTTCCAGATCAAAACAAAAATTTCAAAGTTACCACGTGCTGAAGCCAGAAAATTGAGAGAACCGTCTGATCAATTTTGAATGTCAGGGACAGATTTTGTGAAAGTGCCTAAATATAAACATTGTATTTTTGAAAGAAGAGAATTTTCCTTCAAAAAACATCACAGGACTATTATAATAGTTGTATGTAGCAGTGCGTAAAGAATCACATCAGCTAGAGTGATTCAAACATTGACAACCTGTGTTAATCGGTTAACATGGCGAGTGGCGCTTACCAATATATAGACATAATGTACATATATACATGTACATAGCGATCTTTTGCACCTGTCTCATCTGACCTAATTTGGATATTTTATTCAATTCAAGTTGTACTGGAAACTGTGTTGGGTAATGACAAATAATACAAATACTCTCAGAAAAATCATGACACTTGTGGAGCTTTACTTTTAGTTTATCAGTTTACAGCATATTTTGTGAATATTTCGATCGGGGTCCATGTTGAAAACTCTGGTTTTTCCCCCAATTTTGGAGTCGGCCAGCAACAGTAAAAACTAAATATAATGAACATTTGATTTTTAGAATGTTATTTGTGTTCAAATATCAATAGGCTAAGTGAAAAATCTTAATTTTTCTTCTTTCAGATAATCATACATATTAAGTGGGTAGAATGTTGTATCCGACCGCCACTTTTTCCTCATTCAATATTATATAACCACATGTCTATACCCAAGTGTGAGGTGGTGAACATACATGTAGAAGGTGGATGATGATGGACATACATGTAGTCTTCAAATATTACCAGGATAGTTATTTCATGAAAAATCAGAGCATTTATTTTGGTATAATGGTATACGATTTCCTCAGTCATGTCAGTCTGATCTTGTCAACTCCCCATTAGCGGTGACCTAAAGCAGTCAGCTATTACATGTACATGCACGAGGTGGCAAGTTTTCTACACATGATAATAGGATCCTTCTATTTTCTGGAAGTGAAGGGGAAGATAGTTTTCGCTTTTGATAGAATCATTTTTTTTTATATAAAGTGGTATTAGTGGTTGCAAAGAAATTAAATTAAAAACACTTAAAAGTGGCGGTCCAGATACCGACATTCTTTTTCCGCACTAAGTTGGTAATTTGTCACTTTTATCTCACGTATGTAACAATACCCATATTAGGCCTATTTTGGCAGATTTTTTGTGAAAAATTTTGAATATTTTTCTTGAGTTTAGGCCCCACCGATATTCAGGAAAGATATGTTGTATCCTCAATCCTACCACTTTTTAAGGGCTTTTTTGGAATTTTTTTGCAACCACTAACCAGTTAAAACATTATTCTATCGATTTTTGGTGGTACAGAAAGCGAAAACTATCTTTAAAATCCACTTTTATGATGGTTTCGGACTTTATTTTCCTTCTAAAAATCCTCCCTTTCAGAAAATAGAAGGGATCCTATTAGGCCATCGAGAATGAAAGTCATAGATTTCCATGTTACCACCGCCCACATGTCCCTAAAGCTTACTGCCTAAATTTTTCATTATTTGCCAAAAAATCATTATTTGCACAAAAAGGTATTTCCACCAAACAAATTTACAGTTCCAAATCATCCACATCAGTAAAAGCGAAGTTTTACCAAATTTCCACCAGTACATGTATGTGCGGGGCTATAATCGATTAGCACATGTTCCTCTTACACAGTCTTTAGTCCCTGCATACGTCTGCTCACAAAAAGGTCGATCGCGCATAAAACTGTCACTCAAACTACATGTACTATTATGGCAAACTCCGTCCGATCCGCACACGCAACTGTACCGCCTGTCACATGCACAACACGTTCACTGTTGAGCCTTTGTATCTACTATGCCTGTCATGCCTGTGTGTGCGGCCCTTGCATCGCGATAATGGATGCCATTACGTAATATGTATTACACAGGCGACCATACATTACAGCGACACGTCAAATTAGAAGAAACATCTTGTGATTGCGCTTGTTATTATTGATCAATGGAAATAACCAAGATGAATAATGAAAAAAGCCTCATGTGTTTTCGAGAGAGAATTTTCCGGACGCAAATCTATGACTTTCATTCTCTTGGCGGCCTTATAGTTGCCATCATAGCATTACATGTATGTACAATGACTGTGTTGGTCACTAGTTGTGAAGTTTACAAGATCAGACTGACAAGTGACATGACTGGAGGAAGTCATCGTAGACCAAAAATGCCTGATTTTTCATGAAATAAAATATCCTGGAATAATTTGAAGTAGGCCTATAATATGTCCATCATCATCCATATGTTTCTGCACACCTAATACTAGGTAGGTAAGATACTTTATTGGTTCTAAGGCCTATATTGAATGAGAAGAAGAAAAGTATGGCGGTGAGGATACGACATTTCTACCCAATTTTCTAAATTTTGGGTGTCATTCTCATTCTGTTTCAATTTAGCAGTAAGATTCTCTATTCTAACGTTAGATAAATAACCCGCTGGGAACACTTTGAAAAAGTTAATAAAAATTAAAAGCTTAAATTTAATAAATTATAAATACTGATTTGTATTCAGTATTGACTATTGTATTGTACATTGTAACGTTTTAAACTGTTGTTACTGTTATTGTGAACACTAGTAACACTAACACCACAGTAACAAAAGTTAAAACGTTATTAATGTACGGATGGGAAGTGAGCTGTACTTACACACTTCTTTGTTTAAATATCAACAGTTTGGTACGAAGACTGTTTTCCTTCCTCCATGAATTAACTTTAGTGTACAGTCATGCCAGTCATTTTGTCATCATTTTAATTAAGATATTATTATTGTGTTTCTACAGAATATAACGTTGCATCTCCTTATCGTATTAACGCCATTTATTTATTTCCGGGTATGACTTTTGTTAACTGGTGCCCACTCTCATTTTCTAAAGGACAGACTCTTTATTCGTGTGAACATTTTGTACTTGACCTTTGCTTACCAATGTCCGTGTATTAATTGGTCAATAGAGGGTAAGTGACTATCCAATATGAGCACCGAATTGTACCAAACCCTCCACTCTAGATATCAACACAATGGAAAATACAGAAAAATCAATATATGACTATTTCCACGCATCACAGCCACTACTATCCCCCACTTTAACCTTACCCTATTCCAGCCCTTTCCCATCTCTCCCACCTTTTACCCCTGTTTCTATAAGTTACTCTTACTGTCGGTCTGTAGAGGTAATGGTACATACGTAATCACTTAGTCTCGTGCTCCGTCTTGCCAAAATACTCATTGACGACTTTTTAATTTGCAACATTTTTTGCTTTACATTTTTTTTAAAATAAATATATTTTAGTGTTGTTCTTCATATTGAAGAAGTGAAGAAGTATTATAGTGAAGAAGTATTACAGAACAAAATCCATATCCCTTGTAAATGTCAACCTAATCTTTCCATCATAATATTATAGGTGCAGTTGGTTTTAAGTATTATACCGCGGCCATCTTTGCTTTCCTGTACACAAGTCTATGAGAATCAGAATGAGGCACATGTACAACTGAACCAGTAGACAGGTTCTCAC
>CM055816.1:20336485-20358790 GCA_029582265.1 Zoroaster sp. YZ-2022 | reverse complement strand
TGTGTGGCTTAAATATTCAATCAAAATTTTTTGAAAGTTTTATGGGTAATTGGAACCAAAAAATGGAACAGGGTAATGACAATTTTGGTTGAGTATCTGGATACCCGGATCAGTCTACCCATCTTAGTTGCTAGTGGTTACACTGCAATTTCTTATAATGACACTTCTTTTGTAAATACCATCCTCCATTCTTGTTCCATGGATATCAAGATTTCGACTTGATCCAGGGTTCTGCCCACGGTGGTCGGCGCCAGAAACCCAGACCGGCACTCAAGATCCTGCGACCACCACTGGCAACAATTTTGTTTTTTCCGACCACCACTCATTTTCCAACTTGCCTATTTCCTTTCACAGATTATCAATAAAAGATGACAGATGTTATATTTACCAGTAAAAATTGAAACATTTCTACACTTGGTAGGAGGTGGGAGGAAGTGGGGGTTAGTTAGATATGAAAGAGGAAAGCTGTGGCCTAGGACCGACTAATGTTTAGATTCTAGATGCTGTGTGGTTTGTTCCGAGCACAGAAAGACTTCCAGTGTGCACACGTATTTCCATCGCTTACAACATTATATATACATAGGTTGGTTAAATTCTTGCGATCGGGTGATAAACAATTGATTTAATTTTGCCCTACACCGGCGTGTGTATAGCACTGTATGCTCGGTGCTTTCGAAAGTGTCTGTGGAAAAACTTCACAGATGACTCGGGCAAGATTCGAACCACGACCTCCTGCTTACTAGTGCAGAGTCTTAATCCGAGTATATACAGCACTGAGTATACAGTGCTATACACTATATTACATTATATACATGATATAAAGGCACAGCCAAGTTTTGAGAAGCCAGGCCAGTCCCAGACTCTGCCCAGGCCCAGAGGCCCATATAATCCTCTAGCTGAGCACAAAAGACCCTTTACTAATGAATAGATCTCAAGTGGATCTTATTGTTAACCAGTTCGCGTCGGAGGCCGTGTATACACGCAATTTTTTTTGGGACAGCGGATCGGGAGGCGTCTAAACACGCCACAGGTTTCGGGAATATTTGTATAGATTCCCGGTTGATGTAACAACGAGCCATAAGCATACCCGTGGAAGACACGGTCTCCCCGGTCACGCTCTGGTGAGCACCATTGGTCGTGTTTTTGCGGTAAAAATAAACCTGCCACGGGGTTCGGAAAAACTTTTTTATTCCCGGTGCGAACTGGTTAACACAGACTTGACTGACACCTCCGCTGTCTCTTTTCACAACTGCAGCCATTATCATGTGCTCTATTTGGCTGGGCTAGGCCCTCCAGAAGCCGGGGTTAGGTTGATTGGCAGGTACTGTATTGTTACAGGATTAGGACTCACAAAAGACAGATTAGGAGGCCAGGTAGCCTGGACCTGGCCAGTCTTAACGACGGCTTGGCTGTACCATGACTTTGGCCCTCATCCCTTAATATGCATTGTCTTTTAAAAAAAAAAAAAAAAATTGAAATTTTTCTCGTCACCACACCAAACTGTGTTCCTCTTTTCTTATTTACAGTTCATTTCTAATTTACAATCTTTTATTTTATTTCCAAGGTTGGTGCTGCCATATCCATGACCTACACCACTGGCCAGCCTATCGTCTTCGTTGGTACTGGACAGACTTATCGTGATCTCCGTAAACTTAACGTCAAAGCTGTCGTAAATGCTCTTCTCAAAGCCTAAGAAGCTTCCTAAGACGTGCCTCCCAAATCTTGAAGATCTTCATCAAAGATGAAACCACTTTCATATAGCAGCTGAGCGAAAAACATTTTTGTTATGCAATATGAAACAGACCACCAACCAAAATCAACACAACTTGTATGACAGCTTGGCTGGTACCCAATTAACTAATCAGAATAAACTGCTGAGCAATAAATCTGTGCAAATAGTTGGTCTGTGAAATTGACCGTTAACCCTCCTACTGTTTGACCATTTGAAACCATTCAAAATTTCCACTTTCAGAAATGGTCATTGGTCTTGTACACACATGGTGATACCATTTGAAAAGTGTTGGTAGTAAAGTTTACTACCATTCAAATCCATTCAAATGGTTTTTGAATGGTGGATACACTACACACCTTAATTGTGTTTCCATAGCGAATGGTTTCGGAAATGGTGAATGTACTACACAGGGTCTTATATATCATTCAAATGGTTTTGAATGGTGGATACACTACACCTTGGTGTGTTTCCATAGCCGAATGGTTTCAAATGGTGAATGTACTACACAGTGGCGTATAAATCATTCAAATGGATATGAATGGTGGATACACTACACCTTGGTGTGTTTCCATAGCCGAATGGTTTCAAAAGGTGAATGTACTACACAGTGGCGTATAAATCATTCAAATGGTTTTGAATGGTGGATACACTACACCTTGGTGTGTTTCCATAGCCGAATGGTTTCAAATGGTGAATGTACTACACAGTGGCGTATAAATCATTCAAATGGTTTGAATGGTGGATACACTACACCTTGGTGTGTTTCCATAGCCAAATGGTGAATGTACTACACAGTGGGTTACATGTATAAATCATTCAAATGGTTTTGAATGGTGGATACACTACACCTTGGTGTGTTTCACAAAACGAATGGTTTCAAATGGTGCATCAACTTGTCTGAAAAAGGCACCAGAAGTAGGAGGGTTAAAAAACTAAAAATATTAAAATGCATAAACCATTTCTGAAGAGAGATCTATTTTCATTAAGAGCATGTTGGCCAGTCTGATACTGCTTTTCACCCAAGAAGTTTTCTCCAAAACAACAATTCTACCAACTTTTTAATCAAAAATGTTGACAGGCCTATGATTTCTCTGGATTTTTCCTAATTTGAGGATTTTTTTTTTTTTTTTACAAATCTCCCCTTGCCTCAAAAGTAACCATCAAGGAAAGAAAGAAGTAGCCTGTATTGTGTCCAAACCTCTAGTTTCTTGTTTGTGGGGATGTGGAGAGTCTGTAAATCCTCCACAATTAAACAACCAGGAGGTTCAGGGGGCTTTGTCCTCTAGACCAAAGGGAAACCCAGGCCCTGCTACCCATTTTTTCAGGATTTTTTATTTTTGTCAAATCTGTGTTAAATGTCTCTTGGAATGTGAATTTCTTTAATAACATGCTAAGTGTGAAATTAACTCATATCCGCCTAACCATGTAAACACACAAAAGACTGTATGTGCCTAAGCCCCCGCACAGAGATACATTGTTTTTGCACACAATCAGAAAGATTCCTTATTTAGAGAATATTACAATCACTGACACAGACACATTATATACTGATGGAAAGAGGAGAACATGCACTTTATTATGATGTCAGACTTGTCTAATTTCATATCTATAATCATGAAATACAGTCATCGAAAAAACGTAAATTGGAATTGGACAAAAACACGCACGGAAAATCACGTAGAGTCGGCGTTTGTAGCGTTTTTACATATCTACGGGTTATCACGTAGATCATGGATACTGGGTTAAAGATGTATTTCCTGTGTTTTTCACTATGTTAACATCAACTTTGCTATTTTAACAGACATTTTATTTTCTTCATCAGAACATTGCTATAAAATTATTTTTAAATATGGTTTTACAATCAATATGTACTGGAATTCAATTTTGTTTCTGTTAAACCAAACTTCTAACAACTGTTTTCTGGAATATCACATTTCAAAAGTAATTTTATTCCTTTTGACAGGAAATTATCAATGTTCCAATGAAAACAAATAAAACAGACAATGCATATTTTTAAGGGAACCAAATATCTGTCATTACTGAGACAAATGTTACTATATTCAGGCCTCCCAGCGAAACCTATAAAATAAAACCTATATTTCAAAATGGGAACCTTTATTTCCCCCAAAAAACCTATATTAACCTGTAAAAACCTATATTTTTAATCTCCTGCAACACATTTTCAACTTCCTCATAAAATCCTCTTTGAAGAAAAATTACTTCCTAAGTATAAAGAGATGAAGCCAAAACAGTAGCCAAACTGTAACATGTGCACTGCGCTTAGATTTTGTTGCAAAAAGTACTCGGAAGGTAGGCAATTTACCAAATATTTGTTACTTAACACTGCATAATCACGGGAAATAACCTATAAAAGCCTATATTTTAGCATTTGGTAAACCTATAATAACCTATATTTTGCTTTAAAAACCTTTTCAAAAAACCTGTATTTGGTAGATTAGGTACTGGGAGGCCTGTGTATTCTTAAGAGAAAGGGGAAATGAAATCGATTTTAAGGGGACAGGGATAACACGTATATTTGGAAATGTACGTTCATTTCAACCCTGTAATTTTCATCACATTAGGTGCTCACTTTGAGAAAAATACTGATACACTGAAGTTTTTTGTCGTTTTTGTCGTTATACAGAAAGTTGTAGAACAGCTATAAAATAAACCCAAGCTCTAAAACGTTTGACTATTTTGTTTCAGAACCATCCAGTATATAACATTTCTTTTTGTTTCAATGCAAACCCTGCCTTAAAAAAAGTATAATTATTCCAACAAAGATTTGTCATATTGGATCAACTTATAGAAAATATATTATGTATTAATATTATAAAGATATCATTAATTATATTATGTTTTATTTTAAAAGAGTATCATGAAAATTGCCTTGGTTTTGGTCTAAAAAATATCATTGATTAAAGTTTGACATAACTTGGTGTAAAGTTAATGATGATATCAAACATCCCTTGAAATACACTCACTGGCCATAAGTATTGCAACATTGAAATTCACTCCAAAGTTCAGTTTGGAGAACTGTGTTACAATAATTTATTTATTTAAGACTTCAGCATTTTGAAATTGCCTTTGTTTTGAAGTCAATGTTCTTTTTTTACTGTTCTTGCTATGTAATACACAATCGATGAAATCGGATTAAATGATCATCTCACCTGTTACTGTAAAGTGCTATTTTGAGCATGTTGAAATACTTTTGGCCAGTGAGTGTGTAATATAGGCATAATACAAGCCCACTGCTGGTGGAAACATTAAAACTGAAACACTAAAACTGGCCTGTCATCAAAAACACGTCAAATTTATTGATTTTATATCTGTCGTTGACAGTGTTATTAATATTATTATTATACGGATGAGATAATACTCGTTACAAGCACAACAATACCGAACAAAAACCGCTTAAAATTTAATAGTCTGTTCTCAGTAAGAGCTGAAACCTCTCATATAATACGAGCAGACAGCGGGTGGAAAAACGTCATGAAACACTAAATTGTCCTGTCATCAAAAAGACTTCAGATTTATTGATTTCATATCTTTTGTTGACAGTGTTATTAATATTATCATTATACAGATGAGATAATACTCGTTACAAGCACAACAATACTGAACAAAAACCACTTAAAATTCAATAGTCTGTTCTCAGTAAGAGCTGAAATCTCTCATATATTATTTACAAGCCGACTCTGCGGGTGGAAACACTTAATAAGCCATTTCGATTGAGTCTCAAACCATTTGGTGGATTGGGGAGGGGTTGTGGTGGTTGGGGGAGGGAGCAAGTGCATTTCTGGCTGAGGTGCTATCATTTAAAGGGGGAGTATCGTAACGATCAGAGCAGACTTTCGACGGCATGGAATTGATGTCAGTGACTGAAAATTACTGGCTCATATATAATTATGCAGAATACGACCTTATCATGTGGGGTGTTACGGCAGTCACTGAGTTAATCTAAAACTAGCCTTCCGATTCCATGCCCTGTTGCTTGTGACAATACTGTGCCTTTAAGTTAAATCAGTGAACTAATTTACCAACTGACCTTTTGACTTCATGGGATGAACATTTGATGTTAGAATAGCATTGAAATAAGGTGAGTCTAGATTTCTTGATTCTTATAAAGTATGGATTCATTTACAGACATTTGAATAAAAGTGTAGACTGGATTTACATTTGTAATAATAAAACAAAACTTAATATAATAAATAAATACACATTTATTGATGGAAATGCCAATGAATCAGAAATGCCAGTGAGTAAGACAATTTTTCTGACGCCAAAAACGGTGAGTTTGTAAAAAGTACAGTAGGTTTTTTTTGGGGGGGGGGGGTGGGGTTGGATTTGGATCTTCCCTTTCTTGATCAACCAGTGTTACCACTGTTTCAGAGCTGCAATCCATGATAATATTGGTTGGGACCACCACCCTCCCATAAACAATGCTTTTCAGCAGGGTTGTCTGCAGGATACATGTAATTGTATGCAGTGTACACCAGGCTGCTTTCATTGGTTCATGTATGCGCGCTGCGCATTACACGCACGCACAGTATGCAAACATTAACCAATGAGTGACCTTCCATAGCCTGAAGATCTGACGTCACGCTCTTTGAGCTAGAGGCGCGTGAATTACTAAGTACATGTACTGTATATCCTTGATAGGATATAGACAGGGGACCAGTCAAGACCTAGACTGGTCCCCTGCCTATATCCTATCAAGGATATAGACAGGCTTCAGGCGTACCACTCAAAGTATTTCATTGGATACGTTAACGCGGTGTGCTGAAGATCTGACGTCACGCTTCGAGGCTTGCGCGCGTGCTTGCTACCAACCAAGGTCGAAGTTCAGCATCTGGAAAAATATGGCGGATGCACGGCCAGTGTCTCTCGTAATATAATTCACGCGCCTCTTGTTCAGAGCGTGACGTCAGATCTTCAGGCTAGTCAAGACCTAGACTGGTCCCCTATCTATATCCTACCAAGGATAGAACAACCAGAATAAATTTCCAGTCAGCAAAGCTGCGTTTTCAGGTGGTAATTGCCCTAGGCGCCCCCCCCCCCCCAAATGTTGTGATTTAAAATAAATAAATTAAACCATGCTTTGTACAATAATTTATGTAAAATAGTATTAGTATAGGATTTTGTCCATAGAAGATTTATAATACAATTAGAGAACCATGGGCTTCACTTGTAGGCCTATTTCGTGATCTTGCTTAGCCCTTTAGTCCAAGGCGCACGCGTCAACCCGCGAAGCAGTCAGTATTAATTTTGTGACTGGCTCTGGCAAAACTCTAAACTTGGACCCAATTTTCAAAAGTGAGATTTTGGTATAGTTCGATTCTCTAGATTGTCCTCTTTCATTTGATACCAGATTTGTAGAAAATAGGGGGAAAATAATATGTTTGCTTGGCATTACAGTAAAAAATAGCGAACGTCATGTGACACGCTCTCAACCAATTACAATACAGAATCTATGTAATGTGTTATAATACATTTGATGACAAGTATGAGAACTTACTCATCGAGTATGTGCATGATAAAACAATTTCTGTACACTTCAAGGAAAGGTTCTACGAGCATAGTGTCACTGGCTGAGAGTGAACGCCCTCTGTCAGTGGATTACAATGGATCGTGTACAATACAATGTGAGAACGGTACGCCGGGGAAAAATCATACAGTATGATGTGATTGAGTACGAGTACGAGGACCAACGTTTGCCTTCAGCAGACTATGTATTGAGAAGAATTGTAACGAGTTTGGCAGAATTTTAAAACGAGAGTGTGAAAAATCAAGTATGATTGTAATTATATGGTCGCCGCCCTATAAAATACCCAATCCTCAAGAATTTGAACCCCTAATTCCCATTTAAAAATAAATAAATAGACTAAAATATTTATTATTAAAGCGATATAAGAGGGTGAATTATCTGACGGCCGTCTTAGCAAATTGTTTTAATCTTTTAGGGTTTGAAACATGAATTTGGATATTAAGCTGTCTGAATAAAATAGCCTAACTTCCTGAACAAAATACTGAGTAAAATTTAAATAAAATACAAAAATAGGATCATCTCAAACCATTTATTTTTGGGACGAGATAAATCAAATTATTGAACAAACTTCTTGAATTGGTAGATGTGGAACCCCGAACTACTTTAAAAACTAGTTGCATTTACTATACTTTAGACGCGAGCATGGCACACAGTCACACACCGATCTCTATAATAGAGATCATTGGCATAGCATTATACGATATAAATACAAATATCATGGCGCCCTCTTTTGATCAAAACTCCATGTAGCAATTTCCGAAACGAGGCTGTTAAACTCAAGACTGGTTCCGACTCGAATTTGGTGTACAAAATTAATTGAATAATGAGGCTGGCATCAGACATTTAGGGTCAGTCAAAATGGCGACAAGTCAATCGCGATTAATTTTCTTTGACATAAACAATTAAAATTTAGTACAAAATACCGCCTATGGGAGATTAATATATAGCTCCATTCTGTCATAATGGATACAGAAGATCTTCAAGGTCATCAAATTGATGAAAATGAGGTTAATCGAAGAACAGAATTGATAACAAATGCCGCTGAAAAATACTTGAATGGTGAAGTGTCGGAAACGGACAACGCTACGACGGTGGACACAGGTGCGTTTTTTTTTGCATTTTAAATGTAGGCCTACACAGTTGCACAAATGAAATTAAATATCAGCCCATGTTGCTTGCTTGTTAATCATATTAATTATATGCCAAGGCTTGGTGAGAATGTTAATCAATCCAATGTCATGAACTGATTTGATTTGATATTGTATTCAGTTCCAATCCTTTTTGTATGAATAAGTTATGACTTTATGAGCTAATGTTAGTTGGAGTCCTTGGCTTGGTGTCAAATTTGAGTCTTGTGTCAAGAGGCAATTACACAGTTTGTTTATGTGATCTGTCTGCCATGTAAACTAGGGTAGGGATAACCTAGCTAGGATGATCCTATTGTTATATTATTCACATAAGCGCTAGGATACAGAGTGTATCTAGAAAGAAACGTAAATTGCACGTTTCACGAAAAAAAAACATTGCACTGTAGATCTAATTCCTTATGTATCTATACTGTATTGTTATTACATGTATGCCTTTGCTTACCAGTCAGAACGTCCACACGTCAAAACGTCCACAGACCCAGTCAGAACGTCCACACGTCAAAACGTCCACACGTCCAAACGTCCATAGACCCAGTCATAACGTCCACGTGACAAAACGTCCATGTCCAAGGGTCATAATCATTTAATCAGATTGCTTTAAAATATTGGATTTTAAAGTTTAATTCTCACAATTGTAAAGAAAAATAAACATATAGATCTATAATTAGTATTTCATGATTAAAACAAAACGTGAGTTTTAATACCTCGATGTCGCCACTTCGCATACGTACATACACACCCGCTAGCTGTACATGTGTGGCAAATGCACTGCGTTGAATTCATAGGCGATCGCTGTATTCATAGCTATCCAAGTTTAATAAATCTTTAGTTGTATTTCTTGAATTATCTGTGTTTTTTGTGATGTTTATTACTTGGTTAATTTTTGGCTGTGTGTGTGGGAGTAGGTTTATATTGATATTCCTATTAATAAAAATGGATCATTTGTAAAAAAATTTTTTTTTTAAAAAGACAGTGATTCACATAAACGCATTAGATTTTTACTGTTCAAACTAGTGTACTATTTAATACTAACAAATACGTAAACTACAGTGCAATATTTCACTTGTCAAGTTATCAGATCTCAAATTTAAACTTAGCCGTATGGGGTTATGGAATACATGTACATTGATGCAATATTTGACCATGAGTTTTAAGATTTGATTTAAAATACACACACTGTTGCAAGACCTACGGTTGTCCAAATCAAATGGCGTCAATGTACTTTAATTAATGATATATACTAATTTTCATAAAAAATGATATGGGTTTTTAAAATAAAAAATAAAACTTAAAATACATTATGGAATACATGTACATTGATGCAATATTTGACCATGAGTTTTAAGATTTGATTTAAAATAAATAAAATAATTGACTGAAGACAGTTTGTTGTGAATTGTTCCTTGTGTACTTATATTACACTTAATCAATGTCCACATTCGGTCCGACGAGATGTGCGCATTTACGTAGTACTTGTTTCGGAGTTTTGTCGCCCGCGATGTAAGAATCCCAGATGTTCTTCACTGCTCTTCGGTAATCTTCTCGGCTGATCCCGGTTTGACAAGTCCTGTGTTGCCATCTGTTGCAGCCATCGCACATCAGGCCCTCCTGTCGTGCCATCACAGGATTCTACTTGCAAAAGATGCATAATTCGACTTCTGGCATTCTGAATCTCTGAATATTGCAGTATCGTGTGTAGTCTTCGTAATGGTTGTGAGAAGAATTATTTCTGGTGGAAATCTATCACCTTATATATACTATACCAGTTTGACTACTTCTCAAATTAATTCAGTCAATTAACGCCACGTCTTATTATTCAAAATTTTCTTTATATAATTATACACTACCAGTTTGACTAGTTCTCAAATTAATTCAGTCAATTAACGCCACATGATTTTCTTTGTTCTTGCGTACCGCTCCCGGATACAGAACCTACCGACGCAGCGGAAGCTGCGCACTGTTTGGAATCGATTTACCGTGGGCCTTTGTGATTTGCCGTGGGCCTTTGCCACAGTATTTGCCGTGGGCCTTTGTGATTTGCCGTGGACCTTTGCCACAGTGCGGCCCGCCTATACGGTGTTTGTACAATGCCAGTAATTAGGATTTTCACAAAGCTCTTATGATGCGAACGCAAAGCATGTCAAGTGGACGTTTTGACATGTGGACGTTTTGACTTGTGGACGTTTTGACTTGTGGACGTTTTGACGTGTGGACGTTTTGACTGGATACCATGCCTTTGATAATAAAAAATATTGAAACTTACACTGTGTTTTTGACCAATTCTTGCCTTGTTTTGGTCTTCTCTGCGGTTCGATTCTGTCCGCATGATGTGATCACCGAAGCGGCAAACAGTGCCCCCGACCGACTCAACAAGTTTGTATTGAAAACACGAATTAACATCCTAGCTAGGATAACCACTTCGCTTTCACATTAAAAGTTAGCTGCTGTTAGTGTTAAGACCTCATGGTTTTACTGCTAACATTAACCCTAACTCCCTTCGTATACCTGTAAAGTTTGCACTGGATTTTCTCCTTTTTTTTACCTGTCTTCATTGGGTGAACCGAGGAAATGCAGACACTGTTACTTCTTAACTGCCTCTTGGAGAAAGCGTTTTTGCGAAATATGTCTAAAAAGTATTTCCCAGACATTTCTCAGAGCAACGGCCAATCTGTGTACAAACTTTTCATGCCGTTCATGCTGAATAATGCGCGCGAGGCGATGACCTTGGGGTCAGAACATCGATTGCGCGGCGGAACATCAATTGCGCAAGGGTGACAAGACTTTACTTACAGTGCAGGCGATTTAATGAGCTGAGACGTGTTCTGCCGCGCAATTGATGTTCTGACCCCAAGCTCATGCGCATTATTCAGCATGAACGGCATGAAAAGTTTGTACACAGATTGGCCGTTGCTCTGAGAAATGTCTGGGAAATACTCTTTTTTTAGACATATTTCGGCAAAAAACGTTTCTCCAAGAGGCAGTTAAGAAGTAACAGTGTCTGCATTTCCTCGATTCACCCAATGAAGACAGGTAAAAAAAGGAGAAAATCCAGTGCAAACTTTACAGGTATACGAACGGGAAGTACTCTTGGTCAGGACCTAATCGTAAGTGTACTGTAGATAAGGTCCTATCAGGGCTACCTAACTCCCTAGACAACAAAAGCAGTTGGAGGATTTTGAAGGATTTTTATTGTTCAGTAACAATGCTTAGGGAGTTAGGGTTAACTCCTCTCCAGAGCAGAGGTGGTAAAGCGGGGGGTAAAGCATTCCAAGTGTGAACACGGCAACAGTAATTTCCAGCGGAAGTCAACTGATGGTAGCTCATATTAACCCTAACCCCCAAGGTATTCTGGCTAGGGAAAGAATGTTGTATCCGACCGCCACTTTTTAAGGGTTTTTGGAATTTTTTTGCAACCACTAACCAGTTAAAAAATGATTCCATTGATTTTTGGGGGTACAGAAAGTAAAAACTACATGTATCTTTAAAATCCACTTTTAATATGATGGTTTTCGGACTTTATTTCCCTTTAAAAAAAATCTTCCCCTTCAGAAAATAGAAGGATCCTATTAGTTGCCACTGCGCATGTACATGTACAGTGACTGTGTTGGTCACTAATTGGGGAGTTGACAAGATCAGACTGACATGACTGAGGAAGTCATCGTCTACCAAAAATGCCTGATTTTTCATGAAAAAAATATCCTGGAATAATTTGAAGTATATGTCCATCGTCATCCATTGTATGTTCTCCACCTTACTACCTGTAGGTAAGATTACTTTATTGGTTATATTGAATGAGAAAAAGTGGCGGTCGGATACGACATTCTACCTCTGGCTAGGAACCTTCCTGAATCCTCCAAAATCCATCAGTGCACTTTTGGAAACATGCCCTTATCTTCAAAATGCACCATGCATTTTCATTGATCTTTCATATTCACCACTTATGGCCAGTACTTCTTGCCAGGTAGTAATTTTGCCCCATTTGAAGAGGTGAAAGTAACAGTTTTGAACAGTGCTGAATTTTTCCAAAAAAGTGCCCCTTGGAGGATTTTACAGGATATGGGATGGTTAGGGTAGGCAGTTTCATGAAAATTTGAAGTTGCTTCAATGCTTTTAAATGTCATATCACTGTTGTGTAATGCACGTAAAAAAGAATGCGCCTTGAGCACCACTTAGTTGGTGGATACGTGCGCTATATAAGTCCACACATTATTATTATTATTATTATTATAGAACCAAAAATTAGAAAGAAAATGAGGGGTCAATGGTCATGATAGGTTAACCCTATGCAAAGTTACGAATTTTTGTTGATTTAAATATTTGGTAATTTTTAAGATCCAGTTTCATTTGAAAAGTTGTGACCGAATTTGCCTGCAATGTATCCTTGTAGTACTAACAAAGTCTATTTTGCGCAAGTTGCACTGTTTTTGTGCCAACGTTACAGTTGGCATGGACTGATCAGTTAAGATAACCACGATGGGTAGTATCCATTTATCGACACTAGAAGTGACTACATCCGTAGACTACCCTTTATATTAGAATTTTACCATGAAAGTTCGGCGGGTCACAACTTCGACAGAAAAAAAGGATATGAAAAATAGCGCCACCATCGGCGGTTTGCGTGAATCTGCCTAGTTTAATTTAAACTAACTTTAATATTAATAAGTAATAATAGGCCTAACTGTTGTTACTGGTTTAAATTTTAATAGGGCCTAGTAACGTTCGTTATGGAAAGAATGTCATATCCGACCGCCACTTTTAAAGGTTTTGGGGGGAATTTTTTGCAGCCACTAACTAGTTAACAAATTATTCTATTGATTTTTTTGGGGTACAGAAAGTGAAAACTATCTTTAAAATCCACTTTGATGAATGGTTTTCGGACTTTATTTTTTTAAATTCCAATTACCCATGAACATTTAAGCCACACAGATGTGACCATCCACCACAAAGGGGCTGTAAAGTCGAACATTTCACATTTGGAGGTTCATATAATTTTGGAAAGAGTACATGTATATCATAAGTAAAACTTGTAGCTTTGCATGGTGAGGATGATAAGTAAGACTGATTGCGGTGACACCATGTGGAATCTCAATTGAGTAGTAATTAGTTCTGAAAAGAACTGGGGGTACAACTCGACGTTTCGATCAGTATGCTCTGATCTCCAGAGGACGATCAGAGCATACTGATCGAAACGTCGAGTTGTACCCCCAGTTCTTTTCAGAACTAATTACTACTCAATTGAGATTCCACGTGGTGTCACCGCAATCAGTCTTACTTATATCATAAGGTTTAAAATGATACCAAACACAAGTCATTCCTACATTCCTACGCGAAGTTATGGTGTATCAAAGTCATTACACTAATTACTTACACTTTCCTATAAACTTACAAATAAACTTACAGACTGTACAGATTTATGAACTCATTGCCCGAAAGAAAACATGGATTTCATGATTTTTGAAATTGAATTTAATTCTGAAATTTTCAGAACTAAAGGAAAATATTTCAAACTTTTCATTTCTAAAAAAATACCAAAATGGCCAACCGACTGATTTTTCATGCATTTCAAGCCGTACTGCTAAATCAACGTGTGCGACTTTACAGCCCGTTCGTGGTGGACGGTCACAAATGTGTGATTATTTTGTTAGGGAATAGTGGTGAAAATGTGTGTGGGGAATAGGGATGCTACTAAGATTTTTTAACCCTAACCACCCTGAATCCATCAAAATCCATCCCCCTGTATTGGAAGATTTTGGCGGATTCAGGATACCTCCACATTGAGCATGTGGCGGATTTTGATGGATTCAGGATTTCAATAGTTTTTAACTGCTTGGTCATGTTGGTTGATAATAATAATAATAATGTGTGGATTTATATAGCGCACGTATCCACCAACTAAGTGGTGCTCAAGGCGCATTATATTATTATCCCTGCTCATAAGGCTCATAAATCATTCCTGAAACCATCTCAGCTCCCTGGGGAGTATACAGCTCAATTGCTGCCATTTCTAGCGCATATACATTGTAGAGCAAACCAACTCTGCCTTCACAGGTACCCATTTAACCCCTGGGTGGAGAGAAGCAATTATGATTAAGTGTCTTGCTCAAGGACACAAGTGTCATGGCCGTGATTCGAACCCACATTCTGTTGCTAACACCAGAACTTGAATCCGGTAAGCTAGACCGCTCGGCCACGACACCCCTATGATGGATTATAGTTACATGTACTGTATGTTAGATTTTGATGGATTCTATGCAGCAACATACTATACAAATTTTCATGTGAGCATGGTATCCTGAATCCGCCAAAATCCACCAAAAATTTAGTGGTGGATTTTGGCGGATTCAGGATATGTCCAATATCTACACTGGCGGATTCTGATGGATTCAGGACACCAGCATTTTGTGTGTGACAAAAATGGTGGATTTTGGTGGATTCTGGTGGATTCAGGATACTTTCTAGTAAAAATACCCAAGGGGTTAGGGTTAACCCTAACCCCCTAGGCTCATTTTCTAGAAACCTTCCAAAATCCTCCAAAATCAACCGGTTTTCTATTTTGCGTGGTGCCCACTGCCTAAATCCTCCAAAATCAACCAGCTGCAACATGTAACACATATCCTTGAAACTTATAAACATTGTTATTATTATTGTACCCTAAGCTAAGTGGAAGTAACCCGAGACTTTCTGACCTTAGAACTGTTAAAACTAAAGGTGCCAGTATATGGTGAAATCGACCAAGAAAATTTGTCTAACCCTGCCATTGAACTCCTCCAAAATCAATCAAGAAAAATTGTCTAACCTGCCAAACTCCTCCAAAATCAACCAACGTTACATTGGGCCATCCTGCCAAACTCCTCCAAAATCAACCAAGAAAAATTTCCTAACCTGCCAAAATCCTCCAAAATCAACCAAATTTTTTTTCTAACCTGCCAAAATCAACCAGAATCAACCAAATCCTCTGGTTGATTTTGGTTGAATTTGGAAGGTTAGGGTTAATATAGAGTCCACATTTATTATGACTCTCATAAATCAAGAGAAACTTGTGTTCATACATGTATTTGTTATTTTATACATTTGGGAGTAGTTGTGTATTTTTACAAAATTGTTTAAGGGTTATCCAGGTAGGATATGATACCAACTGCAGGGATCGATTTCGTTAAAAAAATTTTGCATACCAAATCTTTAGGCAGAAATATTTTTGGTGCGAATCTAATGCTAATTATAGCAAAATCTTGTATTTTGCGTAGCAACTTCACATTTTGAGTAGAATTTTCCTAGATGCAATACAAGTGAAATTATTCACTCTTTGTATGTGGCAATTTGTAACAAAGGCAGTACAAAAATCTGTCAACAAAATTACTTTTGCAGGTCTTTTTTATTTCACAAAGTGCGACAAGTGGACCCTCTATTAGGCAAAAAAAAAAAAAAAATGTTGAGTTGCCCTCCAGTGAAAATATTTGAAGGGGTCGGTCGGTCGGGATTTTTTAATTTTTTTTAATTTATTTTTTTCTCCTTGACTGTCATTTTAAGATTGAAATGCATTGGAACTGAAATCACATACCATGTTTTTCAAAGACAATGATCTAGCAGTATGCACAAGTACATGTACATGTACCTAAAGAATAAAAAGACATCACACATTCAACTTTATAATAATTTTTCAACAACTTTATTTCAACATTTCATACACTTGTTTCTAGCACTTTTGTTCCTAACAACTTTACGTGAATTTGAAAACGTTTAGTTAATTTATTTTCGTGTACATATGTAAATGGGTAAGTTACGTCCCAAACCTGTAGCTGTAATGTAAAGGTTGAAACCCCTTTTGGTTAATGACATACTGTACAGTACACGTATGCTAGATTGCTGTATTGGGGGAGCTGCAAACCATTAACCCTCCTACATGTATGCCCAGGCTGAAATTTGGCCCAGTAAGCACCGCACCCACAGACAGTCACTTGAGTATTTTTGGTTGCATTGCCAATTGTTCACACATGTGTATAAGAGTGCTGGAGATAGTGGCAAAGTCAAACACACTTGTGTATGTCTTACAAGTTACAATGTATGCAGAGTCACACAGAGCTGTGTACATGTACATTTGTACATGTATGTACTGCATAAGTTACAGTCAAGTGGTAATTGGTTTGACCTCCTACCATAGCCACATGTCCTTGCATTTATTTGAGTGCACTGCACAAAGTCAATGGGTTGGGAGTGACATACAAATTTTGAGTGTCTTCGATTGTTAAACCTATAGGAGGGATAAGCATGGGCGATATTGATTTTTTTCATCCACGATATATCGGCAAACATATGTCACGATTTTCGATAGTATTGCGATTATTTTGTTACATTCACGCATGATTGCTTTAGAGCTGATAACCACAGGTACATTATATACCCCTCTACAAACATCACAATAAATCACAAATTAGTTTACGTTGTGTGCATACTTCTGAAGTAGTTCACTTTTGTTTCTCACTTCCAAAAGCTGAAAAGACTGTCCTAATTTTGTTTCCATGGAATTTCTGACTTGAATCACAATGGCGATTTTGTTGTTGTTAATCTCGATGTATTTTTTTTAATCGCAATTTGCCGATATCTCGATAACTTCAAAAGGTTCTCGATTATCGTAATCGAATAAAAAAAAGATATCGCGATATTTGATATTATCGTCTTATCGCCCAAGCTTACAAACCATAATTGCCAGTTTTGTTGAAAAATAAAGATGTATTTTCCGAGCTTTACTGGCAATTTGAGTGTCGTGAAGTGTCGTGGCCGAGCGGTCTAGCTTACCGGACTCAAGTTCTGGTGTTAGCAGCAGAATGTGGGTTCGAATCCCGGCCGTGACACTTGTGCCCTTGAGCAAGACACTTAAACCATAATTGCTTCTCTCCACCCAGGGGTTAAATGGGTACCTGTGAGGGCAGAGTTGGTTGATTAGCCCTGTATGCGCTGTAATGGCAGCAATTGAGCTGTATACTCCCCAGGGAGCTGAGATGGTTTCAGGAATGATTTATGAGCAGGGGTAATGATATAATGTGCCTTGAGCACCACTTAGTTGGTGGATACATGTACGTGCGCTATATAAGTCCACACATTATTATTATTATTATTATAAATTTTTACATGTTTGTCCACATTGGGTATTCTTCATTGGATGTGAAAATGGTCAATATTGAACAGGCCATTTTGCCTCCGAAATCGAGTTACAATCTTCTGAGTCCCGAGTCTAATTTCCAAGGGTTGAGTCTGAGTCATTATACATGTTGACTCGAGTCAGAGTAACTAAAAATGTGACTCGAGTGGGGGTCATGAGTCATGTACAAGTCTGACTGATTAACCCTAACCCCCTAGGCTCATTTTCTAGAAACCTTCCAAAATCCTCCAAAATCAACCGGTGTTCTATTTTGTGTGGTGCCCACTGCCTAAATCCTCCAAAATCAACCGGTGTTCTATTTTGTGTGGTGCCCACTGCCTAAATCCTCCAAAATCAACCGGTGTTCTATTTTGTGTGGTGCCCACTGCCTAAATCCTACAAAATCAACGGTGCATTTTTGCTCGTGTGGCAGATCAGGGTGTATATCGGTGGTGGTACAAGTACCATGCAAATTCCATCAGTATGCACCCGTAGATGCATCAAAAGTTGCTGGAGGGTAGTAGGTTTTGTTTGGCTTTGAATATTTGAAACAAAATATCATCACTGCCTGTTCTTTTTTATGTTTCCTTTTGTTTACATTCTTTTCTGGGTTTCTGCTATTGAACTCAAATTTACCTTTGAAATAATCCATTGGGCCATACATGTACAATGCATCATCCCAGACTGCACTATGAAAGTAGAGTGAAACCCGAGACATACCCTTCAGACCAGGGACCCAAAGTGGTTTGCCCAATTCCCCAGCCCTTAGCTGGTTTGACCTCAATTTCCATCAGTATTGCTACAAAGTTCACAGCAGTTATTGGTTGCATTTTGCATCAAAGTGCACCAGACTTTTCCACCTGATGCACTGTGCTGCATCTGGCAGGGTTAGGGCTAAGCTAAGTGGAAGTAACCAGAGACTTTCTGACCTTAGAACTGTTAAAACAAAAGGTGCCAGTATATGGTGAAATCGACCAAGAAAATTTGTCTAACCTGCCATTGAACTCCTCCAAAATCAACCAAGAAAAATTTTCTAACCTGCCAAACTCCTCCAAAATCAACCAAGACAAATTTTCTGACCTGTCAAACTCCTCCAAAATCAACCAACGTTACATTGGGCCATCCTGCCAAACTCCTCCAAAATCAACCAAGAAAAATTTCCTAACCTGCCAAAATCCTCCAAAATCAACAAACAAAAAATTTCTAACCTGCCAAAATCAACCAGAATCAACCAAATTCTCCGGTTGATTTTGGTTGAATTTGGAAGGTTAGGGTTAATGGATGTTTGTGTCTATGGCTACAGGTTTTGAATGTGATGGTGATCTGCTGCCCAAATGCTAGTTAAAATGACGGCGGACTACTCAAAACCCCTATCCTACATGTACATGTACATGTAGTAGTCCAATAGGCCTTATGAACTTTGGAACTTTTTTTGTTTTGTTCAACAAGTCTCATCGAGAAGGAGAAAGAAACCAAAAAAAACGAACAATTTCAAAGAACATTACGAACAATTTCAAAGAACATTGAGAAATGTTCTCATATTTGATAATAAAAGTAAAGTAGACTTTGCTCTTCAAATGCATTTTAGTAAATATACCCGTGCACACGTGTTGTGTATCGGCAGTTGAAGCTCATGTACGTAATTAGACTTTACAGATCACAAATTCCCTGGAAATTTGAAATGGCCACGGTTATTAGCTACAACTGGTTTGTGCAATTTCTTTATCATTTGCTGTCTCGTGTAGAATATTTTACCTTGTGGATTGGGCCATTTCTAGTCTTGGTTCAAAACTGTTTGTATGTTTTTGATACACGATCCGATGACGCTACACGAACGCTACAATCACGAACCGCTACCACACACATGAACCGCTATCAAACACAGTCTTGGGAACTTCAAATAATCTCCCAGCGGGGAAACCACTCTGTCGTCCAGTTTGAAATGCTAGCGCGGCCCACATTTTTGGTGTGCATGCGCATAAACAACAACGTACTGCTGTGAAGTTATCGATCAGTGAACACGGCAGTCCATAAAATGCAAGATAAAGTACATGTATATGAAATTTCCAACTCATCACAGCTGTCAGAAGTTCAAAGATAAACTAGTGACGTGTAAAACATGTGCTAATGAAGAAAACGTGCGCTTACAGGAAGCAGGTTGCATTGTGGGTAAATTCCTCTGCTTTTGTGTATAACACTGCCCTCTGTTGTTTTATGCTGATATTCATAAAGTTATCTTAATGTCATAGGCATACATGCAGGCTAACATTGAGCACAGTAACTTTCGTTACATGTGGGTAACTTTCGTTACACTGTAACTTTCGTTTACAGTTTTGGGTATCTTTTTTTTCCTAAGCAGGTGTATCTTGTTAGTTTTCGTAGTTTCTATTTTATTTTCCACGCATAGGAGGAGGAGGAGAAAACTAATTGCCAGATATCAAATCCAACAAATAGAAATGCAATGGAAAAAAAAAACCTCATCTTTAAGTAACTTTCATTACATACATGTAGTCTGTAACACAAATTTCCAGATTTTCCGCTAACCTTTATGAGCCAGAGATATAAATATGTTCAAACATTTACAGTGGCCTTGGGTGGCACACAGTTGATTTTGTAAGATTACTTGGAAAGGACAGCAGGCTTGTATGTACTAAAGGTTGGTGAAAAGCATACTGAAAATTTATGATCGGAGTTTCCGCCATTTGTAGGAGGGTTAATACAATGTAGCACAACAATTAATGCGGACGTTAGCTATAATAATATCCCCTCTATTAACAACTCATGGTACACACTCCCAGTGCAGACATAAAGCATGCACTAATCCAATAACTGCTAACAATAGGCAAACATTATATCACACTGAATCAGTCGGAGGAAAGTGTGTGGAAACCATCTGTAAAATACTACAAAGGCGTTATCTAACTAGTGTAATCTCTTGAATCTCTTCATTACATTCAAACATTACATTATTCAAGAGTCACAGATTTCTGTTGGCACCGCTCAAATGTTAAGTCTGAATTTTTAAAAGTCGTTTACGGGTAATTGAAACCGAAAAATGGAACCGGGTAATGACCGTTTCGGTCGGGTATCCGGGTACCCGGCACAGCATACATGTATGTAGGTTGTTGACCGTCTAACCTACGTGTACATGTGTACATTGTACATGACCAGATCACCTGGACAAAAATTGCCCTTTCTAATAATAATAATAATAAAGATTTTTAGCGCGCACATACAAACATTTTCAATGTTCATAATTTTTACAAATGTACATTATGTGCATTATGTACATGTATGTAATATGCAGCAGTTATTCAATGCTAGTTTTATCCTTGACACTGTACATAATTACATGTATATTCAGTCAGTTCACATAATTCTTAGCCATGTACAGTACATACAGTGTATAATTATATTCAGTCAGTTCACATAATTCTTAAACATTTCATTATGAATTATAATTGGTAATAAAACGTGCCATCTTGTAGTTAAATACATGCTACAAATATTGGCCGTGCACCAGGCATTTATTATTAGCCAGATACATAATATACAGACCCATTTATTAGCCAGGTAATGCAATAAACTGAACCGAATTGAACTGGACTGAACTTCAAGGTGTCGTTCGGATGCCCTATTCTGTATGGATTCCCTATTTTATTTGTAATGCACAAGCAAATTTTAAGTTGAACATTTGGACATACCCTGTTTTTTAATTTTTTTTTTACCCTGTTACACATGGAGGCCAATATGTTGTACACATAATTTGTGCATACGTATACATGTAAGCCACACTAACCCTTTTAAGTAATTTTGTAAAACTCTGAGGCCACGGGAGACCACTGTTAAAAAACTATCATTGGGATTTTCAGCAGTTACAGTTTTGTATTTCGTAAGCGCAGGTCTACTCTCAATAGTAAACCACCACCAGCCACTGAGACTGGAACATAATACAATGTAGTATGCCCTGCAATACATCAATCACAAACCACTAAAACCAACAGACATACATGTATGAGGTATTATGTTACTCTGCAGTATAGCCATTAGGAGCCACTGCCTTCCATAGCAATGGCTTGGAGTGGCCTCAATGGTTTGTTCATAAATTTGCACTGTTAACCCTCCTACTGTTTGACCATTTGAAACCATTCAAAATTTCCACTTACCAAAATGACCATTGGTTTTGTACACACATGGTGATACCATTTGAACAGTGTTGGTAGCAAGCTTTACTACCATTCAAATCCATTCAAATGCATAGAGGGTCCATTGATTCACCACTTAGAAGTATCCAAACAAGGTTTTGTATTAGCTGTACTACCATTTGGAAAGATCCAAACAAGGTTTTGTATTAGCTGACCCAAGCATTAATAATAATAATAATAACTGAAATTTATATTGTGCCCTTTCCATGTGGATGATCAAGGGCGCATTACAGAATTATTAACATGTATATACCGTGATATAATTAATTTACTATGAATTAATGATATTTAAAAATCTAATTAAAGATGGACTACAATGAGAACTCTCACATTAATTGACTATCGAACCTTGTTTTATGTTGTGTTCAGGTAACACCATTTATTGTTGTGGTTATGTTTTTCTCTTTATAATTTTGTTTGCAATTTGACCCGAAAAAATTAGACCCGCTTTTCTTGATTTTTGAATTTCCGCCTGCTACTGGTTCGACTTTGCTAAAGACCCATTGAAAATCCACTATGAAATCCACGATATAGTA
>CM055816.1:20288200-20335985 GCA_029582265.1 Zoroaster sp. YZ-2022 | reverse complement strand
TATGGGGGCATAGGTGACTCAATAGCCGTGGGGAACGGTGTCAAAATTTTCAATTTGTACCCTTTTTCGTGTAAACCACCTGATAGTTTTTCTTTTCTTCTTTGGTCTCTATACTCATTGTTTTCTTGTTTCTGCATATTTTATAAGGATCTATTACTTGAACTTTATTTGGAGCGTCTTTGCGGACCATGTGGAACATCGTGTCAAAATTAACAATAGATTGATTGCGATAATTCAAGGTAATGCCTCTAACTTTACAATGTGTCAAGTATCCATCCCTATCAGGCTTGGCTAACTTGTAAGCATAGCTTTTGGGTCCACCACAAACAAATGCAACGATGTGATTATTTGAATCAATTTCATTCATCAACTCGCCTAAGAAGTCCCCAAGTTTTGGTTCCCAGTCTCCGTCCCGACTAACGTATATTACACTCTCCGTATCGTAATACAATACCCGACGGCCTATAAACCCTCTAGCAGTTCGTAAAGCTTAAGTCGTGCGTGTGCCGTAGTATAGGCAGCGATGACAACGTTTGTGCGTCCGGATGGTTCAGCTTGAGTCTTCAGTATTTTTCCATTGGACTTCCACCATCTCCTCGTTTATAGAGCTGACGCTGTTCACATCATCAATGAGGTCCAAGAATTCTGCTGGGTCAGTGACGTGTGTTGTTTTGATCATGTTGGTTCTCTGTCCAAACTTGACCCAAAAGTGTTGAGCATCAGCTTTACAAGTGCCCTCAAACCTGGATTTTTCTCGATGTGGTCCCACTCTAGATGAATTCCTTCCCTGTCAAAATACCATTGGATATACTGTTGCATCGGATTTGTGTTCTGGTGGCTGAGTCGTCAGAATGTGGGTTCGACTCCCATCCGTGACCGTGGTACCATAATTGCTTCTCTCCACCCAGGAGTAAATGGGTACCTGTGAGGGCAGAGTTGGTTGTTGTGTTTGATTAGCTCATAAGCGCCGAAATGGCAGCAATTGAGCTGTATACTCCCCATGGAGCTGAGATGGTTTCAGGAATGATTTATGCGCCTGGTGAGCAGGGGTAATAATGTACAGCGCTCTGATGCCTTGTTTAAGAGCGCTTTAAAATGCCCGACATTATTTATTATTATTACAGATGTTCATTGATTGAACCTGAGAAGTTACTGTTGTTGCAACCAGTATTAGTGTTGAAGCATTGAGGTGATTACTCTAGCCGCAGTTGGTCATTTGACAAAATTTGTCATTGTTATACTACCCTTGCCAATTTTTATTGTTAGTTTACTTTTTTCTTGTAGCCAAAGTTTTATCTGTTATTAGATTACTGCATGTTGTAGTACCTGATGAGTCGTCGGGGCGACGACTTAGAACTTTGGGAGAGTTGTAGAGTAAGTGACGCATGACGCCACTGCCCCAGATTGGTTACAGCGCCACCTCGTGACGGTGGGCAAAACATCGTTCTGCTCATTGTTGGTGCTGTCCAATCAATCACCTAAACAGGTACCATTTTCATTCCTTTTTTTACGAACACCATGCCCTAAAACCCAGGTGTATAGTAAATTATTAAATTACTTAGTCGCCCGTATAGTTAAAGTAAGGAGACAGTTTTAAAAAAGTGGTATAATAGGTTTATTTACCTTTGTGAACTTTTATGCAAGATGGCGACTCCCATGAAATGCGCATGTTACGTGATTATGCAGTGGTTACGAAAGGTTTCATTTTCATGAAGATATCAAGGTTCTATATTGTCCTGAGTCTGTGAGAATCTCAGGATGCCAGACCCTAGGTAGTTGGAGATATAATTAGGTGGCCGCTTGTTGGGTTAATGGTTATTTTAGATATAGACTCTTCAGGGTGCACCCCACTAAATAGTGAGGAATTCATGCGCCGAGCTGTTTATCATAAAGTGTATGCCCTCAAATTTTTCTGAAAAACAAAGATTTGAGGCCCATTCATTTGATGGATTGTGTAAACATGGCCCACTATCATAACCTGGGGGTCCTTGGCTTCCAACTGTGAGTATTTTGGACACACTAGGCCCTGAAAAAGTGGTCCTAATTTGATTTCAAGCGTAAGGCCTTTTTCCAAAATGGCTGCTTTTCAGTGTGGACGTTTTCACTACTGTAGAGGGTGGTTTTCATTGGGATGAGAATAACTCCTGAAAAACCCTGGACTTTAGACAGTAAATAGAGAAGAAAATAAAAGGTTATATATCGATCAATATTTTTCTTTTGGTTTTAAAAACTGTGGGACTTCTAAGTATTTTTAATGATTTTTGAATATTTTGTATTTAGCACTGTTTACTATGGAGTTTATTTAGTGGGTGCACCTATATATTTAAAATGGCGGCATCCATGGTTTGTTTTGATGTGGGATTTAAACGTGTGCTTTTGATTACAGTATCAGTAATGCTTATAATAAATGAAAATCTTTACACATTAAATTTTCCCATTCAATATCCTTGTATTTCAGGTCTTTATTGGATGAATACAGTACTGTTACAGCAAAAAGGTATGTGGAATTGTGAAATTAATACCATAGTCTGCATGTACTTTTTCGGCTATTGAAATTGTTTATATTTGCCATTTATTGTTTACAAACAATACTTTTTTTCTTCATTTATATATATCAAATCAGGTTTTAATTATTTTAAGTTTTTAAACAAGTTTCTGTCCTTCATTTATGAACTTTAATAAGATCTGATTACTGGTGTACATGGGTAACTGAGGTAAAACTTCTAGCCAATAGTTTTACTGTGGTTTGCTACTAATGCTAGTTGTAAACATGGAGGCTTTTTGTGCCAAAATAAAGAGTTCTCTCGACAAGAAGACACATTTGTTTGAATCTACGGGTGTGTCATTTGGCAGGATTCAAAAGGAAGAACTATGGACTAATGAATATCAAATTAGAATAAACAAACGCACAATGATGCATGTGCACAGAGTGGCTTACATGGCACACTCTGGAATCTCTAATTTACCAGAAGAGTGTGATGTAAGTCACCTGTGCCATCATACATTGTGCGTTTGATTTGGAACATTTATCTCTTGAACCGCGATCTGTTAATAATTCTAGAAAAGATGCAAACGACGAAGACGTTGTGCAGGCCATGGGGCCTATAAGAATTGTATAATTTAGCTGCATGTAAGTCAGTCATACCATTTTCTGTCCAAGCCTAACCCTAACCCCTAACCCCTAACCATAACCCTAACACTAGGTATTGGGAAAAAAGCGATGGAAAAATAAGTATGGAATAAGCACTAAAAAGCCTGTAATTAGTTTGGGAACTGTTTGCAATAATTGTGTTCATATTGAATTCTTTGCCAGTCGTTGTTGTCATTATTTTGCTTGGGATCTAGTTGGCCACGTTTATACAGCGCCTGTGAAGCATAATACAAATGAAATCGTTTTGATCGACATTGTGCCCTACGTTTTTGTACTGTTTTCCCTTGGCCCTTTTAGAGTAGTATTTCTGTTTCTTTTCCATTTCAGCAAGGGCTTTCGCAGCTGGTGAGCCAGCAGTTACTGGGCAACCAGCAGATTCGCATTTTTTTACTATTGAATTTGCGTGTCCATTATTGACCAAGTGTACTGCGCTGTGATCTCTACAGTCACCATTTCTTGAAAAGGTAATTGTCCCTTTTGGGTTTGTCATTGCAAAAGCATGATTCATAGATTTCGGCTTTTCTGAGTGCTCGTTCCATACTTTGTTTTCTCCATCGCTTTTTTCCCCAATTCGTTTGTCCAGTAGTTTCAAAACAGTCTGTTCATCATTTGATGACATTTTCAACTTTGATCTTACATTAGCAGGCAGGTATGGAAATTGATAGGTTGATGTAGCACCACCATGGCAAATGTATGATACTTCTTTTGCACAGCCCATGGTTGCCCATGTAGCATTGTGGAATTGCACTTGCTGCTTTGGCGGCCATGGTGGTAATCTGAGAATGGGCCCCTGTGCTCTTTATGATAGCAGCTGCCTCGGCCTGTGCCCTATGGCTTAGGTCATCAGCAAAGCGATCCTGCAGTTTTACTCTTTCCCGTCTCGTTTTACCAGGAAACATATCTGACCAAATTTTGCACGACTTACGGCTGCACAAAGTGATCTGTTAAGATGAGGGGGGTCTAGTGAATGTTCAATTTCCATACCTGCCTTGCTATGTGTATAATATGATTGTATACCCTCTGCCAGACAACCGTCGGCATCAGTGGTGACCCTATTAATTGTCAGAGGCTCCTTACAGTTCAAGAGTTTTTTGGCACATTGAATTCCGCCTTCATGTTCATCACCCATGTTGAAATTTGCTGGACGAGTGGCTGTGCATTTATCTGCATGTTTGTGTTCATTCTTGCTGATGTCACATTTTTTGCACAGCTTGTTCTCATGGTTATACATTACAATGTATTTTTGGTTGTCACATTTTCACAAACAATGTCCCTTGTTTGAGTTGCTGGAACGAACAGTGTCTTCTTGCGGCAGTTCCTAAGGGGATTGTTATATTGTCGATCAACTTCAACAGCTACTGCACTTTCCCTATTGTAACCTTGCAATTCATGAATGTCTTTGACAATTTTTCTTATCGCTCATATCCTGTTCATTTTCAAAAGTTATAATTTCCCCACATTTATTTGATAATTTCTGCAGGGCATTTCCTGAAGGAACAGTTGTATCCATTGCAGACAAGAGTTTCCTCACACCAGCAGTTGCTATCCCGGTATTGTGAAGACCAACCTGCAAAGCCATGTTGGGAGTGGCAGTGCCTCTCCTCTCCCTGTTCGAGGAATTTCTGTGTACAGTTTTGTCTTGTCTGTATGGAACCTGCACTTTTTGCAGGACATCATCTCGGACACGGCTAAACCTCGACGAACCTCTGCATGCGGCATGAGTTCTGGTTGACCATCACACTCGGGTTTTGCTCGTTGGTGATCCAGCACGGCCTACCCCAAGTTAACAGCAGCATTGACATTTACGAACCGGTAACCTCCTCTCCCATCCTGGTGATTGTCTCCACTTGTTTGCTGAAGTTGTGCTCCGCTCTTGGTTTGGAGTTTTTCAACTGGAGTTTTTTCAGCAATTTTGGGCCGAAGTAGCATGACGTCTCTTGTTGGCTCTGCATTGGGTGTCGTACAAAAGAATCCCTGTACATCTCTGGTGACAGCTAACTCCATCTGCTCATATGATGGCCTAATATAGACAGTTGGTGAGTCTCTCTTCGTATATTCATATTTGACTTTGCCTTCTAACTTTGGAGTGATGACTGATGGAATTTTTTTCTGGTACCAGCCTTTTTTCTTTTTGTAGATTCCACGCCCAACAAGACCCATTTTGCAACTGATATGCTCACAGCTGACTTATTGCAAGTAGTGAATTAACTACATAGTGAATTATACATAGCTTCTTATACATCACCAGTGCATGTGCTCATCATTACTTAATAGTATGAATGTTTTGAACAATGAAGTGAAACCAGTTTTTCTTAGGAAAACACAAACACAGCTAGGGAGAGTACAATGGGCATCCTCATTTAAGGTTGTTTTTTTTATTGGGGGAAGAGTGAGGCTTAATGAATTGACCAACTACTAAGCAGCTTAATCCATTGAGTGTTTCACACAGTGCATTATCATTGGAAGTTGGTTGTTATTTGTTGTCTTTAATTAGTGTTACATGTGTGTTGCATTAGTAAAATTCACAAAACTATTACAAGTAGTTGTTTATAAAATAGTACTGGTTCAGGAATGCATGCATTGAAGAAAAAACTGTATATACTCTTTAAATATCTGTTTTTATCAACAATTTTTGATCAACTCTCTTTGCAAGGACCTGTATATACATGGGGGATGTATGCAGGGTTGGGGATGTTTCTTTCTCTTTGTGGTCAGTTTACCATGAAACAATTTACATTTTACATTTTCTTCTCAGCACATCATGTGAAGAAAGGCTCGTTATTTGCCCCCTCAGCGTATGATTCATTGTGTATGAGGCCCCATTTTCTGTCAACCTGGATCCGCCCCTAATAAGGTTAATTTTGTAAAACTGTCTGAAATTGCCTTTAGATAATATCTCAGATATTGTTTAAATATTCAAGGAGGAAACTAATTGTTATTTAAAGAAATTTTTTAAGAAAAACATTGCACCCAAGAAATACAATAATGCATACGCAATGCATGGTTATCCATTGCAAACTGCACAGAAACATCATAGACGAACCAAGTATGTTTAAAGCTGTCATTTTGCAGTGGAGTAATATTTTTCAATTTTTTTTCAGAAACATGACCTCTGCAATATACTGGATGTCCTTAGTGTATTCCCAAGTCAAATTGAAAAAATTCATCTCTTTAAAGGATGCACCCCACTAAATAGTGAGGAATTCATGCGCCGAGCTGTTTATCATAAAGTGTATGCCCTCAAATTTTTCTGAAAAACAAAGATTTGAGGCCCATTCATTTGATGGATTGTGTAAAAATGGCCCACTATCATAACCTGGGGGTCCTTGGCTTCCAACTGTGAGTATTTTGGACACACTAGGCCCTGAAAAAGTGGTCCTAATTTGATTTCAAGCGTAAGGCCTTTTTCCAAAATGGCTGCTTTTCAGTGTGGACGTTTTCACTACTGTAGAGGGTGGTTTTCATTGGGATGAGAATAACTCCCTGGAAACCTGGACTTTAGACAGTAAATAGAGAAGAAAATAAAAGGTTATATATCGATCAATATTTTTTCTTTTGGTTTTAAAAACTGTGGGACTTCTAAGTATTTCTTAATGATTTTTGAATATTTTGTATTTAGCACTGTTTACTATGGGAGTTTATTTAGTGGGGGTGCACCCTTCAGCTATGTGGCCAGGGATTATAAGCATCTTAGATTAGCGCCCTCTTGTGGCGATGCTGTATGGTATGATTGTGTATTTTAGGTTCATGTCCCCACACCAGAGTACTGTAACGCTGGATTGTTTGAGGTTCTAAAGTTCCAGTGCAAACGTAATATTAAGTAAGCCTAAACTCTGACAACACTGTCCTTTCAGGTGAATTATTTAATACTCTTTGACATGTATAATTATGCCTTGCCTCTTGTATAAATTGGTTTACTTATTATTTCTATTTCTTTTCTTTTCTCTCCTTTATGATGTGCTTGTTGGTGTAAATTAAAAAAAACATCGTTCTGCTCGCCTCACGTTGTTGGTTCTGTCCAATCAATCACCTAAACAACCAAACATTGAATCCTCCACAACTAGTATGAGCACTTTCATCATTATTTTGTTTGAACTTCTACAGTGTTACTCCAATATAGACATATGTCAAAGCTACAACTAGCAGATCCTTATTTAGTAACCGTCATTTTTATTTGTGTTGGTTGTAAATCGTGCGTTAAATTAGCATTTTCCTTGTACAAAGGAAGAAATACTTGCAAATTAGTAAATTTAGTTAATTAGTTAATTTGATGCATTTTGATTTATTTGGATATAAATCAAGAATTTAGTGGCATGGATAACAGCAGTCCGGCACACGCCATGTCGGTAATAGATTTTTGCTAATATGCAATAAGAAGATAAGAATTTCATTAAAATGACCAGAAGCCTGTGGCTGAGCACTTTAATCTACTTGGCCATTCACTTCAACACTTCAAAGTAGCAGTTCTCAAACAAAGACCATTCAAAACCAAACTTCAAAGGGAAGCAGCTGAACAAAGGATTATTCACACCCTGAATTGCATTGAAGAAGGACTGAAAAGAGACTCTGGCTTCATGTCCCAATATACAGGATTAACTTCTTGAGTCACCGCCACCTTTTGTTTGCCACCTCCTCCCAGACTGTATATTAACTCTGACTTCCCTTGTTCTTCTTCATTGCATCTGATGAAGTAGCTGTAACTACGAAAGCTTATGCCTATTTTTAAGTTTAGTTAGTCTTAAAAGTGCTACCATTTATATATATATATATATATCTTATTCTACCTGACTAACACGGCTGCTTACAGATCTATATTAAAATGTTGGAAAAACCACAAAAAACAAATACTCAACAAGGAGAGACAACACCACTAATAAACAGTAAAACAAAGAGGAATGAAAAAGGTAAGACATCTCAAGCAAAACCTACAAAACAAATGAAGTCATCCCACCGCTGTAACTATTATTCCGTTTTTGTAAATGCAACATGGGTGAGCATGGCATCTCGCCTACCACACCCCGATGAGATACAGCCCTAAGGTTGTGACCAACATCCCAATAATTGGCTGGATGGAGGCTGCACCATTATACTCATCAGTGTCGCAGATGCACAGATTCCCTTGGAATGAGAATGAGCCATTAAGGTAAGGTCTGATGGATGGATCATCATTCTCAATGATCAGGAAGGTGGCACATCGTGAATAACGCTTGTATTAAACCGTTTTTGAAGTTGGTCTTATGTACCTGCATATTATATTTTTCATTTAGACTAAACACTATAACAAAGTTTTTATTGTAATGAACAGGCACGTAGTTTAACTTTAAAACTATATAGAATAAAGTTTGTAATGAACCGTTTTTTTAAAGTTGATTTTAAGTACCCGCATATTTAATTTTTCAATTAGACCGCACTATAAAGTTTTTTTTTAAATTTATTTATTTTTTATTTTATTTTATTAGGTGTTCGGGTATGTACCCGAAACACCTATTGTTTTTGTTCGGTTTTTTTTTCGTTTTTTTTCTTCTCCTTTTCCGGATACAAAAAATACATACTTGCAAACTTCACATGAACTTCAAACTTGGCATATACTTAGAACATAACACGTAGATGAAACTAGAGTTGTAACGTCATGATTAGGTCATCAGATATCGATTTTCGATAGATCAAACTAATATCTAAAACGTTTCACTTACGTTTCACCTCTGTTGGTGAATCTAAATCAGGTCTGGTCGTGCTCATTATGTATGCATGTTTAAGGAATTGAGCATTTACGCTTCGGAAATGCAATTGACTCGGCTATCGTGACCCCTGAAAAAATTTGTGTTTCTGATCAATTCGTTTCGCATAATGTATTATGTGATTGACTAAAATCCTTTTTAGTTTTTTTTTTATGTCAGCATAATCTATTTATTCTGAAAAAGGTCACTTTATTAATAGCTCTTTTCGAGGTCGTTGAATCGATTAACAGCCACATGTTTCAACAGTTGGGTGCATCATGGAGGTGCGGAGAAAACCTTCCACAAAAGCGAGTTTTTCACTATTTTCTGAATTTTTCCTATCACCAGTGGATGTTTCATCGTTGAAAACAGACATTATTATGCACACTTAATTGGAGGTAAGTCTGGGCAATGACAAATTTAAGAGAATCTTTGATTTAAAAATAAGCATTTTAACCGGCTTCAGACATGTCAGATGTGTTGTAACGCGTTGGTTGATGCATACAGCATGCATAGGTTGATGACAGTTGTTACGTATGGACTGGCTAAACAGCCAGTCACACACGGCAGAAGGAAAATGAACAATATAACGGCTAGTAATTCAAAAGAACCATGGAACGAGAAGAACAAAACCAGCAATTATCACACAAAGAACCATGGATTAATATTCAAATAAACTTAACATCATAATTTATTTATAAACAAACACTACATTCAAAGAATACGTTATAACTACTAGAAACATCTTTACATAAATAAAGAGAACTTACATAAATGGCAAACGAAGTTACAACCGGTTATAAAGTAAAAGGTGCTCTGCCGGCTGAACACGGGTGACGGCTGGGCTATGTCTAACGGTGACCAACAACGATATTGACATCAACAGCAGGGTAGCAAGGACGACGACATCCCTCAGCCAAGCGATAGAAACAAAAACACTACCCGGCCGCACCCATGATCCAGCCCACAGAGAACTCAGCACTGGGTTTACGTACCCATTTATACAGGGCCGATTTGGTTAAATGAGCAAACATAATACTTCGTACAGCTTGTCCACAACATACTAAAGAACACACAAACATAAAGAAACATATGGGGAATACAATCACCAGGATCATTGAAATTCCCAAGCTCTGGGCCAGGAGGAAATAAAATTGTTCAAAATCCTCGACTGTAACAATCCTCCCCTATAAAGAAAAGTTTTGAACTAGGAGAAAAATGTCGTCCTTTAATTATTTGTGTGTGTGAACAAGTTGTATTTGCCCATTCTACAACTTATATTTTAATAATACAAACATTCATAATTAAATAAGCGTAAGGTTACACTTCTTTAAAAGCGTGTTACACTTCTTTAAATACTTATTAGATGATCTGTTTCCAATTTGTTAAATCTCAAATTGTACAATAAACATTATTAACTATACAATCAATAATTCCAAGGTTGTTTGAGGCTATTAGTATTCCATTTTCAAAACATAATGATGATGAATGAGGTCTACATGCAATTATTAAGTTGACGTAATTTAAAAACATCTAGACAATGTATCAGCAATCAAGTTATCTCTACCTTTGATATGCTGGATAACTAAATCAAACTCTTGAAGAGTTAGACTCCATCTTAATAACCTTTGGTTTTTATTCTTCATTTTATGAACAAAAGTCAAAGGATTATGATCTGAAAATATCACGATGGGTCGGGCTGCTGCATAAAGATATACCTCGAAGTGCTGCACTGCAAGAATAACAGCCAAAGCTTCCTTTTCGATAGTGGCATAATTTCTTTGATGAGAATTCAGTTTTTTTGAAAAATAACAAACTGGATGGCACACTCCGAAATCGTCTTCTTGCAATAGCACTGACCCGACCCCAACATCACTGGCATCAACCGCCAGCATAAATGGTTTGGTGAAGTCGGGTGCTGAAAGAATTGGTGCGCTGCCGAGCATGGTTTTAACCATCAGGAAAGCCTGGACGCATTTTCCATTCCAGACAAACTTAGCATTTTTGCTAAGCAAGTTCGTCAGTGGAGAAACCACGTCCGAAAAATTTCGACAAAATTTCCGGTAATAACCGGCCATACCCAAAAAGCGCATCAATTCCTTCTTAGTTTTAGGTTGGGGAAAATTTACAATCGCATCCACCTTGGCATGTATTGGTTTTAAAGGTGCCTTAGTTGGGAAACCCAACCAAAATCCACCTATTTGACAAACATGACAGGTTTTACAGTGTTCGGCTACAGACTGCTTAAGGTTTGGCCAGTAAAAATGATGCAATATACGATCAAACGTCTTGCCTACACCCAAATGTCCTGACATTGGTTCATCATGAGCTACACTCATAATAAGTGAGCGATAGCATTTAGGCACTACCACCTGATGTACAACCTCCCAATCGTGATCGGCTGGAACATCAGATGGACGCCATTTACGCATAAGTAGACCATTTTTCATAAAATAGCACACAGGTACCTTACATGAGTCTTCCTCACTTAGTGCTTTTTTACTTATGCTAATTAACTCGGGGTCCCTTCCTTCCTCTAGAATTACATCCTCCTTACTAAGAAAGGTATCACTAGAAATATCAAAATATAAAGGAAAGGGCTCTACCCGTTCAGAAACAGAGGTTTCTACCTCTGTAGATTCATCAGGCAAACTAGGAAAAAAAGTATCGGCTAAGTCGATATCAGGTTGACTTTCAGTCAACTCTCTAGAAACCTGATTCTGCAGACTCATTGCCCTGGTAGTCACACACGAAGGAAATATATCCGGAAATTCTTCCTCTAATTCTATTGTGTGATTTATACTACTTGGCTTTTGAGTCATATAATGCTCAACTACAACTCTTTCACCGGCAACATCGTTGCCTAAAAGAAGGGTTATTCCCTCCAATCCCTGAGGCAAAGTAGGAGTTACTCCTACAGTCATAGGTCCAGAAATCAACTCTGATTTAAGTATAACTTGATGAAGGGGTACATGAAAATTATCATTACCTACACCAGTAATGAGCAAACCTGTTCCTAAGGAGGACTTCTCATTTAATGGCACTGCATCCTTGAGAATCAATGATTGTGAGGCCCCCGTGTCCCGTAATATAACAATTGGGTACTGGGGCGAACCTTCACCATCATCGAGGGAAATGAAACCTTCACTAACGAACGGTACAAATTCCTCCCTAACTTTACAAATGGAACCTTTGACTATATCCTCATTGAGTTGTGAGCCTAAGGAACTAGTAAAAGCTACAGGCTTAAAGGCACTAACCTGCTTCTTCTGCAAAGCAAAACAGTTAGCTTTAGAGTGGCCCGACTTTTTACAGTATGAGCAAGTCACTCTAGATTTAGCCGAAGTATAAGCCTTATTACTGGTTCCTGGTTCAGAGTCGGTTTTGGGTTTAGTGCTAGTGTCTGCAGACTTTACGTTTGGCGAGATACTGCGGCCAAACCTTCTCTTACTGAAAAAATTATCACCCACTGGGGTCTTATGTGTCAACACATAATCATCAGCCATAACAGCTGCATTGTAAAGTTCCTTAACCTATTGCTCTTCTAAATGAGCCCTTACATTGTTGGAAACACAACTTTTGAACTCCTCCAAAAGAATAATCTGCCTAAGTTTAGCATGGTCTTTACCGACATTACAGGAACTACACCATTTATCAAAAAGAATTTCCTTGTCATGGGAAAATTCAATATACGATTGTCTATCTTGCTTCTTTTTATTTCTAAATTTTTGACGATAAGCCTCTGGTACTTGTTCGTAAACTTTAAGTATTGTAGCTTTAACAATCTCATAGTCTGAACTTTGTTCAACTGGTATAACAGAATAAGCTTCTTGAGCCTTTCCAGTCAAAACACTTTGTAATAACAAGGTTCGCATATCAGAGGGCCAATTGAGTCTTTCGGCGACTTTCTCAAAATGAGCAAAATATTTGTCGATCTCCTTATCTTGAAATAAAGGAACTAATTTGATGTGTTTGCTGGGATCGAAACTGCTAAACTGACTACCCTGAGATTGTTTAAACTTGACTAATTCAAGTTCAACTTCAACCTTATGTCGCTGTTCTCGATGAATTTCTAACTCAAGTTGTTTAAGTTTAATTGTTTCAGACTGACTAGGTTCTTTAGATTCAGATTCGGACGTGGTTTCTTTAGATGCAGATTTTAAAAGTCCTTCGTCTACAAAAAATTCAACAAGTACAGCCTTAAGATCAGCCTTTTTCATGCTAGACATTACAGAGACTTCATAATATTTAGCAAGATCAAAAAACTGCGATCTCATTAAAGCATTCAGTTTCGATTCCACAGGGGATTTTTCAAAATCAGTAACAAAATCAGTAATGTTAAATGTAGCCATATTGTCAACTGCTGGTTTCGTAACTTTATAAAATGTTGAATACCAATGTTTGTTCAAATTTCTCGGACAAGCCCCCAATTCTGTTACGTATGGACTGGCTAAACAGCCAGTCACACACGGCAGAAGGAAAATGAACAATATAACGGCTAGTAATTCAAAAGAACCATGGAACGAGAAGAACAAAACCAGCAATTATCACACAAAGAACCATGGATTAATATTCAAATAAACTCAACATCATAATTTATTTATAAACAAACACTACATTCAAAGAATACGTTATAACTACTAGAAACATCTTTACATAAATAAAGAGAACTTACATAAATGGCAAACGAAGTTACAACCGGTTATAAAGTAAAAGGTGCTCTGCCGGCTGAACACGGGTGACGGCTGGGCTATGTCTAACGGTGACCAACAACGATATTGACAACATCAACAGCAGGGTAGCAAGGACGACGACATCCCTCAGCCAAGCGATAGAAACAAAAAACACTACCCGGCCGCACCCATGATCCAGCCCACAGAGAACTCAGCACTGGGTTTACGTACCCATTTATACAGGGCCGATTTGGTTAAATGAGCAAACATAATACTTCGTACAGCTTGTCCACAACATACTAAAGAACACACAAACATAAAGAAACATATGGGGAATACAATCACCAGGATCATTGAAATTCCCAAGCTCTGGGCCAGGAGGAAATAAAATTGTAAAAAATCCTCGACTGTAACACAGTGCAGTCAGTAATGTGTACGGTATGGGCGCCAGTGAATGGTACTAGTACTTTAAACGTTGGGACTAATTTAGCGGGTACCCGGTTTTATGTAAACAAAGTATGCTTAAAATTATTACGTGGGTTTTCCTCCATGACTCTTTTGAAATACTTAGACTAGTGCCAAGTGGTGGTAAATAGTCTGTAACGTTAGGAGAGTGAAGCCTAGGCATGAGTACAATTAGTTAAATTAAACAAAAAATTATGCTAACGTTAGATGTGTTATCAATAGGATCTACTCAAATCTGTCCACAAGATCGCTGCTTTAGACACTGATTCATACCAGACCAAGATAAACAGGGAAGGGGATTCGACTAGACAACAGTCTGCAACTGCTTTCATCAAACCTTCCGCACATAAGGATTGTTACAAATTCTCCCTTTTCCCAAGAACCTTTGCAGAATGGAATAAATTACCACCAGACACTCGTCAAGCTTCAACCATAGACATTTTTAAGGGGAAACTTCATCAGGGGGGCTCACTTTAAGTAATTCATGCTGCTCAGTCACCTGCATTTAAATCCCAATATGTGGAGATTATGCAGTATTTCACCAGAACCAGAACCAGAACCTAATATCTAATGTTAGCTCTGTGAAATTAAATAATTGATTAATTTAAACAAACAAATAAATAGTCTGAACAGTGAACAACAATGTTTAAGGGCTGAAAACATTAAAAACATTAGTACAGCTGGACATGTCTACCAATGTCATGCATGTATAATACATGCAGGTACTTTGTAAATTATGTATGTCGCAATATTCTCAGACAAGTCAGAGTTTATTAGCAAAGGTACATTTTAAATAATTTTGGTTGACACTAATAATATTTACAACAACAATCATGACATTTAGGGAAAACTTGTAGCTTTGCATGGTGAAGAAGATAAGTAAGACTATTTGCAGTGACACCATGTGGAATACGCTAGTGAGTAGTAATTAGTTCTGAAAAGAAGTAGAGGTTACAACTTGACATTTTGATCAGTATGCTTTGATCGTCCTCAGGATTTACTACTCAATAGAGAATTTCACATGGTGTCACCGTAATTAGTCTTGCTTAATCATGAAATTTAACAAGTATCATTTATGATACTTTTCAGAATTTGTGATCACATGAAATCATGAAATGGTTTTGAATACAACAAAATAAAACATGCTTATTTTGAGTTTAATTTTCTTTTCACAGCTAATCTTCCTAGATGGAACTCCCTCAATTCTGGTGTGGCGATGGTTTGATCACTGTATGGGAACATTGCAAACAGTAGGATTAGCTGCAAAGGTAAGAGTTATGTCATATTAGGAAACAGTCCGGTAATGGGTTAGAAATGAACAGACTTTACAGATACTTTTATTGTAGCAAACTCTTTGTATGTGTAAAACCGTACCATGAAATTGCTGTAAAGGGAAGTTACAACAACGGTAAATCTAAAAACCTATAAATCAATCATCCTGAGAAATGATTTGGTTTTCATGTTAGAGAAAAGAGGAATCGTTGTCAAAAACGGAAAAAACATGTAACAGTTTTGTTTATATTTTTACAAGGATGTGTTAGTACCATATACCAATGTTGTACATTCCCTTTATTTTTACATTCCCTTTATTTTTATATTGCATTTTTAGATACATGGACCCCAAAATGTAAGTAAATAAGGCCCTGAACTATTTGACCGATGAAAGATTTTCTAGAGATTTGATGTAACAATGAAAAACCAATAATACACGAGGTAGTGCATCCCATGTGTATGTATACATACATGTACATATGTGTAAAACAATGTTTTTTTCTTATTTTTGACAGATCTTTATGCATGCCCTTATTCCTGGTATTGTGGTGGTGTGATGGCACTGCATGATGCTTAACAACTTTTGCAGAGGATCTTTCATTCCGTGAACTTCACGTCCTGCAATGTTGAATTCAGTATGTACCAGCTTGCCACCTTATGGCACCTCCAGTAGACCAATTTCTACTTTATACATACATGTAAATGTATCTTTGGGCCAATGTTGATTCCAGAGAAACTTCAGTAAATTCAGTAAATTCAGTAAATCAGGAGTACAATGTCTGTGTCAAAACAGCATGGAGTCAAGGAGTTGAACAATTGTAATATCTTAAGTGTAGGAAAAACTGAACAATATCCGTACTATTGCGCGGGATTTCTGTAAAAAGAGGATGTGAATGATAAATCTGATGTCGCGTACATCTGCAAACATTTGAACTAAACCTGTCCTAAATCAGTGCACTATGACATTCAAGTTAATCGTCCTTTTGGAGCTAAACACTGTTCATCAGTACATCATTGTTATGATTCAAAATATTCTTGAAAATATTTTTCTGTGTACTCACCTAGGCCCAATATCAGTGCTGCTTAGTTTATAGTTATACCCATGAACTTGTTTTGTGTGGGTTGGGTGAAACAACTTTTGTGGTATCAAAAACGTAAGCACTTAATGTGATTAAACTTGCATAGCCAGGTTAATTTATTATGTATTATTTGAAAATAAAGGGTTTTTATGCACTCTTCAGTACCTGAAAGTTATGTTCGCATAAAGACTGCAGACTAGACTGAGGTAAACAAAGACAGATATGACATGTGAATATAAAGATTGTACCCATCTCTACCAAACATTTCAAAATTAACATGTGACAATGTTGCCAGAGAAAATATTATAGGGCTGTGATTCCTTTTTAAAAATTACTATTTTTGTCATAGTAAAAACAAAACAACTTAAAGTTAGGAAAAGAAAATTGAAATAAATGTAAGAAGATGTGAATCCAAAGTACTCACATGACTTATTTATTGTATGTGTAAAACTGTACCATGAAATTGCTGTAAAGGGAAGTTACAACAATGGTAAATCTAAAAACCTATAAATCAATCATGGACCCCAAAGTGTAAGTAAATAGGCCCTGAACTACTTGACCAATGAAAGATTTTCTAGATATTTGATGTAACAATGAAGAATTGTTCATTATCGTGAATTTATTGTATGTAAAATACATGTACATGTACTCAACGTGTGTGTTGTATATGTATTGTGATTATTACTGTGCTCAATATTGGCGCGATTTGTATGTATGTGTGTACGATACATACGTACACGCGCGCTAAAATACGACTATGCACCCACATGATGCAGACTAGTCGCGCACTGTTTAGATTCACGTAAGCACACGACCCGTATTTTAGGACTGAAAAAGTCGTTTATATTGAAAATGTCTGTCATTGGCCACGAATCAAACAAGCTAAAAGATATGAAATATGTAGTTTCTAAATGAATGCGTCTTCATTTTCCAATTACAAAATTCCAATCTATAAAAAAGAAAAAAATGAAGGTTTAGTATAATTTGTTATTATTTTTTGCTATAGCAGTACTGGCATTTCAGTCCAAGAGAAGGGGTGTAACTTTCCAATCCATGTCAGTTAAACATTTATTTAAATCTAAGCCCTTACCCCTATTTTCAACATCTTGAAACTTCAGATATGCAGAATTGATGCTGGGTGTAATTTTTGACATAATGAAGCACCAGTCGTCAGTCAATGGAATTGGTAATTTGGGCCCTTATACTTTTATTGCTTGTTTGCCCCTCCCCTTCCCTAGTTCTTGGATTCTATAGTGCTGCAATGATAGCCCAAAGAATTTTAGAAAACAAATGTGTTGGTTCATCACCAGTGGCAGTATGCCATCACCAAGAACTTGGGGGAGGGGCAGACATTTTATTCCAAAATTACCGATTCCAATGACAACCTCTGAATGTCACCCATTCTGAAATGTCACTAAATCGTACATACAGAGCGTACATTTATTATAAATGCAGATTGATTCTGTTTTGTTGTCAACAAAGGATCATGGTTGGGTTCATTTACACTGAAGTCATTTCACTTGTTACATGTGTAAGACCATGTACACTAATTTCTAGATTGGTTACAAGTAGGTTAAACAGGTCAACAAAGTGGTTTCAATCGATTGTGGGGGTGTGCGAGTGTGTAACCACAAAAGTCAAGTCATGAAATCCAACAGACAGTTAAAATTTACAAGCACCCATACAACTCTTTGATTATTTCAATGTCTAACAATTTATGTACAAAATGGCATCTAATATTTAGGTTGTATTTCTGTAATATGGATGCAGCTACAGACATTTTGCCAATCATGTGTACAACCTTGAAAATGTAAAAATCAATGTAGAATTTGTTTTCAAATTTTATAAATTATTTTTAAATTATTTGCAGTATAGGTGAAAACAATGACAGGTTATAAGCATGTCACAATAAGGAGATGCTTGATTACCTTTGCTCCTCCCGAAGACCTAGTGTTTGTTCAAACAAACACTTAAGCTCTAGTTATTATTATTATTTTTTTGTTTATAGAAAACAGGTTTTATTATAATAAAAACGTAGTTTAACTTTAAAACTATATAGAATAAATTTGGTATTGAACCGTTTTAAATACCTGCATATTTTATTTTTCAATTAAACCGCACTATAAAGGTTTTTATAGAAAAACAGGTTTTATTATAATAAAAACGTAGTTTAACTTTAAAAATATAGAATAAATTTTGTATTGAACCGTTTTTGAAGTTGGTTTTAAATACCTGCATATTTTATTTGTCAATTAGATTGCACTGTAAAGGTGTTTATAGAAAAACAGGTTTTATTATAATAACAACGTAGTTTAACTTTAAAAATATAGAATAAATTTTGTATTGAACCGTTTTTGAAGTTGCTTTTAAATACCCGCATATTTTATTTTTCAATTAGATTGCACTGTAAAGGTTTTTATACAGTGTTTATTATAGTAAATACTGTGCTCTGGAAGTGCCATCCGACTTGCTGTTATCTCAGAATAATGACATCCTAAACGTAGTAAGTCGTCTTCCCGAGATAAATTATCTCGGGATGACGATATCCAACTTTCAGTATGACATCATCCACAGATAAATTATGTCGGGAAGACGACATCCTACTTTCAGGATAAATTATCTCGGGAATAAATATCTCAAGATAAATGGGAAGGATAAATGGATGGCAACATCCCAGCTAACATGCATACGTTGGGCCGACGTTGGTGAACGTCGGATAAGTCGGCGTCAAAATACGGACGTTGTACGGACGTTGGCTGAACGTCGGGGGTAAATTTATAAACGTTGCACTTACGTTGGAAAATGTTGCGCAGTATAATTATATTTTATATGGCAAAGGTTATGCAGTATACGAGGTCAATTTCCAACGTTGGCACCACGTAATTATAATATGGGCAGTCTAACGTCGGCGCATTATGGTTGTGCCAACGTTGGCAAATCTTGTGTAGTATACGAAGTCTATTTCCAATGTTGGCACAACGTAAGTTTAATATGCGCAACGTAACGTCGGCGCATCATACGTTGTGCCGACGTTGGTAAAATTGTGCATTATACGAAGTCACAATTTCCAGCTTTGGTACAACGTAATTATAGTATGGGTGACGTAACGTCCTGTCGGTGTATATCTCCATTAAACATTAAATGTTTTTGGAAGATGTTCTGCTTTGGTTTTTGTTTTGTAGATAATTTAAATTTCCGTTGCAGGGTTATTACCCGTCTTTCAAAATGTTAATGGAGATATGGATGGTATCATCCTGACGATAATGGAGAACCGAATTCTAAGATAATCGGCCATGGTCACATTTGGGCGCCATCTTTAAAGATAAATATATAAATAAAGCGTTGTTCACGTCGTACACGCCACTTAATCTCCGAGATAAACAACACTACTGTGTCATATTGGTTGGCGACAACCTAAAAAGTAAACATGTTGGCCTATAGTGTAATAATTATTTTGTTTCAGGTGGTCACGTAAGAATAATTGCAGACAGAATATGTTGTCTAAGAACCCTTCAAAACAAGGCAAAAAGACGGGCCGGTGACGTTGATGCGATGGAAAAACAAACGTCAAAGCAACTACCCCCTTGGGCCAATGATAAAATGTTACGTTTGCCCAACGTATGAACAATACGTTGTACAAACGTTGGGCATGCTGACGTTGGCCCAACATGTCCCGACGTTGTGGGGACATTGGACCAACGTTTGCCCTTCTTCGACGTTGGCCCAATAAAAAAAACTAACGTCAAGGCGAGGTCCATTGCCAATGTTTGGCCAACCGTAATTTCTTATGTTGGCAAACGTTGGGCCGACGTATGCATGTTGGTTGAGATCCTTCTTTGAGGATGTCAAACATCCAAAAATAATTATCTAGGGAAGACAACATTCTTCTTTGTCATCTTACGTTGATGATGTCACCATCCCAAAATAAATTATCTCATGATCTCAACAAGTCGGATGGCACTTCCAGAGCTCCGTAGTTTTTGAAGTTGGTTGTCACGTGTGTTCATACCTGTCGCTTAGTTCTGCTACCTTGCCGTGATTGCGCAATAATCGCTCAAATGACTGTGTCCTTGCTACGTCCTGGCTGTATCAATGTCTATCAGAACTGTCGATTTTCATTGAACAAATTTAAAAAAATGCCATGAATAAACTTATACATTTAATTTTAAGTTCGGTGTAATTTATATTGAAAGTTAATGATTTTTTTTCTTTTATAAATTACAAATATAGCGCGTCATACACTTTTCAAATGTTTCCAAAAATGTTGGGAAAAGGACATCATTCTAAGGCATTTTTCCAATGTTCTCTACTATTAAATATTCAAACAAACCCACACATTACTTTTTCAGACGAGCAAAGATTGAATGTGTGGAGTATGGGGAATTTTAATATGCCAAGTTTCAGTACGTCATGCACTAACGACCGTGTCGGGGGACGCCCTCTCGCCGGACTCGTACTCAAGCTCCGCTGCGGTAGGTCTGTGTGACCATAGTGTGACCCAGCGGGAGAAGCGGTAGAACATTATACAATGGACACAATATGTAGAAAGTACAGTACATGTACATGTACAGTAATGTAACGTCCCGCCGTTATGAATGTTTGTTCTTTCATTTCTTGACACTGACTTAGCACATTTAATTGATAAGATTGGATAATGATATTGTTTTAAATTTGTTTTAATATTTAATACTTTATTTTATTTAGTATTTTTGACTACGCCGTTTTGACTTTTTAGTATGAAATCACTGTGCAGACGGTCTATAAATTGACGAAATAGACTATCGTGTAACATGCATTTGTTTTAAACCTGTAGGCCTATAGTTTTTCAACTGTTTGAGTCAAACATATTTAAATGTATTAAATATTATGTATATAGACAGAATTTCAACTATTTCCTGTACGTCAAACGTGTGTAAACAGTGTTTGGTTTTGGTCCTTGTTCATTACACAATTCGTCCCTAATTTGCCATAGTGACCAATCCCGAATTAAGTTGGCATAGTGACCAATGCGGTATTGGTCACTTTGCCAAATTACAAAAATAGCCAGTTAGATCATTGAATGCATGCTATATCTCCAAAACTATAAGGAATACATGCATGTGGATTAGATACAATGGGAAAATTGTAAAAAGTCGGATTGGTCACTATGGCAAATTAGGGATGAATTTTGCTACTACGGCGAACGTTAGTGTATATGGATCGCTGCTACGTGAAGTATCTGCATATTTTATTTTACCATTAGACTATTTACTATACTGTTTTATTTTTTTATAGAAAAGTTTTATAGGTTATCCCGGCGAATTTCAAACCTTTGTCATTCAATTTAATACCCGACTCACTCAATATGATATGGACATGAATGCCACTTTACATCATCATTCAATCAGCAAATTCATAAGTTGAGCATTCTATTGTCATTTAACCCAATCTATCACCAATATAAGTGTCACACCCCCCAAAAATGTTCAACTTTTGGTTGTGACTTGTACAACTCTAATTCCCACACATGTAAGCAACCTTTTAGGACCAAGGGTTTTATTACCATGGACCCAGGCTATAGCCTCCTCTCTGTCTGACTTGGTTTGGGTGATTTATGATGTAAGAAGGAGGAATTTGGCCATGTGGTGTTCTTGTGGGCGATTTGGGCCATTGTGACTACAGCCTTCGTCCAGTAAGCATCAAAAAGTCATAATCGCTACAATCGTCTGCAAGACACAACATCACCTCTTTTATATTTTTGAACATAGGTGAGTTTGCAAATTCCTTTTCTCTTTTATGAACATCATTTTAGTAATTAATATGATATTTAATCATGATATTCTGCTGAATTATTTGCTCATTACCCTCTTGGTACGTGACTTTGTATTAAATGATTGTAGCTTTATACTTTGTAGCCCTCACGGCTAAAATATATGGATCGCATGATTTCCTTCATTTTTATGATAGCCCTTTCTGATATGATTTGAGTAGTTACTGAAGTAATATTTTTAATAGCTGATTGATCGTTGAGTCCTAGATTTTAGAATTCATGTGTTAAAAGTTAAGGACAAAGTTTCTTGGTTTCACGTCAAGAATTATCGTATAGTACAATCCAATTAAGATATCACTTTCTATGATACCGTATGTAAGACATGATATTATTTTAGCATAGGATTGGTTATCCCAGTTCCTTAGTTTTGATCCAATTTTATTGTTGTTATTTTAAATTCTATGATTTTCGGTTTTTATCATTTATCACTTGCCAAATTCACTCTGATTGCAATTCACATAAGCTGTGCATAATAATTGGAAGTTGCAACTGTTTCCATATAATTTTATTCACAAGGGTTCACACTAGTTGTATTCAGTTCATTTTTTTTGCTCATCAGTTAGTTTATAGCAAAGACACTTTCATTTATCGTTTGACCTTAATGAAGTTTAGCTTCAGAAATTCTTTTAGCTTAGCTGTACATAACATTTTGCGGGAACACTAGGAAATTAGTTACTCAATCAATACACATGAGTTCTGTATTTTGTAGAAGGGAATTCTTTCTGTCACAAATTGTTGTTATTATTTCAGCCCATTGTTGGCATGGTTTATTTTTAGTTAGAGAAAGTTCCTTTAATTTGGTTGTGCAGTAATGTACACAGTATCCATTGTTGCACTGTTTATATTATAATTATGCCAGCCAGGATAAGTTGTTTACAGAACATGTGGTCAAGCACTTTTACTCATGGCTGTGACTACAGTGAGCTGTGGCACTTAATAGGGACTGTGTGTGTTGTCAGTTTTATTGTTTTCCCGGCTGACCACCACTGGAGTTGTTCGCTATTCAATTCCCTGGTGTAAATAGACTTTCACTGGAAAGTTGAAGATTATGTTTTTGGTGAATATTTATACAGTTGAAGTTAGGGTCAGTTTTTCTAAGTGATTTTATATTTTGTTTATTTAAAGTTGATTATTATTATAGGTTTTCCCGGCGAATTTGCGAATTTTTATGATCATTTTCATTATCAGTCATTCTATTTCGCCTGATCTTTGCATATCCGATCAAATTTGGGTTTCTTTTTAATTGCTGGGCATCCAATTTAGATTTTCTGGCACTCCTTTTTATTTTCCGGAGCGTTCATTTTAGTTTTGGGCATTCTATTTCGTTTTGGGGCACACAATACTTAATACGCAGCATTCTTAAATTAAATGATTGCTATCTTTTGACGGTTAATTCATTCAAATTCACGACTGTTGGTGAGCATGTGACATATTTACCATACTTTTCTTTTCTTTTTCGTTTATGTGCAATCGTTTTCATCGTTTGGCCATTCAAATTAAAACAAAATTGATGGATAAAGTTACCAGTTTTTGCTTAGGTTCAAAATCTGTGTGTCTTAAACATTTCTATCAAACAGACATGTGTGATATAACGATCTCACGAAATAATGAAACGAAAAGGGACGGGGTTTTCTTTTTAACTGTTGATCTTTTCTACTTGATTTTAAGTGTTAACAAATCTTTAGGGGGCATCTTTATGCTGACATGTTTTTAACCCTTTGACGTTTGTTTACTGCCTCTTGTTCGCTCTGGTTTTGTAAGCTGAATTACCCATCAATCTCTTGACGTGCAAGACATCGTGGCATGTATGTTTGGCAATTGTTATACCACCGGGAACACTTCTCTTGGGTTATTTGTCCAATGTTTTCTTGGGCCACTTCCATCAGACGATCACATCTCCAATCCTGCATGTTCATTCCTGCTTCTTGCGCGGCTTGTCGATCCCCTACTCTTTGTTGCCATTCTGGAAGGGCTAGATCTTTCTTGACTCCGGCTTTGAAGGCAGAGTGAGCCATTTCAGTCATGTTTAGGAATGGGGAGTAGGAAGGGAGTCGCTTTAACTGGATCAGCGGAGGGGCATCTGGTGGTAGCTCTGCGTTCACGTGTGGGCGGGCGTTATCGTAGACCAAAAAGATCGGCTCATCCTGGGGAAACATATTCTGGCACTCGCGTGCTGTTTCCGCCAGGAACCCCTCAAACCTCTCTCTTGTGACGGTTTCAAACGCAATGCGATGATGGACCAGTCCTATCTCACCAGAAACTGCAAAGGTTACATTGCAATTGCGACCACGTTGCCCATGGACCACTCTTCTAGCTGGGACTCCACGAAGGGCTCGTCCGAACGAACGTCTCGTCCAGATATTGTAGCCTGTCTCGTCGATGAAGACACAGTGGGCCAACACACCATGTTGGAGAAACCACTGGGCGTACTCGACGCGCATGTCAAGTACGCGAGGGGAGTTCCTTACTTCAGGCACGTCTTCTGCTAGCTTCAGAGTAATCAACATGCCATCCAACGCTCGAGCAATGGTGCTGGGAGAAACATGCGGCTTCTCAGGCAGGGCATGCTCCAGGTCTTCTTTCATTTGCTTTAGAGTTAGAAGGGGGTTCAAGTCTAGCAGGCGCTGTAGCTCGTTCCTCATTTCATCGTCCATCTTGGTGTTATGAGCTCCTCCTTTGGGCAGACTTTGACGGCGACCAGTGCGAACATAATTGGCAACGATGGACCTTGCAGTCGCTCTTTTGACTCCCAGAGTATCTGCTAGCTCTAGATAGTCGGCGTTGTTATTCTCGAATGCGTCGATCAATCTCTCCCTATCCACATTTTGTACCCTACTGTAATGTCGACGGGCCGCCATCTTTATGTCTGAACACTTAATTAAGAGAGAGATATAAAGGTGTGCACACACTGATTGGAGACGTTTGATATGATTACGCTGAGAGAGCCCAGGCTTTTATATAGGAATACGGATATGCAGGAATGTCTTAAAATATGACTAGAAAAATTTGGAATATGCTTGTCCATTAATGGAATTGAATGCTCGATCAACCCCTTGCTCCTGTTCAGACGAAATTGAATGATCAATGCCATACTTTTAATTTGAATACAGCTAAACCGCGATAGAATGCTCGGATAGCGAGATTGAATGATTCTTTGTAATTGTTGAATAACGCTCTGCACGATTTTTCACTTTCAATCTGAATTGAATGAGCCAGGCGTTAAAATGAATAAAAAAATGTTGAAAATGGCCGGGAAAACCTATATTAATGCAGGCTTAGTTTATTAATTCATAATTAATTTGTGACTCCAGCCTTCGTCCAGTAAGCATCAAAAAGTCATAATCGCTACAATCGTCTGCAAGACACAACATCACTTCTTTTATATTTTTGAACATAGGTTGTTCAACAGTTGCCTCCAGCCCCTGATGTGCCGTGGATGGCCTTGATGTTTTAGCGTGTTGTTGTGGTGACTTCACCGATTGTTTCTATTTTCATCTAGCCCCTTTATTTATTCTACTAGCCCATCTTCACTTCTTTTTCCTGATTTCCCTGGATCAAGAACTTTCTTTGCTTTCGTTCGTGTGATTCTCCATTGAACTTTGTACCTGCTCGCGTACGTCGGTCGCGTTGAATCAAGATCGTTCGGAGGATTGCTTAGATCATCATCGGCTAGCCACAGTCATCAACCCGCTAAGTTCCTTTTATTATTTTCCATTGTTACATTTTATTAAATTTCATTCTCAATTGATTTAATTTTGCCCTACACCGACGTGTGTATAGCACTGTATACAGTGCTATACACACGTCGGTGTAGGGCAAAATTAAATCAGTTGTTTATCTCCCGACGCAAGAATTTCACCAATCTATAAATTTCATTCTCTTTGTAAATTTTGTAATATTCAAATTGGATCAGTATTGGGTTTAATTCTCATTTTCATATGTTCGAAGATTGTTTTGTCATTTATTTTGCTTGAATATTTGACAGAATACATATTGAAATTCCGACTGTCAAATCGACCTCTTTTCGTTATTTATTTTGTTTAATTTTGTCTTACCATTGAACCGGTAATTAATAATAATATCGGGAGACCCTTTTAAAGGAAATACCCGTGGCATAAGTATATTACTGGAATTTAGTGTTTGTGTTAAATTACAAACAGTAAGTGTTCGAGTTAACTTCCGGTTCAATCAAGTGAGCAGTTGATGACGTCATAATCATATTTTTGAAAATGTCTGATGTCTTTTATAATGACAATATCAATGTCATCTTCATTATGAAATATTTCCAATGGGGAAAATATAGTCCTTGTGGTTTATGAATTCAAGCCAGTCAAAACTAACACTGGGATTGTCTTTAAGGGTTTGGAAGAAATTTATCCAGAATTGGCCACACTGATACGCACGTGTCAATTGACCGCATTTCGTTCACACAGCTTATAATAGGACTTACGGGCCGGTCACACTGCAGCGATGATAACGAGTACTTAATGAGAACGAGAACGCTGCTAATGAACGCCATCGATTGGTTAAATAAGCGTGCGCGTATTCCGCGGTACAATTTAACCAATAGAATGCGTTCTTTTGCGTCGTTTTCGTTATCGTTACTTGTAATCGCTGCAGTGTGACTGGCCCTTTACTTATCTCGTTCGAACGACTTAATTATCTCGTTCAAACAACTTATTATCTCGTTCGAACGACTAGATTATCTCGTTCGAACGACTTACTATGTCGTTCAAACGACTTAGTATGTCGTTCGAACGACTTATTATCTTGTTTGAACGACTTAATTAGTATGTCGTTCAAACGACTTAGTATGTCGTTCGAACGACTTATTATCTCATTTGAACCACTTAATTAGTATCTCATTCGAACGACTTACTATGTCGTTCGAACGACTTATTATCTCGTTTGAACGATTTAATATCTCGTTTGAACGACTTATTATGTCGTTCGAACGACTTAGTATCTCGTTTGAACGACTTAAACAAATTTACCCTTCAATTTGTCGCTCGAACACCTAAAAAAAACCGAACAGTAACAAGAGGTGTTCGCGCTGTTAGCTCAAACACCTAATAACTGAAAGTGTCATCCAGACCAGTCGCAAGCAGTTGATCAAGAATTCAATTTCATCAATTGGCATTCAGTTGTCACATTTTTACTTTCAATTCTAAGGCCTGGGTATGAAAAGGACAGATTCCTCATTTGTCTCATTTGCCTTGCGCGTCAGCAGATTGCAGGCTAAAGAAAGCATAAAAATAAGGGAAAATAAATAAATGTAGAAATATTGCAACAGGGAATAAATCTGTTATGCAAGATGATCCCGTAGGGATACTCAGATTCCTGTTGGGTACTTTAAAATTGTTGACATTGGCATTAAATATCAAGAAATTGGATAGCGACACAAAAGAAGAAGTTTCGAAAAAAGGCCTTAGTGACTTTCATAACTCAGAAACAAAATCATCAGAAAGTTCACTGAAATTTGCCATGGGCGCATTTGAATACTCTTAAGATGTAGTTGGTTGTCCATAAATAAAAGCGAACAAAATTCTACAAAATCCTCAGTTGCGCATCGATTGTTAACATAATTCAAAACTATATAGAATAAAGTTTGTATTGAACCGTTTTTGAAGTTGGTTTGAAATACCTGCATATTTTATTTTTCAATTAGACTATACACTATAAAAAGTGTTTACTATAATAAAAACGTAGTTTAACTTTGTATCGAAGTTTAACTTTCTATCGAATCGTTGGATTTTTAAGTACCTGCATATTTTATTTTTCAATTAGACTACACTAAATATTTTTCTGAAAACACACTGTAAAAAGTTAATTGCTTACCTGTCAATAAAGTTGACAAATAAATACGACAAATACTTCAACAGTGGAAATTTTTATTCTCGCCCTATAAAGTATATAACTTACATTTTCATTATTTAATTGCAAGACTAAAATTATGATGACGGTGATCTGTAATTATTTATAAAAGAGGGTTTCCGTGCGTTGTTTCATCACTCAGTTTTCCTGAACCAGCAAGCAACCATGAATCAAGTTATGATCTTCGTCGTGTTGGCCGTGGCTGTGGTCGTTGGTGAGTATGAACTGTTTAATTTGTTTTCTGTTAAATCCTCTATATACTATTGGTATTTCCAAACAACATGAACACACAGACTTACATGGAACTTACTTGGTGTAAAACTGATGATGATATCAAAAATCATTTAACATAATAAATTGCAGTCTGTGGTGCTGTCAGTATTATACTTTACAAATGAGTTTTTGTCCTCTGGTGTACGTAGTGTTGGGTGATTGGTGAAATTCACTACTCGAGTAATCGCGCAGCAATTACTTGCGAGTGCTTGATTAATCACTGCATTTTTTAACATTAAGTTTGTTAACCCTTTAAATTGTAGCATTACTCATACCATTCATAGCCTAAGTCATTGGTTAGTCGCGTATTTCAAAAATATACTATTTCAAACATAATTTTTATTATAAGATTTAAGGCTTTGCATGGTCAGAGCACCATGTGTTTATCTCAACTATCACTAAATGAGGTACCGTAACAGGTTCTGAGAAGAAACTTGTCGCACAACTCGTATCTCAACTGTTGCTGAGTGAGATTAGGGTTCAGGGAGAACCAATATCGGGCAACTCGTTTCTCAACTATCGCTAATTGAGAACGTGGTTCAGGGAGAACCATGGCACAGTGGGCCAGGGTGGGACCAGCAGCGGCGTAGCCAGGACTTTTTCAGTGGGGGGGGGGCAGGGGAATTGCTTTTCAGTGGGGGACCCTAGGGGTATGGGTTTTTTCCCTTTTCTTTTTCTTTTCTGTTTTTTGGGGCACTATGAGGATTTTTCGTGGGGGGCACCTGGGGGGGGCACCTGCCCCCCCCCCCCGTTCCCCCCGTAGCTACGCCGCTGGGGACCAGTGTGGCAAAACTAAATTGTCCATTATTTTGAAGGCACATTAAACCCAGATATGTTTTCGGACCTGCAGATGTCAATGGAAGTGTTTTTAAACATTTATGACGTCATCAAAATACTCATTTCTAATTGGACCTTAAAGCCTCAATTGCGGTTTTGCTCGTTTTAAATTACACTAATCGAGTGTATGTGTTACGGCTGTATTACACTAATCGAGTGTATGTGTTACAGCTGTAAATTATTGTTAGGATAAAATTATCGTTAAACAATTTGAGGAAGTTTGTTATTTAAATTCATTATACACTATTGGTAATATTTGTAAAAATATTGTTTTAAAAGTATCCTTACTTTCTTTGATTCAAGATATTCGTTAAATAACCAACCTGTAAAAGTTTCACTTTATTATGTGTCATTATCCGAGAAAATAATGAAAATGCATTCAGATGATTCGTATTCATTCGTACTTTGATTTGTTTTTGTTTCCGGAGGGACAGCAATTATTTTTGGACATTATTTAACTATTTTACTAATTTGATAGCACATGAGACCAAAATATGTCATCCATGTTTGATACCATGATCAATTTAACACCAATAAGTAATTTTATGTCAAACTGTGATCATTTTTGTTTCGCGAATTTACCAATAGTGTATATAGGGGCTTAGTCTTACTGACTGAATATTACGTTTTTAGATACGTCATGCTTTTCACTATAAAGACACTGATAACAATATTAACTGTATAATCGTTTATCATTTTCACAAGTATTCTCTTTGTTTATGAAGCGGAAACCGCAAGGGAATAATGAAGTCCTTTTAATACGTGGCGCGAGCTGCTCAGTCGCAGTCGAGTTATAAAAGGGTTTAAATTTGTTGGGATGGGGTTTACAAAAATAGCTAGATGGTCGCAGCTAATTTTGGTATCAAAATGTTGTTGAAAGATTAAGTTTTTTGCTGATGAAAAAGCTAATTTACAATCGACTTAATTTGTTATAAAATATAGACCATGCACTGGGTTTACTTCAGTTTACATGACGATAGCTTCTGTCAAAAGCCCACAATGGAAATTTTAAATTTATTACCAGCAACCGGCTTTTATCACAATTTTTTGAGATTGTAAGGCGGTTCTACGGTCATTAAATATTATTTGAAGTTTAAATTGTTTATAAAATATTCGTAGGGGGTCTTAGCAACCTTTAAAAATGTAAAAGAAATAAAATCTGGCGCACTTTGGTTTCACCCTGGCCCACTGTGCATGAGGACTTAACGTGGATTCTCTACGTTTCGATTAGCCTGCTCTAATCTTCGTCAGGAGAAACCAAAACGATACTTTTTTTATTATATTTTATGGTAATTATTTCGAAAACATTTATATTATTTCAGATTTTATATGTTTAATAAATAAGCAATGACTTAAGAATAAGTCGTTACTCGTAAATGTGTTACTACTCGCGAGTACTTTTGAGGTAACCGCACTTACCGCAGTGGGACGATTAATCGAGTAGTAAAAGACACGAGTACGATTAACGATTATTACTCGCGCTACTCGCCCAGCACTACTCCAGAGACGTAATTTCCGAGTTGTAATGAAAACGAAATATCTGTATACATTTTGTTAACGAAATAATGAAACAAGCTGAAATGCTTTTCAAGACATTTTACCAAAAGTGTACACAAGGGAATTCCTTAGTTGCTTTTAATGTACCTGATCCAATTCAAAAGATGCTCCCATTGCTGTTATTATGCTGATTGGTGGAACACAAGTCACGTGTCATCAATTAGTTTTACCTTTTTGTGACGGCGCTTCGATGGTATTATTCTACTATGACACGTCAAATAGACGGAGAGGTGTAGACCTTTGGAAAAAGGTTGTACACAGACAAAATGTTGACAATGTAGGCCTACAGTAGGCCTATCAATGCTTTGTCATGAGGAGAATGTCCAATCGGCGTGTGCGTGTATTTAGGAGACAAAATTCAAGGATATGTAAGTTAATATGGAGTTTATAGAGTGCCATGGTCGAGCGGTTTAGTGCATCGGATTTGTGTTATGATGGCCGTGTTGTCAGAATGTGGGTTCGAATCCCAACCGCGACTGGGGTACTTGTGTACTTGAGCAAGACACTTTACCATAATTGCCATAATTGCTTCTCTCCACCCAGGAGTAAATGGGTACCTGTGAGGGCAGAGTTGGTTATTGTGTTTGATTAGCCCATATGCGCTGAAATGGCAACAATTGAGCCGTATACACCCCAGGGAGCTGAGATGGTTTCAGGAATGATTTATGAGCCTGATGAGCAGGGATAATAATATAATACGCCTTGAGCACCAGTTTGGTGGATACGTGCGCTATATAAGTCCACATTATTATTATTATTATTATTATTATTATTATTATTATTATTATTTATCTAAAACACATATTGAGTGCCATATATTCGTGGAATGAGAGAATTATTACTCAGCATAAACATTTGCACTTTTCCATTTCACGAGGCGAAATCTCATGTAATGAAACATGTTAAATGCAATGTCAAATGCATATAAATATGCAATGTTAAATGCAATAAAACAGTTCAATACAATTAATTAATTCTAAGCTAACACCGACATGATTTAATTGTTTTACAGTTTCCGCTGGACCACCGAAGATATCAGATGAAGAAATGATGTAAGTAAACATAACATGTTGTGTGTGGACGAATAAAAGAAACCATAATATTATTGTATTAGTTATTATCAATATTAGGCTTGTTATCATTGTTATGTGTGTGTGTGTGTGTGTTTGGGGGTATAGTCCATAGCTAGCGGTACAACACGTAAAGTAAGGTTCACTGGCGCCGCTATAACTGAGGTGGTACTAGACTGGTTCCCTGTCTTTATCTATTCATGAGCCTTGAAGCGTGACGTCAGATCTTCAGGCTATGGTGGTACTAGACTGGTTCCCTGTCTTTATCTTATCAAGGAGACAGGTTTCTGGCGTACCATTCAAGGAATTTCATTGGATATGTTGTGCTGAAGATCTGAACGTCACGCTTCTAGGCTCGCGCCTCTTCAGGCTTCGGTGGTAGGCCTACCTACATACTTTTTCTACGCAGTCCGGTGATTCTTCAACCAATATGTGCACTCTATTTGACGAAACGCTCTTTTTAACGAAACGCTAGCGTATCGCGTCAAGCGTTCGTTTTCTACGCAGTTCAGTGCTTCTTCAACCAATCTGTGCACTCTTTTTGACGAAACGCTGGCGTGTCGCGTAGTTGAGAAGAGAATGCGTGTGACGCGCGCCTGTAGTGTGGTACCACCACAGTAATGGCGGAAAACAGTGGTCGAACAAATAACTTTTCCCGGTTTTTCAGTAAACTGTTAGCTATTTAAGTTCACTATTGAAGAGCGATAGTTTTAAATACTTTTCAGGCGGAGTAATTTTTCAGGGTGATTGGTAGCTGTTTCAACATCACATCAATGTTGCACCCTACCTTCACATTTGCCGTAGGATAAACTGCAAAATATAGGTCTGAAAATGGTTTGAAATTCGCTGGGCGGATCCTGGGTCTCCTCCCTTTGTTCTAGAGGACAAAGCCCCCTGAACCTCCTGTGGCTATCGATCCTGTGTCTCCTCCCTTTGTTCTAGAGGACAAAGTCCCCTGAACCTCCTGTGGCTATCGATCCTGTGTCTCCTCCCTTTGTTCTAGAGGACAAAGCCCCCTGAACCTCCTGTGGCTATCGATCCTGGGTCTCCTCCCTTTGTTCTAGAGGACAAAGCCCCCTGAACCTCCTGTGGCTATCGATCCTGGGTCTCCTCCCTTTGTTCTAGAGGACAAAGCCCCCTGAACCTCCTGTGGCTATCGATCCTGGGTCTCCTCCCTTTGTTCTAGAGGACAAAGCCCCCTGAACCTCCTGTGGCTATCGATCCTGGGTCTCCTCCCTTTGTTCTAGAGGACAAAGCCCCCTGAACCTCCTGTGGCTATCGATCCTGGGTCTCCTCCCTTTGTTCTAGAGGACAAAGCCCCCTGAACCTCCTGGATGTTTAATTGTGGAGGATTTACAGACTATCCACATCCCCACAAACAAGAAACTAGAGGTTTGGACACAGTACAGGCTACTTCTTTCTTTCCTTGGTGGCTACTTCTCTTCTTTTCAAGAAATATCATTTACAGCAGTGGCCAGGATTTTCAGAGTGGGGGGGGGGGGGAACGATACACTTTTGGGGGTAAATATTACCGACTCTGAACTCAAATGAACTGAAAAAATAATGTCAATCAGAAATACCAACAAGTTTGTCAATTTACCAACAGAAACGATCGTCATCGCTGGTTCACCAGACCTTCCCCAGAAAAAATTTGCGGTGCTGCACTGGATGCAAGAAAGGCTTCCGTTTGTAGCCCCTCGTACAGACTGAGAGCCATAAACTCCGGTAAGTTTCTTAACACCTATACATACCTGGTACCCCGCCTCCCCATCACAAGGCGTCAAATCAGGCCAAACGTTTACACCTGCATCTGCATAAAATATTTAAAATATAAAATGATCTAAATCTAAATTTGGTTTGTCTGAGTTGAAATCATTGTCCAATTTGTCCAAATAATCTATATAATTTGTTTACGGATTTATTATTACTCTGGTTCAAGAGTAACAAGTCCACGCCAATTAGTTGTATATTGTGGTGTCACTCTTCCTCAGTCACAATTCGCTATTTGAAAAAAAAACAAAAAAAAAAAACAGCTTTTTGTTTCTTTATGTATTAGTTTTTATAATTTTTTGAGATATCCAATAATAAGTGCAAATCTTCCGCTTAAAGGGGCAGTATCGTCCCGATCAGCAGATTTTCAACAGGGCATGGAATCGGTGTCCTAGTTTAAGATTAACACAGTGACTGGAAATAACGAGCTCCTTTATGAAGCAGCAACGGTAATAATGATCTTATCATGTGGGGGTATTATAGCAGTCACTGAGTTAATCTAAAACGAGCACTCCGATCCGATTCCATGCCCTGTTGATCGAGACGATGTGCCCATTTAAAGCACCACTATGCGCCTTGAGCACCACTCAGTTGGTGGATACGTGCGCTATATAAGTCCACACATTATTATTGTTGTTGTTGTTGTTGTTGTTGTTGTTGTTGTTGTTGTTGTTGTTGTTGTTGTTGTTGTTGTTGTTGTTGTTGTTGTTTTCTTTAAAAGTGATAGCCCACAAAGTTATTTATAGGTGACCCTTTTTTATTTTGTATTATTTTATTTTATTTATTTATTTTTGGGTGATCTTTTTGTTTGCCAACCAGTGAAACACATGATACTTGCATACGCGGGTATTGGAACCAGACCAAATTTCTGATACACAAAGTACGGTGGCTAAAAGAGGCCTCACAAATCAGGCAAACTTTCACACCCCTATATGGGGAAATTCGTTTACAACGTAGCAAGGCAAGCAGAATTCCAATTGATCCAATTGTGGGTGTACTTTTCTACTTCTGTACAAGATATCTCAAAAAGTTCTCCACGGATTCGGATGGAATTTGCTAAATATGTTGAGTATGCTGCACGGACTAATCGCATTAGATTTGGATGAAGATCCGATTTCAGGAAAATGTATTTTTCGGACCACATTATAACGTTTCTAACGTTAACGTTTTAAACATTATCGCGTATCAGTGAGTTTATAAGTGGAACCGATAGGGGGCGCACTAATGACCTATTTACTTATAACCTAATGTTTTCGTGAGGTGTCAAGAATCGTTGGTGGCTCAGTGGATTAGATGTACGGCTGTCACGCCCGAGACCCCGGTTCAAAATCCTGGGTAATTGACGACTTCTAGGAATTTTGTATTTTGAAAAGCTCTACTTGGCGGAGGTTTGCGCTCTAAGAGTGCTTTTCAACCAGTTTTATTTTAACAAGTTTTATTTGCAATTGCCCAACAGGTGGGTTCGTTCAGGACAGAGACGCTAATAACTTCTTGGCGAGAGGCAACCTAAAGGGGTTCTTCAATGATCCCACACTGGAAGAGGAGTGTTGTGTTGAGGGTTGCTACCAGGAAGAGATAGTCGAAAGGTGCTAAATTTAACCCCAGCAGCACGTGATAAGGAAGTAAAATTCAAGAAATTCTGAATATTTTAAATGGTATGATCAAAAAGATCTGCCCTGTAGTCGCATATTATGAGCAATTCCGTAAAGACTGGGAGGACTTATGTTTGAATCCTACAAGGGTTCTTATGTTTCATTATAAACCTTAACTTACAAAAACTATAATTTGCATCATTCCCTGCAACAACACTGGGAATCGATTTGTTTGGAATCGAATTGTTTTTAAGGCATATTTACGATGTGATCGTTCAGATTATTCAACAGTAGTGGTCAACATTTTCAAACAGTTTCAAAAAATTAGAAATCACAGTGTACGAGAGATTCATTGTTATTTTTTCATGCTTTACGGTACATTTGCAATAAATGACCAGCCGCATCTAACATTGACAGTTACCTGATGTTTGTGAGACTTTTTGACTTTTCAATGAAAAACTTTATTTACAAATTCAAAACAAAGTCAAAATATACAATAAAATAGTGAATAAATTAAGATGATAATTACATCACAAAGGAGCATTAAACAATTAGGGAGATCCTGAAAACATTTTTAGTTAACAGAAAAGAGCAAACATTCGGTACATGTTATTGAGCAAAGAAACAAATAAACAGTAGGCCTACATTGTTGATAATAGAGATACACATTTGTATGATAATTTATATGACTTAATAAGTATAAACTCAAAAATTAAGAAAATTCAACGAAAGAAAAGAGGAAAGGGGTTCCAGTGCGGAGGGTGCAGCAACACGGTTTGTGGCGTGAGCCGATCCCACCGAGGTTCCCACGGGGTGGGGAAGCCACTGGCGTTACTGGTGTGGGCCTTATACCCCACTCCAGCGGCTCCCAAAGACAAGGGTTAGAAGGACACCATTTTCATTGGCATAGTCAATGATGTCCCTTATCAGACCCACGTTGTCATGGATTGAGCGTCCAGGGACGCAGTAGGTCTGATCCTCACCTACGACAATGCCGATGCACTCTTTCAGTCTGTTAGCAAGCAACCTTGCAAGGACCTTATACTCATTATTTAGAAGGGAGACTGGCCGCCAGATCCCCCTTCTTGGGTAAAAGAGTGATAACTGCCCTCCCGAACGAACGAGGAAGCGAGACGGTGCCAAACAGTTTGATAAAATTCACCGGACAGGCCGGGCATTTTATCCTTGCCAAGTTGCCCAACAGCTATGTCTAATTCCTCCAGTGACAGAGGGCGCTCCAGGTCCTCTGCCTCTAGAGGATCAAGACGAGACAGGTCCTTTAAAATGTTTTCGTGTGCGCCCTCATTGGTCGAGACTTTAGAGTAAAGGTTTTTGTAGAAATTAAAAGCATGATTTTTTATAAGAGAAATATTTTGAGAGATTCCTCCAGAATCCAAACGGATTCTGCAGATAGTTTTAGAACGAGAATTGGATTTTTCAAGACTGAAGATATATGAAGAGGAGGTATCTGCCTCGCTGATGTGTTTGAATCTCGACCTGATGAGGGCGCCCTGGGCTCGCTTTTTCAGGATTGAGTTAAGTTTTTCTTTTTGTTCTAAAAGGACCTGTCTGGTCTCCGGGGTGATTTCCGGCACAGACTGAAGGTCGTCAATAGTTCGATTTATTTTTAAAAGAGCTTCACGTTTTTCGTGAGCAATTTTGATAGAAAACTTTTGCGTGATTGATTTGATGTGGGACTTACTGAAGTCCCACCAAGAATTTAAATTGGGGAAATCGAACTGTTTTTGAGGCCATTCTCCCCAGAAACAAGTTATAATTTGTTTGTATGCTTCATCCTGAAAAAGTAAATTATTAAAATGCTAGTAGGCGCTACCCCGGTGATTAGCCGAGGGTAGCTGAATTTTTAAGGAAATGGCGGAGTGATCAGAAAGAGAAAAGAGTGTGATTTCGCATGAATGAATACAAGATAACATATCAGGATGAAGATACAAACGATCTAACCTGGCTTTGGAAACTCCACAAACCCTGGAGGGGTTGTTCCGCAGCCAGGTAAATTGTCGTTTCTGGGGATTCAGTCTACGCCAGACATCACAGAGAGAGTGCACCTACAGCTTTTTTGAGAGATGCAGCGATTCTGGATCTACGCTCGGTGGGTGCGTGCAGACGATCTAATGCGGGATTCTCCGTACAGTTGAAGTCACCTCTGACTACAACGACACCGTCACTGTTACATGTAGATAAATGATTAGAAAAATAATTAATGACTTCAAAAGCAAGAAGGTCGCTCTGGGGAACTAAAATATTGTAAATATGAAAAATGGTTTCATTGGATTTAATTTTAGAATAAAGGACATGGCCTTTAAAAATGTTACATGAAGAAAGAATTTCTAAATTTGTATTATTGATAAGTGTAGTGACCCCAGAGCCACGCTAATTGGAAGGATGAGAAAGGGGTATGGGACCATAGGCTCCAGCAGGAGCTCATTTCCGTGAGGTTATAAGTCTCATGCAGGAGCACTATGTCAGAAAAAGGAAATAAATTGTCAAATTAAACATTGATGGCGGCATTTTTTGTGGGGGTTGAACAGCCGCCGGTGTTCAGGGAAATCAGTGACAGTGTCATTGCGACCAAACTAATCAAGACCCTCATAAAAAAGCAAAAGAAAATTACTTATCTAAAGTCTTGATTAGCTTGGTTACGCGTTGTTGTAGGCCTCTGTTAATGAGGGTTGCTGCGTAGCGGTTTAAGTTGTTTTACGAGTCCAGGCACATTAGCGGTGAATTTCTTGGCCACCTCAACAGGCTTTTTTCGTGTTTTTTTTACGGAGGCCAAGAAACCCATGAGCTCTTTAGAAGACAGAGGACCTGTTGTTTTGGAAATGTAATCAGGCACCACCTCGTCTTCGGTAGCCCGAGTGTCTTCCCACATGTCTTCTTGGTCGTTCGTCGACGAGGCCGGGGTAGAGACGGTGGATGTTTGTGAGTTTAGGACTTTTGTAAGGGAGGGGGAGTTGACCATTATGGGCACCGCCACCTTCCCGACTAATTTTCGTGGGGGATAGGGTGTCTTCAGAGGGGTGAAAATAGATGTATCTGTCTGACCTCCCAGAGCCCGCAGAGGTCCGGACACCCGAGGACCCCGCACGATCCGCATCCCCAACGGGATCCAACGGACCAGCTTGTTTGGAGACTTTAGTTTAGGTGGGTGTTTGGGATCAGATTTTTTACGGTTGGAGGGGTTATGAACGAAGGTGGTGGGGGGGGGGGGTGGTGGATTCAATAGATTGGTCTCGTTACTGTCGACGTCATCGGTCCCCCGTCTCTTACAAGCACGACTAATGTGGCCGTACTCACAGTACGAGAAACAACGTACCGACTCAGTCGACAGAAACACACGGTAATTAGTGCCTAAATACGAGAAACTAATGTGTTCAGGTGGAGTGATGTTTGGTTTGAGGAGGACGTGGACTTGACGCCTGGAAGACGTAATATGTGCATGGTGGGATAGAATGTCGTATCCGACCGCCACTTTTTCTCATTAAATATAACCAATAAAGTAATCTTACCTACCTAGTAAGGTGGAGAACATATGGATGATGGACATGTACTTCAAATTATTCCAGGATATTTATTTCATAAAAAATCAGGCATTTTCGGTATACGATGACTTCCTCAGTCATGTCAGTCTGATCTTGTCAACTCCGCCATAAGTGACCAACACGGTCATTGTACATGCGCAGTGGCACCTACAATAGGATCCATCTATTTCCTCAAAGGGGGATTTTTTAGAACGGAAATCAAGTCCGAAAACCATCATAAAAGTGAATTTTAAAGATAGTTTTCGCTTTCTGTATCGGACCCCAAACAATCGATGGAATCCTTTTTTAACTGGTTAGTGGTTGCAAAGAAAAATCATACAAACCCTTAAAAAGTGGCGATCGGATACGACATTCTTTCCTGAATGAATACTGCATTCGGTACTTCTGGATAGACATTAGCCCTGATAGGACCATATCTTCAGTACACTTACGATAAGGTCCTGACCAAGAGTTCCTCCTGTTCGTATACCTGTAAAGTTTGCACTGAATTTTCTCCCTTTTTTACTTGTCTTCGTTGGCTGAACCGAGGAAATGCAGGCACTGTAACTTCTTAACTGCCTCTTGGAGAAACGATTTTGGCTGAAAGGTGTCTAAAAAAAGAATATTTCCCAGACATTTCTCAGAGCAACGGCCAATCTGTGTACAAACTTTTCATGCCGTTCATGCTGAATAATGCGCATGAGCGATGACCTTGGGGTCAGAACATCAATTGCGCGGCAGAACACGTCTCAGCTCATTAAATCGCCTGCACTGTAAGTAAAGTCCTGTCGCCCTTGCGCAATTGATGTTCCGCCGCGCAATCGATGTTCTGACCCCAAGGTCATCACTCATGCGCATTATTCAGCATGAACAGCATGAAAAGTTTGTACACAGATTGGCCGTTGCTCTGAGAACTCTTGGTCAGGACCTTATCGTAAGTGTACTGAAGATATGGTCCCATCAGGGCTAGATAGACATTGGATAGCGTGAGCCGGGTGGTTGGCTGGACAAGCGGTGTGAGCTCGATGAAGGTGCCCTCCTAGGTCAGTCAGTTTTCGACTGCCCCGATGACAGCCTCCTTCGAGCTCAGATATGCAGCGATGCGGCCATTTGAAATACGGGAAGCGGAGAGTACTCTTGTTCACAAATATTTGGGTTACAAGCGAAATCAGATGTTGATGATAGAGACCGTGTCCAGAGCTTTGAACATGACTCCATTGTCCCTGGTAATTAAGTGGCCTGTCCCCAGGAACAATGGGTCCGTGCTCAGTACCCGTGCTCACGCTTGGGGGTCCTGAATAGGCAGGCCTATAGGCAGGCCTACTGCGCTTGACTGGCAATGTACATGTAAAATGTACATGTTTCTTTAAATGCATGTAACACCAGGCACGTCTGTTTTTGGAAAGAGCCAATAACCCCAAACTCTGCAGGTGTTATCAGCTCGAGCCATTTGGGTGTGGATGTCAGGACCAGGCCCGGCCCAAGTGGACAACACATTTTTTGCCATTGTTGCAGTAGTAAAACAGAATTAAGGTTTTCGTAAATTAAAATTCATCTTGTTTACTTCTCTCTCCAGAATGTACGTTTTGGTATAACCCGCTTCGCAAAATGTATACATTTTCAGAAATTCTGATTTTACCTTTTCTTCTTGCAGTCTAAAGTTGTCATTTTTATTCTCCGTTGCGTTCTGGATAGCCGAAAAACAGATCGAACATTTTGGTAAAATCCACTTGTTCGGCTTTTCTACTTTACATCAGAAAAGCAGATCGAACGCCTTTGACAAACCCACTTTTCTACTCTCCTATAGTAGCCAAAACGTAAGTTAAAAATGTTGTCAAAGGCGGCCCGAAAGTAGCCTTGATTAATTAAGGCTGCTGTTGTAGTGCGCACTACCACAGTACCCCCATCCCTTGCCGATTTCTGGCCCGTCAATTCAGTACACATATACATTAATGTACTATACACGGAACTGCATTGGCTGGTGCGTTGTACCCGGATAGGTTCCCTCATGTACACTGTACAGCAAGATCAAGAACCGAGCTGTAAGTACGGTTGTGCATTGCAAACTCGTTAACGTTCGACTGAATAATCAACAGCGTTGAGGCAATTATTAAAGAAAAAATGGATTACGGACCCTCTGCCCAAAAATCCCAGATTTTGGAAACGAAATCGTCGCTGCAAAATCACAATTCCCAATGGTAAAACAAAGTAAATAATTCTTCCATCACAGTGGCTCTATTTTGACCTTTCGTGTACACGGATTGCATTTTACCTTGCCGCGCCGTAACTCGCTCCTGCAACCCCTTACGAATGAGCTAGGAATTATTGGTGCTGTGAGTCCGTATAGACTGTATAGAGCGCCCTCAATCGGTGGTGTTTTACCGTTACCCGCAAAACCTCGAGAGAAAAACAAATCCGCAATCCAGTAATTAAAACAAAACGTTTATGTATTTCTTTATTTCTCCATTGGAATTCCGATGGAAATTCTTTAAGCAGGAATTGTTGATTGTTAGCAGTTCATGATGGTCTATCACAGGCTCCTAACAGGCTTGTTAACAACTGATTCAGTTCAGTGAGCACACACTCCTCTCCCTAGTCAACCACCCTCCTTCCCCCTGTGCTTGTTAACAACTGATTCAGTTCAGTGAGCACACACTCCTCTCCCCCAACCCCTAGGATCCTAGCTCAACAGTCCCCGCCTGCACGCCTCAATGAACTAATCCTCCAGCATCCAGTCATCTTGTGATCCTTTATACCCTAGTCACATTTGCCCTACGGCTAGGATACGGCAGCCGTAGACCCCCAAAATGGAGAAATACCTGCGGCGGCCGCAGAGGATTTGCGGGGGCCTCAGGGTGGCCTTAGGGCGTATCCCTAACTTTTACGGACCGTAGGGGTCGCCGTGAGATTATAGCGCGGCGTTATAACTTTTTTCTTGTCCAGGTTCGCCGTAGCAATTAGACACGCCGTAGCCATGCCGTAGGCGGTTCCACGTCGACCATACGTTGGCCGTACGGTGGCCTTGCATTTGCCGTACGCTTGCCCTAGTGTGTTATGACTTTTGTGGACCCCCAAAATATTGCGGCGGCCGCAGGAATCCCACGGCCACCATAGGGCAGCCTCAAGGCGGCCCTACGGTACCCGTACGGTGGCCTTGCGGTATGTAGCAAACCCTGCGGCCAACGCAAGGCCCACGCAAGGCTTACGTGCGGCGACCGTACGGCGACCGTGGGTCTGCTGTGCTATTTGTCAAAACCCTACGGCCGCCGCAGGGTCGCCTTGAGGCAACCGTGCGTCATCACTTAAAAGGCCGTACGGCAGCCGCAGGTTTTCTGTCTCCAAAAATTATAAATACGCCGTGCGGCTACCTTTACATATGTGACTGCTAGTGTATGACACCGTGGGAATGCTGCGGCGGCCCGATAATTGCTACTGGCCGTAGATATTATAGACCCTACGGCCGCCTTGGCAAATGTGACTGGGGCATAATCAGCCTAATAAGCAGCGGCATTTCCCAGAGTTGTAACCTCCAGTTCTTTTCAGAACTAAATACTACTCAACTGAAAATTTCACATGGTGTCACCGCAATTTAATAGTCCCACAGGCCCCTAGCTTTGACAGTTGCCCAGTGGCGCCTAACAACTAAAGACATCCACAACAGGGCCATGTTGGTACGTCACTATACAAAAGGAACACACAAGAAAATCACAGAAACATAATGGGGATTCAGGTTTTTAGTGGTTATGAAGTTATTTTCATTGACTTGGGACGAATGAGGGCACACTTCCTGCTTTACGGTCGTCAGACGCCGATATCACGGAGTGTCGAGTGATTGAGAAAAAATTTGCCTAACACATAGGATATTCTGTAATTTATTAAACTGATAGATTTTTATTAAATAACAATCATTAGCGTACCAAGCCTACTGCTCGGTCCTTCTATGCCCGTTGCCTCAACCCTCGGTTATTATCCTGCGATAAAGACCGCGCGACGAACATTTATTCCCTTAAAAAATGCAGTGGCGTCTGGCTTGTGACCATTGCAGTTTGAGCAAGTTATGTACGCACTCACTCTGTCAACTTCTGCGACGCAATTGAACCCAAATTGTATTAGCATCGCTGATCCTTTGGATCATTCGAACTGCGTGGAGAGGAAAGAACTGCTGCATGGGCGACAGCTATTCTTTCGAAGTCAGCCCAGGTTATGTGCCAAGGAGAGGACACTCCGCATTGCTGTCTTTCACATCATTGAAACAACACGGAAAGAAGTAGTTACCAGTTATAAGCCACACGCTCGATTGGCGTTGAGCCAGACGCCAGGGACTTCTTTCGACGGTAGGAGAGATCTTTTGATCTCATTGGATGGCTACCGCCTGCCTCAAGCTGAGCAGCCCTCGGTCAATAAGGTGTCATCCCGTCACAGTCTACTTCTCCATGGGGTACATGGAGATAGGGTGTTCTTCCCGAATATAGACTGCAAATCACGCACCAAGACTCTAAAGCCACAAAAGAAAATGTGACAAACAATGGCTCCATTTTTATACCAGATATTTCAATTGTACATGTTTTTAATTTTTTGTTTACTTATAGGCACTTTTACCATAGTCGGCATTGACTTAAGGTGACCATTATACTGCAGTGGCAGATATAGGGGGTAAAAGGGGGGGCGTGTCAAAATTCAAAATTTATCATCTATTTCAAAATGTTGGGGTCTTGTGATCACCTATTGGCTGTGTGCGCCCCTCTTTATCAAAGACTTACTGCCTATATGCATCAGCGATAATGACCAACCGGGTATTTACATGAGTATGCGTCAAATATATAAGTATGCGCCACGCGGGAATGAACCAATCAGTGTAGAAGTTTGCATCACGTGACGCGAACTCACGGGCCAAGTTGGAGTGTTATCCGTTTTCAAATTTGTTGGATTCTGTTTGGCTCTATTTCAATACAAATGGCACTGGATATTGAACGAAATCAAGGTAGGCATTAACCCTATCAAGCCTGTTTTTTCTGTGTGCCCCCTCCGTATTTTCTGCATTCAACAGCCGATTTTCATAAAACTTCGTAGACATGTTGGAGTGCCATGGTCAAGCGGTTTAGTGCATCGGATTTTTGTCAGAATCTGGGTTCGAATTTCGACCGTGACCGTGGTGCTTGTATACTCGAGCAAGACACTTTACTATAATTGCTTCTCTCCACCCAGGAGTAAATGGGTACCTGTGAGGGCAGAGTTGGTTGTTGTGTTTGATTAGCCCATATGCGCCGAAATGGCAGCAGTTGAGTTGTACACTCCTCAGGGAACTGAGATGGTTTCAGGAATGATTTATGCGTCTAATGAGCAGGGGTAATAATGTACAGCGCTGTGATACCTCGTGTAAGAGCGCTTTAAAATGTCTCCGTTGTTGTTGTTGTTATTACATTTGGTACAAATGTTGTCTTCAGTACGGCAACAATGTGACGACATTCAAATTACCACTAGAGCAATATTTTGTGTCAATTTGTTCCAAAAATATTATTTTTATATTGAATTGGGATTTTTTAACCAAAAGTACAATAAACGCAAATATAATAATATCCATGGTGCTACTGATGACATAAATTTATACATTGAGCAAAAACATTTTGAAAAAAAACTTTAAAAAATCAGTTATTGCATTTATTGGGGCGAAAAGTGGAAAATCAATTGGACCTGTTCAAAATAAACGGTTGCCATGGCAACCACAGACACCCATTATCATTCGGGTTTTTGTGTGAGGGGGGGTCCTTTAGAACAGTTAGGAAAAGGCCTGATAGGGTTAACGAATGGCAATACAAGTTCGACGCTTGGTCTTTTCCGCAGGATAAAGACCTCCGGGGTCGTCGCCACGGGCGATAGAGGACTTTGCCGTGGTCTCGGTCTTTTTTTGCCCTTGGCCACGACCCTCGTATGTACAAGGGAGAAAGAAAACAGTATGACTGACAAACAAGCCAAGGCTTGTGTAAAACAAACAATAAATATAATTGAACAGATGACATAAAAAGATGACGACAGGACACCAACAAAGGTATACTTGCTAGTATGCTACGAGTAGGTTTACTTTCTTAAATATTCATTCAATAGACAAAGTGCATTTATTCTAATGTAGACATTTCATCTAAGGATGACGAAAATTCAGTCAAAATATTATGATTAATTCTATTAAAACGGTCTGACGTCAGACAGAAAGGTTTCAATGGTTGTTTTGATAACCATAAATCAACTTCAAGAAGGTTTTATGGTGATCCATGATTTCTTTTTATATTAGCAAAAGTGAAACTTCTCTTTAACTTTAAAATCTGGCTTTCAAATGTCATAACTCATCTTCTTAGCTATATGGTGTGACGTCACTGATATAAATACAATGTTTTAAAACGTTTTGTGTAATGTGTAGAAATACTCAAATAATAAAAATTAGTCTACCAACGAACCAGTGTGTATTACTAAGCTTTCCATTGAAATTCCATCCTCGTGACATTGCTGTATTGTCTGATCACGTGACGTGATTCTTTGCAACCCTTTTGCCTTTACGCTTTCCTGAGTACAGTTGCTTTCATTGGTATCCACCTCCCTCTCCGTCCAGTTGCTTTCATTGGTATGCACCTCCCTCTCCGTCCAGTTGCTTTCATTGGTATCCACCTCCCTCTCCGTCCAGTTGCTTTCATTGGTATCCACCTCCCTCTCCGTCCAGTTGCTTTCATTGGTATCCACCTCCCTCTCCGTCCAGTTGCTTTCATTGGTATCCACCTCCCTCTCCGTCCAGTTGCTTTCATTGGTATCCACCTCCCTCTCCGTCCAGCTTCTTTCTTTTCGCCTGTTCCTGTTCGTCGCTAACCTTCGACGTTTAATCCTCATTCTATCATCATCATAAACCTCCGACTCTTCACGATTGACTGGTGTAATGTCCCTCAAGGAACTATTTTTGGTCCGCTTAGCCAAAGACGTCATATCACTATGACTAGTGTCGCTTCTACGAAACCCAAACGCAGATCTTTTGCTTGATGGTGTTGATGAGTGTTCCCCCTTTCTTAGTCCCTCATGTACCTCCATTATTGTTTTCATGTAACTCTCAGCAGTCTCACCTTCTCTTATTACCGTTAGAAGGTTACCATGGTGATCGCGCCATTCTCCTGTTTTCTTATCATATGAACCGTTGAGAGAGTGTTCCACGATGTCGGCACCAAGTAGTTCTTCATGTAACGGCACGCGTAAGCCAATGGTGATATTAAGCGTGATGAGGAAGATGAATGACGTAACAGCGGTCCATGCAATGATGGCAACACAAGCTAAGGCTTGGATACCGAGTAACTCAAAACCACCACCAGCGACCAACCCTGAAACAAAGAGTATGGTATTATTTATTCGGTAATTAATGAAAATGCTTACGAGGTGATAACTATACACTCTGTGCTGATCTTAGCCCTATATCGGTGATGATTATCCAAGTCTCCTAAGTCCAGCCCACCACGTTTGCAGCACCATCTGTACAAAATAAACTTTATATTAAAATATATATCGCTCATGTTTGGCTAAGACAACCCACAAAATATAATTTATAAAGCGAACGAATTGTAATATACGAAGATAATATCGTTGTTAAAAAAAGGGAAAAAAAGAAAAAACATTATGAAATTCGGATCTCGGAAACTGTAAATAAAAGCGATATTTCGAACGCGCTTGATTCTGATTGACAGCCACACTGGCTAATTGGAAGACTGCCCAGGACCCTGGCCCGTTACGTACAAGAAATTGTTTGGTCACGTGAGGATTAAAGCATGGAGTCCCGCCTTTTATTCATTTGCGTTTTTTAAATAATATTTACTGCTGGTGCTAACCCTTGACAGATTATTCGTTCAATCTCTCAAATGAAAGCCTGTAACTTCCTTAACAGTAGCCTTGACTCAAGGTAGTGCTCACTTACCACGGTATTCCCACCCCGGCCCGTACCAATTGCTAGCCCGAGAAATTCAGAACACACACACGGTGCGCCATCCCCGGCCCCGGACATGTGCACTGTACAGCGAGATCAAAGTTGTGTATACGATTGTGCATTGCTACCTCGTATGCGTTCGATTAATTAAACAACAGCCTTGATCCTTCTCAAACCGAAAGCTTATGTGTTTCTTTATTTTCCCATTGGAATTCCAATGGCAAGTCGTATGCAAGATGTGGGCGGTTCATGATGGCCAATCACAGGCCCCTAGCTTTGACCCCGTTTGATCCCACACACACACAGCACAATACAATGCACGCAAACACATGTAGCCCAAATATGCACCCCGTCTCTGTGTGAAATGGAGTACACGAAGGTCAAAGTCCATCCTGGGCTAGTTGTACATGTACAGTGCAATCATGTATGGCGCACAGCAAGCATACAGTTGCTGTGCCAACCAGTAACCAATGAGATTACGTATTTGGTTTTTAAATTTGGTATATTCAATTCAATTCAATTCAATTCAATTCAATTCATTTATTCGTCATGCCAGCATGAAAATCATTTCCTCAGTTTGCACATATAAAAAAATTTAATACACACTATTACGTTAAAAATTTAAAAATTGTAATTATTAAAAATTATTCCATATTATACATATTGTATTTGTTATATTACAAAATAATGCAAATAAAAATATAAAGAAACTGGGAAGGGACAGGAAAAGGTGGGGAAGGAAGAAAGGGAAAGGGAAGGGAAAACAATACATGGGAACAGGGGAAGGCCAAGGGGGACATAATTGGAAAGGGGGCTGGAAAGGTAGACAAAGAAAAAGAAAGAAAAAGAAAACCTGAACCTCAAAAACAGTAAGCCTTAAAACAACAAAACCAAAAACAAGTCATCTAATAAAACTGTTGTTAAAATAAGAAATTGCACTGGGTACGAAAGAGAGGCGATGACGATTTGTGTTGGATTTGAGTTGACGTAATCTGCCGGACTTATTAAAAACTAAAAGTGAATGAAGTGGATGGGTATTATCAAGTTGTATTGTTTTTAGTTTAGTCGTTAGAGCTGCCTCGTAGATTGAACCCAAGTTTTTACAGTAGTACCGATGATCTTACTTGCGGATTTAGTGATTCTGTTGATTTTATTTAGA
>CM055816.1:20202373-20287700 GCA_029582265.1 Zoroaster sp. YZ-2022 | reverse complement strand
CCTACCCTTTTCCCCGGTCCTTGCTGACATTTTCATGGGTCCGCTATGTGGATGACACCTTTGTGGTTTGATCACATGGCAGAGACACACTTCAGGACTTTCTACAACACCTCAACGAGCAACATCTAAGTTCACCGTGGAAGTAGAAGAAGTAGGCAAGATCTCGTTCCTCGATGTTGGCATTTCCAGAAACCCAGACGCCTCCCTACACCACAACGTTTAAGGAAGCCCACCCACACAGACCGTTACCTCAACCAGCGCTCCTTCCATCACCCTGACGTCACGCTTTGAGGCTCTTGAATTACGCCAGATACCGGCCACGGCTGCCATTTTATTTCCCCCGAGATTCAACTTTGACCTTGCGTGTGATGATGGGCGTCCCGGTCCACGCGCAATATCTCCAGATAGGCCTATTTGGATGGCAGAAGTACGCGCAACGTCGTGCATGCAACGTTTGTTCGCGCGCGAGCCTCAAAGCATGACGGTAGATATTTGGCAAAATGTATCCAATGAAATCCCTTGAATGTCAAGCCTTGGATCACGTGAGACCCTTCCTCCCCCTGGCACAATGTATCCAATGAAATCCCTTGAATGTCAAGCCTTGGATCACGTGAGACCCTTCCTCCCCCTGGCACAATGTATCCAATGAAATCCCTTGAATGTCAAGCCTTGGATCACGTGAGACCCTTCCTCCCCCCTGGCACAATGTATCCAATGAAATCCCTTGAATGTCAAGCCTTGGATCACGTGAGACCCTTCCTCCCCCTGGCACAATGTATCCAATGAAATCCCTTGAATGTCAAGCCTTGGATCACGTGAGACCCTTCCTCCCCCTGGCACAATGTATCCAATGAAATCCCTTGAATGTCAAGCCTTGGATCACGTGAGACCCTTCCTCCCCCTGGCACAATGTATCCAATGAAATCCCTTGAATGTCAAGCCTTGGATCACGTGAGACCCTTCCTCCCCCCTGGCACAATGTATCCAATGAAGTCCCTTGAATGTGAAGCCTTGGATCACGTGAGACCCTTCCTCCCCCTGGCACAATGTATCCAATGAAATCCCTTGAATGTCAAGCCTTGGATCACGTGAGACCCTTCCTCCCCCCTGGCACAATGTATCCAATGAAATCCCTTGAATGTCAAGCCTTGGATCACGTGAGACCCTTCCTTCCCCCTGGCACAATGTATCCAATGAAATCCCTTGAATGTCTCTATCCTTGAGAGGTTAAAGACAAGGGACCATTCTAAGTTGACGCTAAAGTGGCTATCATCAAGACACTGGGGGAAATTTCACCGCTAGAGGGCTACAATGTGCACAGTGCTAATACTGTTTCCTATCCTCCACGTTTCATTCTCTCTCTCTTTGTCTCTTAGTCCATTGTCCCTCATTAATAATGGCTCATTCTTTCTTCCTTGTACATCATAAAGGTAAGGTACAACATTGGTAATGTTGGTTAAATTGTTCAGAAAGGTACGTTAATAGTCTCTTTGAATGCAACAACCAACCAACACGTAACAGTTTATTACTTTGTGCCGCTCACGAGAAAATCGTGAATATCTGTTCAGATTTGTTGAATTTATTCTAACATGGAATTTAGGAAAGAGTACTCTTTTTTTTTATAGATTGTTTCACTTTTCTTAAAATGAAGTACAAAATGAACACAACAAAATATGTGGAATACATTAAAAAACAAACGATCGGAGCTATTTTCGTAAAATAAATTACTTATTTATTGTTATTCAAATTCCCAAAGGCATTAAAAGAATAGGCTATACAAGTCTGTTTGACATTAATTGTATAAGATAATAATTATACATTTCTTGTACGAGGACTGAACATCAGGTTGTCGTCATAACTCCCCCCCCCCCCCCAACACACACACACACACCCCTCGGACATAATATAAGTTCATATAGCAATGTACAAAATCAGAGATTTAATTAAGGATCCCAGACGACTATCAAGATTTGTAACAAAAACCTTTACAAAAACCTTCACATCTCACAGTATGAGATGCTACGAAATTTTATTCATGTTGGTATTTGCAGAGAACTTGAAGATGTATATGGCTTGATTTTGGCTATTTCCATGGCAATTTCCAGAAATTGTATTTTTCATCTTGAGAAGTTTGGTTATTACAGTAAATATGTACCATTGTAATCTTATGGCGGGTCTTGTCATAAATGAATTTTGACACCTTTTTACTGTTAAAACATTTTTTTGTGAAATATCTCTCTCTTCAGAATGTTTGTTTTCCTTTCCGAAAGGAATTTATCAATGTTCCAAAGAAAAAAGGAAACTGTCGGTAAAACGTTTTGCATGGGGTAATACAAATAAAATAAAAATAACCTCTTCTATAGAAGGACTATTGAACATAATTATAAATACTGCATCGAGTATAATGTTATTGCTATATAGAAAATATATCACTCATAAAATGAACTTATATGAACATAATTATAAACACTGCATCGAGTATGATGTCATTGCTATATAGAAAATAAACTGAGCATCAAAATAAACTTATCAAATCTTTGGAAGGACACTCATTAAAATCCTCCACGAATTTTTTTTAAATATTTGGAGACAGGTAAACTTCAGTAATCTTTACTGAGCACATGTCAAAACAAGATTACTGAAGTTTACCAGTGTTCAAATATTTTTCATTTTAATGAGTGTCCTTCCAAAGATTTGATAAGTTTCTTTTGATGCTCAGTATATTTTGACTTATAGAATGAACTTATTTAAACGATATATGACTAAATAGAGAATGTATCTCTCATATAAACGAACTTATTTGAACGATATATACACTGAATATACACTGTAAAAAGAGTGTTTAGAATTTAAACATGCAAAACCGTTTACAATAAACGCTAATGCGTTTAAATGCTAAACGGCCATCCTCTGTACATGTCACAAAGCTAAACGTGCTTAGCTTTTTGACACCTGTTCATATGGTTTTAGCATTCAAACACACATCACAGAATAGCACAATCTAAACATGTTTTAGGCTAAACATGAAAAAAAAGTGAGTACAAGGTATGTGTTTTCTAAACAGCATTTTTTACAGTGTAGTATCATGACATTGATATACATAAAATGTATCACTCATAAATTGAACTTAATTGAACATAAAATTATAAACATTAAATCCAAGATTGATAACATCATAACCTTAACACCATAATTATACATTTTTACACCTTATCGTACATATTTGTATCTTGTGTGACGGAGATTAAGCAATGAGAAAGGTCACCTAGTACAATGACCACAACTGAATCAACTTGGATATAATAATATTGTATAATCAGTACTTAAAGAGGGGCTCTAAGGTCAAATTTAGTTTTGTGATTTTCCAATAACTAGAACCCTTATTAAAGTGTGAAAAAATTACAAAAAAAATAGTCTCTAACCTCACGTTAAAGTGATGTAAAATGTCATTTTATTTGATAACCTTCCTGTGTGAAATTTGTTAACATCCAAAGACAACAGCGACGTCACATTTCAAATAAATAGATCTCTACATTTTTGTACGGTGAATTTGCAGTTCATTCCTGAATCTCCACAATATTTGATCAAATCGGCGTTGAAATTGACTTTTTGACAAACAAAAACATTCCTGTATGGAATGTTATAGACTCATTTACCGTAAGAAAATAGTGACGTCATGTTTCAAATATCGCTCTGACAGGGTATCAAATAAAATGATATGTTACACCACTTTAAAGTGAAGTTAAAGACTTGTAATTTTTTCACACTTTAATAATGACTCTATCTATTGGAAAATGAGTGAATCACAAAACTGAATTTTACCTTAGAGTGCCTCTTTAAGATAATTACCCTTGGTGGATACGGGGGTGTTAAGAGGGATGTGTCTCCCTTTTTCGCCATACACGTACATTTACTATACGTTTTTGAGTGTTCCCCTTTTTCGAAACCCTGAATCCAGCATATTTTTGGGGAAAAATTTGATTGAAACAATGAGAAGGGAGATCAAGTTGGCTGATATCATACAATATGATATATCTTGACTGTAGTAGTTGTCAGCCACTGCCAGACCTTTCCCATCTGATGTGAGTGTGATTCCATGTGGATCATGCAGACCCTTAGCAATGCAGCTAAGGAAATTACCACAGGCATCATAGTGGTGAATATGACCAGTGTTAATGTATTTATTGCACATTGCAATGTATAAACCTGATGATGCGTCACAGCATATACCTCTGCAGTGTTCGACTTCCTGACCATCAATAGTTGGTGTTATGGTGAATAGTGTAGACCCGTTGTCATCAATGACAGCCACGTGTTGTTGCTTTCCACCACTGATCACCACTCTGCCACTATTGTCTACAGCCAAGAAGAAGGGTCGTGTAGTGACCGGCATGGTGCTTATTAGTCCACCGTCAGTGGACCTGTGCTCAGTCACTACCATTCTCTTTACATCGCCCACAAGGATGTTACCATCCTTCTTGGCTGTAACACCTCTGATGTCCACATTTGTTTTACCAACCTTATTCAGTGGCAGGGTTTTGAACTGAAATAACACTGTACCATACTCAGTGTACATCTTGACTTGGTCGGTGTTATCTTTTACCACAAAGTGATTGTTAATACATGCGAGTTGACGTGGTTCTGAAGAAAAACATCAAATCATCCAATCACAATTGATTTATGCGATATAGGATACAGCATATTGCAATAACATAATTAAAAACAAATAATTAAAAACAAATAAATAAAGACATAATATTTCGTTTAAATATTTGTTCTCGCTTCATAACGCTTGGATGTTTTAGTTGATGGACCTTTATCACGAGTTTTGTTTTTAATGTGTATCATATTCAAACTATGAGAAGTTATTAACAATTAGCAAGAGATGTGCCAGTCATGAATTCTACGCTAAATATTAATATTTAGTGAATATCACTGTTAGTAACAATCACATATCAAAGAGTAAATGGTTTATATTCTACCTCCAATAACCAATAGTCTATTTTGATGTATCGCCTGTGTTAGACCTATACCGACAATTTCTGGAAATCTTTGTTTTCATTTGAACATTGATAATTTTCCTTTAATAAAGAAAATTATACTTTGAATAAATTATTTCGCCAAAAACATGTCAGAAACTTTGCTTAACATTAAAAAAACTCGCCAAAGTTACACATTTACGCATTTACTCATTTACATCTCACGATTATTTTGAGAAGTAAGTCATCTTTTGAGAAGTAAGTTTGTACTTCCTTAGTAAAATCCTTGCACAAATGAAAACAAATAATTAGTCATTTCACAAAATAGGGATACTTACTTGAATCCATTTTAATTACATTCTCGTGTTTGCCCACAGTACTACAGAGAACCACTCATTTGTTGTTGTAGTCAGTCACCACAAGCTTATCTGAACTAAGAGTAGCAATGCTCCAAGTTCCATCGAATTCCCGCAGACCACTGATGACACATTTTGTAGCCCTAAATGTTTAATATTTGCCAAAACGTATACGTGTAACACCTAGATCCGACCTGTATTTCAGATGCAGCTCACCCAGCCTGATAGTGATATCACCAACCCTCTTACTCTGATTAAACTGCAGAGAAGAAAGTTGGGCATCAATCTGTGGAGGGTGTTGACTTTTTAGCAAAGTTAGATCTTCGTTTATGATGGGATACATAGACAAAAAGTCACTGTCTGATCCTTGAGTAGTGACACATTTTGCTATGTCGAATGAATGTTGTTTATTCTTGAGCATTATATTGATTTTTTTCTTAAGCCCATCAAATGTTGCGTTACGATCCTGCTCAATGGATTTGATATTGCGAATGATCCGATCTTCTTCGACTATCACCTCAGCTCTTAGCTGATCAGCTCTGACCTTTACCTCTTTCACTGTCCGTAAAACGTTCTTTCCGAAATCGTGCTGAGCTAGAGACGTATCGGCTAAAGACAGTTGTAGTTTCTTTATTTCTCTGCTGAATTCTGGCAAGATATCTTTCATAGCCTTCTTGTATTTCAGAGAAGCTTCTGCAATGTCAATGTACTGATGCTTAGGTTTACAATGATCCATAATAGTACAGTTTCCACAGATCAAGACTTTACATGGCTCTTCGCAGTAAAACAGATTCAAACGACCTTTGTGTTTGTTGCATCTCGACTCATCTTCTTCTGGTTTCTTTGGGATGGTTATCTTTCCCTTACGAATATCTTCCAATGATCCGACAGTGTGTTTCGATGTTACGGCAATCTGTTTGTGGATCTTCTGGCAATTTGAGCAGATATTTTGGGCGCAGTCTAGACAGCGATGTGTAGCCTCGTTCTCGGCACATAATTCACAGATGAGCTTTGCTTTGTCAGATGTTACTGCAACTTTCTTCTGGAGTTCGACTTCGTCAATAAGACTAATCAACACAAAATTTGACTTCAGACCACTGACACCCTCTGGCGGCAGGTTTATTTCCCTCCGACAGATTGGGCATGGCATCATTGTAGAGTTTCCGTAGTAATTTAGCAAACATCCTTTACAGAAGCTATGAAGACAGCCGAGTATTTTGGGGTGTTTGTACTGATCTGTGCAGATACTGCATTCCAGAAATTTGTCATGGATTGTCTGCAATGCTGCACTGGCCATTTTACCTACAAAATAAATTGAGATGATAAGAACAATTAAAGCCAGTAGGCTTATACACTTTTAGTGAAATGTCTGTACATAAATCCATCAATTGTACGAATCTTCATTTTAATGTGAAGTCGAAAATTTAGCTAGAAATCTATTTCACCGGGTTTAATAAAATTAGAGCAATGGCTCTTACACGCTTGACACATAACCATAATAAAGATGACACATTTTGTAGCCCTAAATGTTTATTATTTGCCTAAAATTACAGTTGCATGAGATGAAAATGAGACGTGGAACCTGGTCCATACGAGGATGAGGGTATATAATATTGAACAATTCCCCACCCACCGAAAGAAGTAGGAGTAGGAGTAGGCGTAGGCGTAGGCGTAGGCGTAGACGTAGGCGTATGGGTAGGGGTAGGGGCAGGGGTAGGGGTAGGGGTAGGAGTACACTGTAAAAAATTAAATAACCGTTTTTTTTACGCGTCCCCTTAGCCGTGTGTCTGTAAATTTACAGGTACGTAATACAATAACCGTAAAAATAATGGTCAGTACCGTGTTATTGCATTATAACGGTACTTTTGGTATACAAGTACCATCGGATGATGTATTTTTACATTTCGTAACAAACTTACGAGACCATCCGGTGATTTTACAGGGAGAAATAATGATTGCGTTATTTAACGTTGGTGGCTATGTCTGAAAAGGGACAACATGTTTGAACCATAAAGCACTTACTCAATGATGGACCACCCTTGGTTTGAATTATTTTACCGAATTAGTGAGTGCCATGGCCAAGCGGTATATAACACACCAGACTTGTGTTCTGATGGCTGAATCATAAGAATGTGAGTTCGAATCTCTGTACGCGGGTGTTAGCTGTGAGGGTAGACGTTGAAATTGCTTCCGAAAAGCTTCCGAAAGGTTATGTTAGCTTGCTACTAAAGCTAAACCACTTGCTTAATATATAAACAAATAAATAAATAAACAAAAATAGTATCTTACCTTATACTTTTGTTATTCAACAGTTGACGAAATAATACGGTACTCCTTGAGGAAACGTGTTATAAAACGTTACTAACTTTGGTGCCAGCAATAGCAGAATGATTCTTGACATACGAATCATCGTCATATAATCATACGACCATCATGATGTGACCAAATACAAACAAAGACAATCGTAATTGGCTGAATAGTACTAATACGTAAATGATCTATTTTTGGACCGCTATATACTTGAAGTTTTATTTTGTTTACAGAGTATAATTTATGTTATCCATTAATTAAATACTGTCACGTCATGACGTTGGAGGGGCAAAAACAGGCACGTAGCCAAGATTGTTATTTTGTAGATGTCAATCGACCACCCATGGATGGCGTTCTATTTGTTTAAGTTCAATTTCATTCACATACTGCTCCCCTTGAATATCATTTTGTGTTGCAGTTAAGTTGCAGTTTTACAAATTAAACAAGTTAGACCGATACCAAATTATTACTGAACGCAATGATTCGCGTGAAATAATGAATAATGCAACGACATTTAGACATTAAACGTATATTATTTATATTCTAGCAGACTTGTATGACTCGTGACTCGGACTTGGACTCGAGTCCGACTCGAGTCCGACTCGAGTCACTTTTTTTGGTGACTCGAACTCAGACTCAAGTCACCATGTACAATGAGATACTAGCCCATATATCTCGAGTATTTTTCCACTTAACTTAGAACCTTGACATATGTATAATGTTTTCTTTTTTCGTTTGAATTTTGTAAGTGACTCGTGACTTGGACTCGGACTCGACATTCGTGACTCAGACTCAGACTCGACCCACATGACTCGGGACTCGGACTCGGACTCGGACTCGACACTGGGGACTCGGACTCGAGGTTTGAGGACTCGAATACAAGTCTGCATTCTAGTGACATTACCATTACACAAGTACAAGCTCGACTCTAGCATAATATTGCTCATAGGCAAAATGACAGACTTGACACCGGATGTATTCCAGTGTCAAGTAGACAAGAAAACCAGAGAGTGTGGAGAAGAATAATCCAAAATGGAATGAAAGGAGGGAGTCAAGGTCACTAGCAGGGGACAAAGTAAATAGACAAGAAAACGATTAGTGGGTAACAAATACACGGGTCTTTGGTGTCAGTAATCAGTGAAAATGAGAAAGAAATGATTGGGTCAGAAAAGGAGAGAGCTAGCTGAGGGAAAGGACACAGAAAAATGAGATGATTTAATAGTAAAATATAAAAAGAAACAAGAGAGACAAAGAACTAAGTCTAACTAATAGGACACACAATCAGAAACTGAAGGGCGTTTAATCAAAAGTAACTACTTATTCCCTTTTTGGGGGTTGAACGATGCGAAGACGCACTCTTCCTTACACCCAAACAAGTGCACCAAAAATGATTGAATGCTGGAAACAGCACCAGACAGCATTAGCATCATGGTAAAGTTCATGACTTTGACAAAGTATTTGATAAAACAAGAGGTTTTTTTTTGTACCAGAACCTGGACGGTACTATGTAAATATTGTGTTGACTATCTTTGAACCTCTTAACATTCAAACTTTGTTCGATTTCTATGATATCGTAACATGTTTTTCTGTTATTCATTTATTAAATAAAATCACGCGATGAGAGACCAAAACAGACATATAGTCAAGATTGTTATTTTGTATTATGAAGGAGACCTACGTAGATGACAATCACGCCCTTCATGGATATTCATGTCAATGCTGTCCTTGCTTTACATTTTGTATACATTCGAGTTTTACAAATTAAACAAGTTATAACAATACAAAATTAATAACACTGAACGAAATGATATAGACAGAATATTATTATAATTATAAAAGGCAGCGATGGTCTGGGTGTCTGACTTCTGGCAATGGTTTCCCTTGAGATTTTATGGTATTTTATTAGTGTCCCATACTCAATGGTTCATACGTGCGTGAATGAACTTAATGCCTAACTTTACAATTGTACAACATGCAGTTATTGGCCCCATCCACGTTTCGAACATAGCAGGATTTTCAACACCTTCAAAATCGCCGAACGAGGGGCGGGGGAGCGTTAGAAATTTCCTCTGAACTAAAGTAGGGAAGATAAAGTAAAGGTCAACATGAAACAGAAGAATTGAACAAGAAAAGGACTAGGAGTATGGAACATTATTTTACTGGGGTTGCCAGAGAACAGTAGAGATGAGAGAGAGACAAATCCAGAATTAAAGAAGGAAGATGGTCAAGGTCAACTGAGAACAAAGAAAATGGACAAAGAAAAGGATTAGTCGGTGAACAATACATTGTATTTTTAGTGTTAGAGAACAGTGAAAATAAGAGAGAAAAATAAGTAGGCTGGAAACGGAGAGGGAAAGAACTCCAAAACAAGTGAGGAAAGTAAAAACGAAAAAAAGGAAGTAAATTAAACTGACAACCAATATCTGTATGGAGATGTTATTAGGTAGTTTCTTCCTGGATGATCAGACCATGGGGTTGAATGGTGTAAAGACGCCTGATCCACATCTTTCTACATTGTAATAATGATATAGAAATAGGTGAAACGAACAGTTGATAGGAAATTATCAATCACAAAGTATTCTTCTGAAATGCTTTTCTCTGGTAAACCTTTTCAACTGGTGTATGCGAACATAAAGTATGAAAAACGTTTTGTCACCCAAAGTATATTGAGACTATATGTTATGTGCATGGTGAATGGTTATATGCGTTATACAACAGGGATGAAATATGTTGGTCTCATGTACTATCAAATCAGTAAAATAGTGAATTAATGTCCAAACATAATTGTTGTCCCTCTGGAAACATAAACAAATCAACATAGGAATGCATACGAAACATCTGAATGTATTTTCATTATTTTCTGTGAATGACACATAATTAAACTGTAACTTTGAGAACCTAAAGCATTATTTTCCCCGAGTGATCTGAATTATTCGCTGTGTATGTGTGGTCGACTCAAGCTCGCTAATCGCATAACTTTCAACATTGAGAGCCTCGTTATCAAACCCGGATCGACGTTAATTTCGTCATCCAGGGATTTGTCTATAGAAGGCGATGTTCTTAGTCATGACGGCGAAAACAAACTGGCATTATTGATGCCGTGGTCCATGTGTTTTCGCTATTTCACCCAGAAATTCAGTTCTGTGGTATTTGGTACACTTTGATTAAATTTTATTGAAAAGTATTTCTTAATTTTTAATTATCTGTCTGTATTTGCTCAAATTTGTTTATATAAAGACAAACATTCATATTTAATAAAACAGCTCACAGTTTTAGACATACACAACTATAATTAATAGTAAACTGTCATTCTATACTACTTTCTGTGAATAAAGATCTATATATGTATAAAGCAACTAACCTGTAGAAATTGCAGCTTGTACTATTGTTTCTGTGAGTAAATGGTTATTTGTACACTAGTTCACCATTAATCTAGATGCAATTCAACGAATGTGGTTATGTATAACCCTTTAATAATTATATATTGTTTTTTTAATGTAAACACATGCATAGAAGTGTACATATTTGACACATTACATGAACGGACTGCTTAGTTTATAAGTGTCAGACAGATTAACACTAAATTTGTTCCCTAAAACAGGCACGTAGCCAAGATTGTTATTTTGTAGATGTCAATCGACTACCCATGGATGGCTTTCTATTTGTTCAAGTTCAATTTCATTCACATACTGCTCTCCTTGAATAGCATTTTGTGTTGCAGTAAAGTTGCAGTTTTACAAAGTTTAGACCGTTAATAAATTATTATTGAACGCAATGACTCCTACGCGCGTGAAATAATGAATAATGCAACGACATTTAGACATTAAAGGTATATTATATACATTCTAGCAAACTTGTGTGACTCGAACTCAGACTCAAGTCACCCGTACAATGAGATACTAGCCCATATATCTCGAGTATTTTTTCACTTAACTTTGAACCTTGACATATGTATAAGGTTTTCTTTTTTCGTTTGAATTTTGTAAGTGACTCGTGACTTGGACTCGGACTCGACATTCGTGACTCGTGACTCAGACTCGGACTCGACCCACATGACTCGGGACTTGGACTCGGACTCGGACTCGGACTCGGACTCGACACTGGGGACTCGGACTCGAGGTCTGAGGACTCGAATACAAGTCTGCATTCTAGTGACATTACCATTACACAAGTACAGGCTCGACTCGAGCATAATATTGCTCATAGGCAAAATGACATATACTTGACACTGGAATACACACATAGAAAGTACACAGAGGAGAAATAGTCATTCAAGTAGACAAGAAAACCAGAGAGTGGAGAAGAATAATCCAAAATGGAATGAAAGGAGGGAGTCAAGGTCACTAGCAGGGGACAAAGGAAATAGACAAGAAAACGATTAGTGGGTAACAAATACACGGGTTTTTTGGTGTCAGTAAATAGTGAAAATGAGAAAGAAATGATTGGGTCAGAAAAGGAGAGCTAGCTGAGGGAAAGGACATAGAAAAATGAGAAGATTTAATAGTAAAATATAACAAGAAAGAGGAGAGACAAAGAACTATGTTTAACTAACAGGAAACACAATCAGGAACTGAAGAGCATTTAACCAAAAGTAATTAATTATTCCATGGGGGGGTGTGAACGGTGCGAAGACGCTGGATAAACATCTTATCTCTTTCTTACACCAAAAAAGTGCACCAAAAATGACTGAATGCTGGAAACGGCACCAGACAGCATTAGCATCATCGTAAAGTTCATGACTTTGACAAAGTATTTGATAAACAAAAGGGTGTTGACTATCTTTGGACCTCTTAACGTTCAAACTTTGTTCGATTTCTATGGTATCATAACATGTTTTTCGGTTAATCATTTCTTAAATAAAGTCACGCGATGACCAAAACAGACATACAGTCAAGATTGTTATTTTGTATGAAGGAGACCTACGTAGATGACAATCACGCCCTTCATGGATGGCGTTCTATTTGTTCAAGAGTTCAATTTCATTCACATTCATTTCAATGCTGTCCTTGCTTTGCATTTTGTATACAATCCAGTTTTACAAATTAAGCAAGTTATAACAATTACAAAATTAATAACACTGAACGCAATGATATAGACTGAATATATTATTATAATTATACAAGGCAGCGATGGTCTGGGTGTCTGACTTCTAGCAATGGTTTCCCTTGAGGTTTTATGGTATTTTATTAGTGCCCCATACTCAATGGTTCATACGTGCGTGAATGAACTTAATGCCTAACTTTACATTTGTACAAAATGCAGTTATTGGCCCCATCCACGTTTCGAACATAGCAGGATTTTCAACACCTTCAAAATCGCCGAACGAGGGGCGGGGGAGCGTTAGAAATTTCCTCTGAACTAAAGTAGGGAAGATAAAGCAAAGGTCAACATGAAACAGAAGAATTGAACAAGAAAAGGACTAGGAGTATGGAACATTATTTTACTGGGGTTGCCAGAGAACAGTAGAGATGAGAGAGAGACAAATCCAGAATTAAAGAAGGAAGTTGGTCAAGGTCAACTGAGAACAAAGGAAATGGACAAAGAAAAGGATTAGTCGGTGAACAATACATTGTATTTTTAGTGTTAGAGAACAGTGAAAATAAGAGAGAAAAATAAGTAGGCCAGAAACGGAGAGGGAAAGAACTCCAAAACAAGTGAGGAAAGTAAAAGCAAAAAAATGGAAGTAAATTAAACTGACAAACAATATCTGTATGGAGATGTTATTAGGTAGTTTCTTCAAGGATGATCAGACCATGGGGTTGAAATGGTGTAAAGACGCCTGATCCACATATTTCTACATTGTAATAATGATGTAGAAATAGGTGAAACGAACATTTGATAGGAAATTATCCTACACAAAGTATTCTTCTGAAATAGTTTTCTCTGGTAAACCTTTTCAACTGGTGTATGCGAACATAAAGTATGAAAAATGTTTTGTCACCCAAAGTATATTGAGACTATATGTTATGTGCATGGTGAATGGTTATATGCGTTATACAACAGGGATGAAATATGTTGGTCTCATGTGCTATCAAATCAGTAACATAGTGAAATAATGTCCAAACGTAATTGTTGTCCCTCTGGAAACATAAACAAATCAACATAAGAATGTATATGAAACATCTGAATGTATTTTCATTATTTTCTCTGAATGACACCTAACTAAACTGCAACTTTGAGAACCTAAAGCATTATTTTCCCCGAGTGATCTGAATTATTCGCTGTGTATGTGTGGACGACTCAAGCTCGCTAATCGCATAACTTTTAACATTGAGAGCCTCGTTATCAAACCCGGATCGACGTTAAGTTTGGCATCCAGGGATTTGTCTATAGAGGGCGATGTTCTTATATAGTCATGACGGCGAAAACAAACTGGCATTATTGATGCCGTGGTCCATGTGTTTTCGCTATTTCACCCAGAAATTCAGTTCTGTGGTATTTGGTACACTTTGATTAAATTTTATTGAAAAGTATTTCTTAATGTTTGATTATCTGTCTGTATTTGCTCAAATTTGTTTATATTAAGACAAACGTTAATATTTAATAAAACAGCTCACAGTTTTAGACATACACAACTATAATTAAGAGTAAACTGTCATTCTATACTACTTTCTGTGAATAAAGATCTATATATGTATAAAGCAACTAACCTGTAGAAATTGCAGCTTGTACTATTGTTTCTGTGAGTAAATGGTTATTTGTACACTAGTTCACCTTTAATCTAGATGCAATTCACCGAATGTGGTTATGTATAACCCTTTAATAATTATATATATATTTTTTTTAATGTAAACACATGCATAGAAGTGTACATATTCGACACATTACATGAACGGACTGCTTAGTTTATAAGTGTCAGACAGATTAACACTAAATTTGTTCCCTAAAAACAGGCACGTAGCCAAGATTGTTATTTTGTAGATGTCAATCGACGACCCATGGATGGCTTTCTATTTGTTCAAGTTCAATTTCATTCACATACTGCTCTCCTTGAATATCATTTTGTATTGCAGTAAAGTTGCAGTTTTACAAAGTTTAGACCGTTAATAAATTATTATTGAACGCAATGACTCCTACGCGCGTGAAATAATGAATAATGCAACGACATTTAGACATTAAAGGTATATTATATACATTCTAGCAAACTTGTGTGACTCGTGACTCAGACTCGGACTCGAGTCCGACTCGAGTCACTTTTTTGGTGACTCGAACTCAGACTCAAGTCACCCGTACAATGAGATACTAGCCCATATATCTCGAGTATTTTTTCACTTAACTTTGAACCTTGACATATGTATAAGGTTTTCTTTTTTCGTTTGAATTTTGTAAGTGACTCGTGACTTGGACTCGGACTCGACATTCGTGACTCGTGACTCAGACTCGGACTCGACCCACATGACTCGGGACTTGGACTCGGACTCGGACTCGGACTCGGACTCGACACTGGGGACTCGGACTCGAGGTTTGAGGACTCGAATACAAGTCTGCATTCTAATGACATTACCATTACACAAGTACAAGCTCGACTCGAGCATAATATTGCTCATAGGCAAAATGACATATACTTGACACGGGAATACACACATAGAAAGTACACAGAGGAGAAATAGTCATTCAAGTAGACAAGAAAACCAGAGAGTGGAGAAGAATAATCCAAAATGGAATGAAAGGAGGGAGTCAAGGTCACTAGCAGGGGACAAAGGAAATAGACAAGAAAACGATTAGTGGGTAACAAATACACGGGGTTTTTGGTGTCAGTAAACAGTGAAAATGAGAAAGAAATGATTGGGTCAGAAAAGGAGAGCTAGCTGAGGGAAAGGACACAGAAAAATGAGATGATTTAATAGTAAAATATAAAAAGAAACAGGAGAGACAAAGAACTAAGTTTAACTAACAGGAAACACAATCCGAAACTGAAGGGCGTTTAAACAAAAGTAACTACTTATTGGGGGTTGAACGGTGCGAAGACACTGGATAAACATCTTATCTCTTTCTTACACCCAAAAAAGTGCACCAAAAATTATTGAATGCTGGAAACGGCACCATACAGCATTAGCATCATCGTAAAGTTCATGACTTTGACAAAGTATTTGATAAACAAGAGGTTTTTTTTTGTACCAGAACCCGGACGGTACTATGTAAATATTGTGTTGACTATCTTTGAACCTCTTAACATTCAAACTTTGTTCGATTTCTATGATATCGTAACATGTTTTTCTGTTATTCATTTATTAAATGGAGCGTTAGAAATTTCCTCCAAACTAAAGTAGGGAAGATAAAGTAAAGGTTAGCATGAAACAGAAGAATTGAACAAGCAAAGGACTAGGAGTATGGAACATTATTTTACTGGGGTTGCCAGAGAACAGTAGAGACAAGAGAGAGACAAATCCAGAATTAAAGAAGGAAGTTGGTCAAGGTCAACTGAGAACAAAGGAAATGGACAAAGAAAAGGATTACCTGGTGAACGATACATTGTATTTTTAGTGTTAGAGAACAGTGAAAACAAGAGAGAAAAATAAGTAGGCCAGAAACGGAGATGGAAAGAACTCCATAACAAGTGAGGAAAGAAAAAGCGGAAAAGGAAGTAATTAAACTGACAACCAATATCTGTATGGAGATGTTATTAGGTAGTTTCTTCCTGGATGATCAGACCATGGGGTTGAATGGTGTAAAGACGCCTGATCCACATCTTTCTACATTGTAATAATGATATAGAAATAGGTGAAACGAACATTTGATAGGAAATTATCCTACACAAAGTATTCTTCTGAAATATTTTTCTCTAGTAAACCTTTTTCAACTGGTGTATGCGAACATAAAGTATGAAAAACGTTTTGTCACCCAAAGTATATTGGGACTATGTTATGTGCACACCATATATCCCCAATGGTGAATGGTTATGTGCGTTATATGCATACTTACTAGGATCAACAAATAATTATGCGACATATGTATAGACTTCAATGAGTGAATGATTATAGCTTAAAATGGCGGACTATGGGTGGATCATTCCAACACGGCGCCATACAAAGTAAACATCGCCGTAAAGTTCTTGTGATAAGTATCTGATAGAGAAAAGATGTTTTGTAAATAATGTGTTGACTATTTTATTCAATGTCTACGGTATCACAACATGTAGTTCTGTTATTCATTTATTAGGCCCCCAAAAAAGTCTCCAATTTCTGGTCATAGGTCTGCTTCAAAATTGGTGCGGTGAAATACGTGATGAGACTATGAATGGGATTTTTTGGGGGGTGTTTGTTATTGTTCGAAATTGACATTATTGTTTGCAGTATTATCTGTACAGATATTACTACAATAGTACAAAATTGCAATGAAGTGTTCGATGAAAACGAATACGGGGGTTTCGGCTACATGTATATTGATAATTATTGAGACACTGAGTTGTTTGTTTAGTATTTACGATATATTGAAATAAACTTAAAACGCATGAACTGTAATCATTGTACACACAAATTTCATTGTTTGTTCCCAAGGGGTTTGAGACAATTTGTATGTGGATAAATGCCAATAAATGCAAAGGATGTAACGAATCAAGTTAATGCCCATTTATTAAATGTGTGCAACGATTCTCAAACGATTCAAATAATACGAAAACAAAGAACATCGTATTGTAGAATCAACCCATGTGTGCAAACCCTGTAGCTTGGCGCTATGTGCAAACACTACGTCGTCACGTACAATCATACCAAAGTGTAGAGTCCCTATGAAAATGTTCTTTAGTGCAAAACCACCACCGACCGACAAGAGTTAAATGACAACAGAACGTGCACTATTTTTATTGCCAATCTATACATCCCACAGATTAGACTAAAATGTTAATAAAATAATATTTACGTAATGATGAGGTAATTGGTTCTACAAACTGAGTTACATTACGAGCTTTCATGATGCATGTTTTGTATTTATCTGAAAATGCGAAGTATAGATCCTAGTTGTTCGTGTCGAGTTGTCACAAGGGTCGAGACATCTTAAACCCCCGCAGCGTCACAATAACATGTGAATAACATGATATTTACTGACGTTATGATGACGTACTTTGTTTTATTTACAAATTCATATTACGGGCTTTCATATGGTGCATGTTTGTAATTTATTGATGTGATGATGCTAAGTATGACATCATCCATCGAGAACTTTCACGTGTTAAACCTATGGGGTTTTGGCGGAAACAAGAAGAAAAATAATCGAAAGAAAACAATAGGCTTTCGGCGACCAGGCCGAAACCCTAATAAATAAATAAAAATAAAAATGCCGACTCGCAGGTTTGAGGCGACGCGCGATGTTCGTTGTTGTGGCTGTTTTTCAACATGGTATGATGACATATTTTGAACTAATTTGATTGAATCCAACCTGAATGATCAACTATAGCCCCAAAGTGAGGTTTTATAATTACCATGGCAATCAACAATCGAAGTAGCCTTAACCCAAGGCTGCTGTCGTAGTGCTAACTTAACACGGTACTCCCATCCCGTACCCGAGAAATTCAGCACACACAGTGCGCCGTCCCCGGTCCCTCACATGTACACTGTACAGCGAGATCAATAACTGAGTCAGGGATATGGTTTTTGTGCATTACGACTTCGTACATTCGAACTGACACGGTATGTACGTAATAATAGTAATATACAGTGTATTACTATAATGTATGTACATGTATACAATATGCAGATGGATCTGTTTATTGTGTGCATATGCGCGCTGGAATTCGGATAGCTAAATTGCGGGACAAAATCAGGGCCGGATTTAGGACTGGACAAGCTGGGTAGTTGCCCAGGGGCCTCCACAACCAGGGGCCTCCACATATTTCATGAAAAAAATAATTGCAAGGTAAAATGTAGGCTGACCTGAACTGTAGGCTGGTCTGTAAATATATGTATTGTACTATATTCTTGTTATGATTGATCATGATTGACCTGCTTGCTTGCTTATTCAGATTCTTTCTACTTGAAAAAAATTACTTTATGGATGACTGTAACTATGTCTTGTGACTCTTGTCACCTTTTAGTTTTTAGTATTCTAATGTAGAGTGGGCCTCCACTACTGAAGGCTGCCCAGGGGCCTCCAAATGCCTAAATCCGGCCCTGGACAAATTTATGCGATCAAACTGTTCCGACGCGCCTTGATCAAGACTACAATCTAAGATGTTATTTACCAAGGTTTGCTGGATTTTGTAGCCCAAAATCATACAACAGTTTGTGTTCCTTCCGTTTAGTTTGATATACTCAATTGACATTGCATTGTGAGGTATGTGCTCATTACATTATATTTATATTTTGCCATGGACTTCATTGACTTGAAATATATGTAACCTGAAACAAAAGTAAACAAATTATTTAAATATTACTTGTTTGTAAGTTGGAAATGGTACAAACATCCAAACATACCGTCTGACATGTAGACAAATTCCAATCTGCACAAGAAGTAGATATTTTGCAAAACCATTACATTTTTGTCAGCATCAATTGTAACTTTCTGATAATAATTATGGTGAATTAATTGGTTGAAAATCATCGAGAAATCTTTTAATTAATCCGTACAATTAAAACCGTAAATTAAAACCCTTTGTCACAATTCTAATATAAAATCACATTTCAAACAGAACACTATTCCATGCGTTCTTCTGCATTCACGTAAACAAACCACAAGTGTCTTTTTAAATCACAACCAGTGATTTTGGGGTTCATCGCAACAATAAAGACCAGCTGATATTATAATTAGTGAATCGTTTAGACTATTTTTGGTGAACTAAATGTGCTTCAAGATGTAACAACAAGCGATGTCATGTGTGATTGGGATGTATGTAGGCCACATTAATCAATACACAAACTATTTTCATATTTATATATTCATTTTCAGACAACTAATATTTCATTTTACTGTTCTCACTGAGGCACATCTGTTGAGTGCACATTATGTTGAGTGCATATTAACACGAGACAATTTGGCTAAGAGAAGGTATTTGGACATCAGCAACCATGGGGAACGCAGCAAGAATGATCGTGCTATTGCTTGCTATTGCTAGTATTACTGGTAAGTATACTGAACAGCAAAAGAAACGCAAGTCCGAGGACAACAAGACGCAAGTCTGAGGTCTTCAAGTTTTCAAACAGAAGACAAACCATTTTGATTCTAATCACTCATTTAATGAAAAATGCTTTCAATTTGTGAGCTGAAAGTCACTGTTGAATGTGAAAATCTTGCAATGCAATTTCAACAGTCACTTTCAGCTCACAAATTGAAAGCATTTTTCATTAAATGAGTTATTAGAATCAAAATGGTTTGTCTTCTGTTTGAAAACTTGACAAGACCTCGGACTTGCGTTTATTTTGCTGTTCAGTATATATTAATCAGCTATGGTTCATTCCACTATGGTTTATCATATAACAATCTCAATGAGCCAAGTTGAAGATATCAATCTAGAATGGCTGGAAAAGAGAACATACACTCAAAGTAACTATAATCATTTACTTGATGGTAACTGTTAGTGTTGGCAATTTATTGTTACGATTGGGTGCACACAGAGAAAACAAATACACGGTTTGCGTCTTACGTTTTAGATGTTTCTGGTGAACAATAGGTGAACCTCCTAATAATTAGGTAAAACATTACTAAAGCGTTGGGTAAAATGTTACCCAACAGTTGTATAACTTATTACTGTGATGTTTGGTAAATGTATTTGCTTAACTTTGATGTAAATGCCAGTTTGGTAACATTTTATACGCTTGTGAGGTATAGGTCTATATGTTTTACATCTGTTTTATGTAAGTGTCAAAACATTACTTTTACTGAGTGTTTTGTCCTTATATCAGCCTGTTAATATGGAAGTTGTTTTGTACCTGGCTCAGTTACAAGTGTAAGGATTTCCTAACTGGTTGAGGTATTTGAAGGTGAAACAGATGTTGAGTTTTGTAATAATATTCTTCTCCTTAGTTCATGTTAAAGGTCCTGTGAAATAGTTTTTTTTTCATTGTATACAATAAAGTATGCCTACTGGAACACATATTTGTCATTTGTAAATTTGTCCCCTCACGTTTATACCATAAAAATATTTATTTTAAAATGTAGGGGGTGCGCTTCGACACACCCATACCCCCTCATTAACATAAAATTCGTGACGTACACTGAGGCGATTCCCGATCCGCGATCCACAGCCCTTGCCCAAGTATGCGTCATATACAGCGCACCACTGCATGCAGAGTGTTGCTAGAGAAAAAGTTTCCTCAAGTTTTCTGTCAGGTTTGAAGCTTATTATTTTCGATAATGCCATCGAGGTGTGTCGCTGCAGGTTGCAGCAACACCACCAAAGACGGTGTTAGTCTACACCGATTTCCGTCTGATCCAAAATACAGACGTATTTGGACGACTAAAGTGAAGCTGACCATGTAGAGCGAAGTGGTCGGGACCGACGGAACACTCATTCTTATGATTATAGTGCACAGTTCGAGCAGACATGCTTTGAACGGGGCCTTCACAGCCAGTTCGGTATGGCTTATAAGGCCATGTTGCTACCAGATGCAATTCCAACGATATTCCCGCTAAGTAAGAAGGCTGGCAAGGCTCCAACGAAGAATAGAGGTGCTTTTTTAAAGCGAGAAAGACTCGGGGTAAGTGGCCATTTAATAATACTCCCATGCATAACCCAGTCCACGTTTCAGTGTTCACGGCATGAAAACATGCCGTGATTTTCCGCATTAATAAAATCATCGTGTCTGATTTTATATCCTGGCAAAACAAACATAAACATATTAAACCTTTCTCATTATGCCTGCGCTTGTTTTGAGTTTTTTTTAAATGATCAGAACTTTGACTCAACTGTTTCTGTTATTTCATAAAATAACACCGTAATGTTAGCATTGCCTTCGGTGTGTTTTCCGACCGCATGATGGGGGCTTGCGCTGCGTTTCACGGTACGTAGAAATTATCTGCCTTTGTGTACTTCACGAACGTTTCGTTAAAACTTCGAAAATTCGGGGGTAAATTTTTGATTATTAGATAAACAATTAATAATCCACTCGAAACAAAAAACATTTAAAATTGTTTTTAATTCATACCAATCAATATAACAGCACCAAAAAATAAAGTTTGGTAAAAACACTCTTCACAGGACCTTTAAGTCTTAATTGTTCGCCAGAAGGGTGAAACTATGTAGCCGATTGATAGCGCATAATGGCCGCGTCGTCGCTTGGCGTATAATTCATTATGTACATAATGTATTCATTATGTACATTATGTACATGTACAGTGGAGTGTCGTGATCGAGCGGTCTAGCTTACCGGACTCAAGTTCTGGTGTTAGCAGCAGAATGTGGGTTCGAATCCCGGCAGTGACACTTGCGTCCTTGAGCAAGACACTTAACCATAATTGCTTCTCTCCACCCAGGGGTTAAATGGGTACCTGTGAGGGCAGAGTTGGTTGATTAGCCCTATGCGCTGTAATGGCAACAATTGAGCTGTATACTCCCCAGGGAGCTGAGATGGTTTCAGGAATGATTTATGAGCCTTATGAGCAGGTGTAATAATATAATGCGCCTTGAGCACCACTCAGTTGGTGGATACGTGCGCTATATAAGTCCACACATTATTATTATTATTATTATTATTACATAATGTGGTACAAGACGTTTGTACGCTGTATTCATACAGAACTCGGGTAAACTTAAATTTTTAATCGTGGATCCCTAACCTGCACCAGAAGCCAGGATTTTCAGAGTGGGCGCGAACATTTTTTGGGGGGTAAATTTACCGACACAGAACTCATATGAACAGACAATTAATATACCGTTTTCCCCCAAAAAATGGACGAGCTCTAAAGTTGTTCAACCGGGGGGGGGGGGGGCAGGGGGGTCCCAATTATATTCAGTTTGCTATCTCCAACCCTCCCCATACACTATTTAAAACAACATTATATGTACCATTTTTCTGTTCGTTTTCTCTTGTTTTACCCATACCCCATTACCAGGGGTATGGGTATGAATACAATTTTAAGAAGATTTTAAGAAAATAAATACAAAGGTCACGTAATAATCTATGTGATTATCTTAGGTTTAATTGTATTATTGTTAGTATTATATATATATTTTTTATTAATGGGGAGGCGTGATAATTATGGGGGTTATTTCCAATACCGCCACCACCCGTCCTAAAAATTGGAAATCACTAATTGAAGTCCTGAATGCCGAAATAGAAATGAACCAGAACTAACTAAAGGCAGTTGTGAATAACATGAAAGAAATAATGATTGCTTGGAAATTAATTTGAACGCAACAATTTAGCAACAGATACCCTGATTTAATGGGATCATTCAAACGGTGTGGATTTGAATGGTGTTTAACGAAAATGAACAAAAATTGTTGAAATTAGCCGGGAAAACCTATATTTTTATTCTGTGGATTGTCATACACGCGACTGGTAACCATATACTGCACTAGCGGTCTAGCGCACCGAACTCAAGTTCTGGTGTTGCCAGCAGCAGGGTGTGGGTTCGAGCCCCGGTCGTGACACTTGTATCCTTGAGCAAGGTACTTAACCATAATTGCTTCGTCCTTCGGATGGGACGTAAAGCCGTAGGTCCCGTGTGTTGTATAATGCACGTAAAGTAGATTGTTGAGGCCGAGCGGTCTAGCGCACTGAACTCAAGTTCTGGTGTTGCCAGCAGCAGAGTGTGGGTTCGAGCCCCAGCCGTGACACCTGTGTCCTTGAGCAAGACACTTAACCATAATTGCTTCTCTCCACCCAGGGGTTAAATGGGTACCTGTGAAGGCAGAGATGGTTTGCTCTCTATGCGCTAGAAATGGCAGCAATTGAGCTGTATACTCCCCAGGGAGCTGAGATGGTTTCAGGAATGATTTATGAACCTTATGAGCCTTATGAGCAGGGATAATAATATAATGCGCCTTGAGCGCCACTTAGTTGGTGGATACGTGCGCTATATAAATCTATACATTATTATTATTATTACACAGCTCAAGCTGCAGAGGCAGACATTTTTTTAGTAAATGCTCAATGAATATCAGGCATCAGTGTTGCTAAACTACAACTATTGAAAACGGTAGATCTTCCTGAATAACATCTATTCAAAAGAATGTTTGTCTTCCTCTTCCAAGTATTGAACAACCCATACAGCGAAGGCGTATGAAAATAAATAACACAAAACATCTAAACACAGAATAACATTCTATCAACATGAGGATGAAATATTTAACTTCTCTTCTCCAAGTCAATGAAATGTCGTATATATTTGTTTCTTTTTCTAGGACATTTGTGTGATCTCGGTGATGAAATACCAGTTACCGTTGGCCACAGACCGATCACGGAATTTAAGAGCAAACCTGTCGATCTAATGAGTTTGCTCATCTCTGAACATTTGTTGGATAGCGAAAATGAGTGCACTTCACAGGAATGGCAGTGTTCCGATCATGAATGTATTCCATTGGAGAGTAGATGCGATGGAACGCCGACTGCCTCTTAGGGAACGATGAGGAAGACTGTGAAGGTAAGGATATGCAGCATTCGCTCTAGCCTGAAAATCTTACATCACGCTTCGAGGCTTTTAGTAACGCCAAATATCGGCCGCCCAGCCACGCGCAATATCTCCTGCGATATTTGAATGGCGGAAGTACAGGCGCGCATAGTTGGGTTACATTCGTCCATCAAAGCGTGACGTCAGATCTTTGGCACAACTTAGCTAATGAAATCCCTTGAATGGTATGCCCAGAGCCTGTCTGTATCCTTGATAGGATAACATAATGATGCTTGATATGCGGCCGAGTGCACTCCCTCCCATTGTGTCTTTATTGTGTTCCAGGAATCTTAGGAATCCTTAAGAGGATTTCGGGGGGGGGGGGGAGGTCCGTTAAACAATACAACAGCGTGTTAGTGTATAGGGACATTTGGGGGTGGCTCTCTGCCGTATACCGAGCGTAGTATATAGAATAAAGACTCCTAATTGGTACACAATGGTCCAGCTTTCTCCTACCACAAGGACCTTTTTGTTTATTGTTTATTGCAAATATTAGGCACCCTTTGACCCGTCATCGGTGGGGAACCTATTTTGCAAAACTGTATACCAATGGGGTTCATATTATGCAACACACCCAATATGCACACCATGGAAGAATGAAGCTTACACCACTGGTGTTATTTTAACACTTCGGTATTTTAACACTTCAGCAGGGGAGATGTTTTGAGTAGGACAGCAGATATCCCCAACCCCTACCCTCAATTGTTATGTAACTGATTTGATGTATCTCCTACTTCCAAACAGACATCTTGAAGTAGCTCCTCTGAAGGTCACCCTCCGACGCTCTTCAATGTCCCTCCGATATAAAAATGAAGGAATGATAATTATGATAAAACCATTCTAAGTTGCCATGGTATCGATGTATTCTATATTATTTCCCTTTTGCTGAAATCAACATCTGCGAACGTTCAGATGATTGCATAATGGTTTGTCACAAAGATTACTTCATTATGACTAATTAGTATATATATTTGTATTGTAACTATAATATATACATAACAGCAAAAGAAACGTCACCCCCTAAATTTTGATAACTCTGAGAACGTGTTTAGCTTATGCGTCCTCTGACGTCATGCATGACAAATTTTGAGGTCAACCAAATTTGCCACATTGTGTTCGTGTTACACTCCATACTCATAATATTCTTCATTAAACAAATTATATTAATTATAAAATGAAAATAATAAATATTTTTAAGGGTGACGTTTCTTTTGCTGTTATGTATAGATTATCAAAATCACTTTTTGTCATTTCGGAAGACATGACGGCTTTATGATTAAGAAAACAAATTTGAGAATTAATTAACCACCGTTTGTGACAAAACATCCCACATTCAATAGAGGGCGGTGTTCTTAGTCATGACATTGAAAACAAACTGGCATTATTTATTATTATTATAATTTATTATTATTTAAACTTATTTATACACGGTAACCCATTCAACCAAGGTTGTTTTTCAAGGGGCCGTGTTTCATAAAACTTCTGGTAAAATGTGAACATTACATAAAGTAAAATAAATAATTTAAGTCCATGAAATTCAGTTTTGTATTAAAGTACACTTTTATAAAATTTTGTTCAAATGCACTGCTTATCTTTCGATTATCTGTCTGCATTTGCTAAAATGTATTCGTAAGACAAAACAAATTTTAGAAATGAATGATAAAACAGTTCAGCTTTAGACAGACACAACTAATTAAAGGGACAACATCGTCACTATCAGATCAGACTTTCAACAGGGCATGGAATCGATGTTCTAGTTTATGATAAACACAGTGACTGCAAATTACTGGCTCATTTATGCAGCAGCAACGGTAATATAACCTTATTATGTGGGACATTATATTCAGTCACTGAGCTTAATCTAAAACTAGCACTTCAATTCCATGCCCTGCTGATCGTGACGATACTGCCCCTTTAATGGTTAAATATGTTGATTGCATAACCGATCATACTGACATATTATTGTTATTGACATATTATTTCGCTTATTCTCTGGTATGGAAAAGGGTATTGGCTAAGAAGCAGACGTTGGGTCATAAACAAGTGGAAAATACATTGAATTTGTAAAAATGAACAGCAGTAGCGTAGCCAATTTGTGACTGTGTCGGTGGTCTACCCCAGAGGTTTTGTCGGTACCCGTCAAAAACGGGAGTGTCAAACTAACACCAGAGATACCAAAATATTATTTCACGGTGTTTATATTTGGCGAATTACCAATATTAACACCAATGGTGTACTTAAAAAAAAACAAGGAGATTTATCCCCGAAAAAGACTCAAACCTCCAAACCTAAAAATTAGGGCTACGCCACTGAGAACTTCACTGATAAACAGACAGACGAACAAACAAAAGAGAGGAAGGGGAAGGGGGAACTCAGCATGAACAAGGCACTCATTAAACAATATTTCTATAATAAGAAGGTAGAAATTGTACTGTTGCGAGTACTCTCTTTGATTCACGATACACTTTAAATAACCATCTTGTGGAGTTTTTAGGCAAAAAAAAGTCAGGGAAATACGTGATACATTGCTTACGCAGGGACCAAATTTCCCATATACAAAGTATGGTAGCTAAGAGAGGCCTCACAAATCAGGCAAACGTTCATACCCCTATGTGAAAAAGTCGTTTAAAGCACAGCACGGCAGAATTTCAATCGATCCAGCAATTTTGGCTGCAATTGGACATTTGTTTCATAGCACGGACGCGCATGGAGACCAGAAACCGGAGACTTTCTTGGCCTTAATGAGAAAATAGTGAAAATGAGAATTAGTCTTTCATAAATTCGAACTTTAAGTTATTTGGATTTTCCTTAAAGTGGTACTATTCAATTATTTTTTTAGGATCTCAAGCAATGGTTTAATATTATCATTGTGGTGGAATTACTAATAACCAATATATGGGGGCCATCGGCATCCAGCAATCACTTGCAGTAGTGCGGGTGTTCCCGGCATGAAGAGGAAGTCCGTTCGGTTGGAAATGTACCGCTCCATATATACACGTGTATCACTTGGGTAACGCCCTAACTCAAAGACAGACAAAGAGGACAGACCGTGGACAATGACTGACAGTGTAAATATATATCGCCCGTGTATGGAACAATTTCACGGTAAAAAAAATAGATTTAAATGTTGAATTGCAATTATTCTGTGGTTAAGGAAGTTATAAACTTTCATTTGAGACATTGAACAAAATCCTGTCAAGGATTAGTACCAGTAAAATAAAAACTCAAATTAATAAAATGCTGGCCCTCTGTTTTGGGCAGTCTTCCAATTGGCCAGCGCGGCCGTCAGTCAAAATCATAAAATTCTGTTTGTTTGTTTGTTTAAGTTCATTTCATTTTATTTATTGATTTCACAGGTAGAAAAACAAATAAACACAAATTTACATTAAATGAACAGAAACAGAAACAAAGGTAGCACCCCTATAGGATTACAAAAAAGTAAACTAAATTACTATCGAGTTGATCGCCTGATGCTACCACTTAGGAAGTAAACAAATATTGAATCACACAAAGGTACACTTTGAGATATAAAAACAATACTAAAATAACAAATATTAAAAGTTACTACTACACAGTTTGAGTTAGGGCATCTCCTAGGCCAGGGACTAATAAATGTTTTCTAAGTGAATTAATAAATAAAGATAAACCATAAATAACTGTGTCTTTAACATCTGCTGGTAGCACTTTCCATAATCTTGGAAATCTATTGAGAGAATGATGAGCAGCATTGGACCTTGCCATTTTAATATGATATTATCTTAAAAAATTTGTTCGCTTTTTAAATTTTATTTGTTAGGTCTCTCGAGACACACACGGGTGATATATCTTTAACACTCCGACGAGGGAGGTACCTACCACTTTATTCGAACGTGGTACCTAGCCACTTTGCTGTGGCACCCCTATTAATGATATTAAAAGTATTATCTATACATTCCCAATTAATTTGTTACATCCAAATGACTTCCACACATGCCCTGCTATGGTCTAGTATTATTTACAACCCCAGATGACACACGACGGCTGTGTAGTGTGGCTCTCTCCTGTATGACCTGGCAAACACCAAACAGCCATATACTTATGCAGCATATCTCTCAGCCATATCTCTCCAGTGTGTAACCATGGTGTAACAGAATGCAGACACTCTGTCTGGGGGGGTTGGATGGGTTATGCCAGGCACTGGCACGCCGCAAGACATCAAAGAACACATCCAGATGCCAAACAGATGGTTCCACTTATCAGAGGGTTAGATCTGGGTAGGTCTTTATGTGTACACAATGGATGGTTGGTTTTGTGCACATACATATGGCAGCAATTTCTTTTCCGGCCCAGGAAAAAAAAACTACACAGCTCTGGGAACTGACACCCCTTCTAAGATATGTGGAATGGTCTCCTTTAGGATATCAATGACTCCCAGGCATGTGTGGCTTTTTTTTCTGGGAAAAACAATGAAATAAATAACTTCTGCCACATTGATGTGGAGGTCACACTCGTCGGAGGGTTTTAAATGGTTTAATTATACAACTCAACTGAGATAACGTAGACAATAACTTCCCTGGTAACCAGTATAATAGGCTAATGGCACAATAACGCATGCAAATCAGCGATATCATCAATATGCGAATATGGCGACAGCTGCCGTTTGTGCGTGGGGCAGGTCGCTGTTCTTTCTGCAGCTTGACGAAGTGTCAATGACTTTGAAATTGGCAGATAAATCTGATTTAAAAAAGGTTCTTCAATAATTAATTCACCGATAAGTTCGACTAGCATGGAATTTTTTAATTTTGTTTGCTCAGAAGCAAAGCCTTTCTATATAATATATAGTAAATCACGGTCGTGGAGGATTATTTTTTTAGGAAAATAAAGTCAAACATTCATTTTTATTATACAAATGCTGACGGGTCGCCCGCAACACTTTGCGAACAGAGTGGATATAGACCTAACATTTCAGCATGGGAGAAAACATGAATGAAATCACAACCCTTTACCTGCCCTTAAGGGTAAAAATGGGGTCAAATATTTCGCTTTGGGGCAATATTTTTTTCTTCATAATTATTTTTCTTCATATTATATTTCCCTTGTATTTCTGCATACACCAAGCATTAAATTCAGCCTTTAATTCATTCAGTCTGCATTCCTGCTGTGTTCATATTGTATGTGAGTAGCAATGTGTCACTGCGGTAGCCTCACTCACTCATTTCTTAGGCCCAGTCACTAATCTAATCTTATCTAAGATCAGTGACTAATCTATAAAAAATAAAAAATAAAATAAATAAATAAGAAAAACAGAAATCCGAGTCAAAAATTTATTTTTGCACCCGATACTCCAAATTTGTGTCAGTAGATAACGTCTCAACAGGATCAATTTCATCTTGCTATTAACAAGCACAGATTATAATCTGGTAGTCTGGATTACAATTGGTGTCGTTTTAACCCTTTCGATCCCACGGGCTCTAAAAAGAGCCTTTGTTGTGATACGCTTCGATCCCGTGGGCTCTAAAAGGTGCCGGGAATCGGCATGCCCTTGACGACCACGGCTACTTAATTCACCACCTGAAAATGCTTGAGTGGTTTTTTTGGTTGGCGCCCTCTATTGATAGGAATGAAGCGTATACAAGTTCATGAAAAGAAAAGCGCATCACTTTTTGCGGTTTTACCGGTGCTAGCGTCCACTCGCTTTCCACAACGGTCACTTTTTAGTTGCAATCATGATGGAAACGGACATAAATGATGGCATTTTGGCTGAGATTTTGGCAGACAGTGGCTCAGAATCAGATGACGAAGTAACGGATGACTACAGCACATTAGAACTAAAACTTCCAGCGGAATTCGTTCTTCAAGAGGTAGGCCTAAATCACAGTAAAATGAATAACTAACACTAGTAGTAGTAACACTAACAGTTAACGTTACTCTTCCTGGCCCAATGCAAATTAATGTATTTCACTTATTTTCCTAGGCTATATCGTAAATATTGGATGCAATTTTTTTATGTGCTCAAGGGGGTACAACTATTGGAGTTGAGGAATGTAAATTTAGAAATTGGATCCCTTTAATAGGATTGACCAAATCCCACCCCCTGGACTGGGTCAACAAAGTCAAGTGAAAATGTACCATTTTTAGTAGTTTGTTGGGGTAATGTTTGTATTCATTGAAACAGCAAGTTGATGTATAGATTTAGCATAGAAATTTTAACATCCACCCATAGCCGGTCGTGCTGTTTAGCGTCAACAAGCCGAAAATGCACTCTTACTCGTACTCTTAGTCTCAAGCTTCCAAAAGAATAGCCTCGTATTCGAAAGGCCCTTATAAGTCGTATTATGCAAGAAGTTGGGGGAATTCACATTCACAATCCCACATTAAAACGAAAATTTATCGACAACGAGTTTTGGAGAGTGGATGGAAGCCGCCATACTTCTTTTCTCAGCACAATATTCATTGTGCGCATGACCCCCTGTGGCCTGTGCACATGCAGCAAAGTAGCATTGAGATATTGTATTTACAAAGGACCGAGATTATTAAATCCTCCTTTGCAGCCTACCTACCAAGGTGACAGCCGGCCGAGATCAAGGGGAACGATGAGACCATTAAGTGTGTGGGAACTGTGCAGTTCACTGGAAATCCTGTCCCCACCGGCGACTTTGCCACACTGTCGGCAGTGGAGATCTTCAAGCTGTATTTTTGTGTCAACTCGTGTGGGATATGCTCGTCGACGAGACTAATCGCTATGCGCAGCAAACAATAGACTCAAATCCTGATCAACAATTCTCCTGGCACCCAACCAACATTCCAGAAATGATGGCATTTGTGGCACTTCTCATTGCTATGGGCATAAACAAATCCTCTCGATACAAAATGTACTGGTCGACATCTGAAGTTATTCACATCCCATTCTATCCGTCGATCATGTCCCGTAATCGGTTCAGTTCAATTCTTCGGTTTCTCCACATCTCAAATAACCAAATTCCTCGTAGAGCCTTGGCTAAACGGGACAAACTTTCCAAAGTTCGGCCCTTGATAGAAGTCCTCGTCCCGAAGTTTCTCAACCTGTATAACCCTGCGCAGAATTTGTCTCCAGACGAGAGTATGTTGAAATTCAAGGGACGCTTAAGTTTTGTTCAGTACATGCCTAAAAATCCTATCAAACGGGGTATTAAAGCATTCTCCCTGAACGAGTCCAAAACAGGATACACGTGTGCTTGGAAACTGTACACAGGAGCCAACCACTGCCATCCACCAAACCCAACAGTTGCAGGAAAAGTCGTCATTGATCTGGTCCATGGACTTGAGAATAAGGGACACGTAATATATTGTGATAATTACTATAGTAGCCCAGCTCTTTTAGCTAAACTTGCTAAACTAGGATTCAGATGTTGTGGAACTGTTCGTTACATTACACAGGGAATACCCCAGGCCGCAAACCCCCAAAACCATAAAATGAAGAAAGGAGATGACCCATTTTTTTGGTGAAAGGTGGGCAATTGTGTAACGTTTGGCAAGACAAACAATCTGTAACACTTTTAACTAATGTAGGCAACACTGATTTGTCCAAAAATCAAATTCAGTGTAATAAGAGCACAAGTGCATTTCGTGATGTTATGAAGCCCAATTGTATTGAAGATTACAACAAAAACATGGGTGGAACTGATCTTGCCGACCAATGTTTGCTGTACTACAATCATACACACAGAATAATAATAATAATAATAATAATAATGTATGGAATTATATAGCGCACGTATCCACCAACTAAGTGGTGCTCAAGGCGCATTCTTTGACGTGCATTACACAACACACGGGACCTACGGCTTTACGTCCCATCCGAAGGACGAAGCAATTATGGTTAAGTACCTTGCTCAAGGACACAAGTGTCACGACCGGGTCTCGAACCCACACCCTGCTGCTGGCAACACCATAACTTGAGTTCGGTGCGCTAGACCGCTCGGCCACGACACTCAGAAGCTTGAAATGGTGGAAAAGAGTTTTTTTTCCACATGATGAATATCTGTATTGTCAATAGCAGAGTAATATTCACCAGCACAGCAGGGAACAAAAATGTCAGTAACCTTGATTTTCGTATAGGGATTGTACAGGGCTTGCTGTTGGGTTGGGAACGTAACGCAACAAGTCAGTTGAGATACCATATTCCTATCGAGTTGACAGGGCAACAGCACTATCCTGGCAAAAACCCCAATGGAAAGAAACGCGACTGCATTGTTTGCAGTAACCGCAAATTAGGCAGGCGAAAACAAAGATGAACTGTAAACAATGTACACAACCTATATGCATAGTTCCTTGCTTTGAGAAATACCACATCACTTGATTGTAAATCTGTACTATTTGCCTTCAACCCCCCCCCCCCAATTCAACGTTGGGAAAGGTCAGACAAGCCGCAGATTGCAGTCCAAACCAACATTGAATGAGGGGTGGGGTGGGGTGTTAGCATGGATTGTGATGTATGTACACTGAATACAAGTAAATGGTTCATTTCCAAGTAGAAAACCAAAAACAAAAATCCCCAAAAATCTCATCCAAGTTATTGTTTTTCACATGGAAAAGAAATCTTATACATGTACCGTATTTGCATGAAATATCACCCATTTGTATTACTTTTCTTCAGTGTAAATAATGATCTAAATATTTTTTTGCTTTTACACTTAAAAAATCTGCACAATATGTTCCTCCCTTTGTATACTCATTTTTACCATCAGTTTAACATACAAATATATCTGAGCATTTGGTATGTACAGTACACATGTAAAAAAAAGTGTCTATTACTGCAGAGTGAGGGCGCACTTCAATGAAATTGTGAAAAACCCACTGTGCTGAAGTGACATTGGGCTCCTAATTGCTGTGGTAAAGAAGGGTACTCTCTTACATAACTGGCTGGTAATGAAAGGGTTAATAGCGCATGCTGCGGTAAGGAGGGGTACCGCCGTACAGAAATGGCTGGAACTGAAAAGGGTTAATAAATAGCTGATTTAGCTACTGTATTCATAGTGCATTGTTCTGTGATAATTATTATTCATTATTTTTACATACTTGACTCATTGAAGTTCAGACAAATATTGTTTGTGCTAAACCCCCTCCCCACAAAAAAAATTACGAAATGTGTTCATAGTGGCACCATGCGACTATTATCTCTTTCTTGAGTTTTGTAGGTTCTTAAAAGAACCATTTGGTTTCCAACCAAGGTGTTCTTTTAAGAACCTACACAACTTGTGAAAGATATTACAGTCACATGGTGCCACCGCAAACTTTATCGTATCTCATTCCACTATGCATAGCCTGAAGTCTTATTTATCACTAAATTACTAAGTTAGGTTATTCCTAGCAAAAGAGTGCCAAAAAAGGCTTGGTGACTTAGTCATAATTGTGTCTAAATTGTAATACTTGTGTTTTGTGCTAAGAAATAAACACTGCATGAATAAAACGCAAATCACACCACAGATTTTGGTGCACATTAAAGAACTTTTATTTGTTTTGACTTCTGTTTTACACTTCCACATTTGTGACCTACTCTCACAAAACCATAAACAAGTCATATTTTGTTGAAATAGAGTTTTTGGTATAGATGGAAAGAGGACAACGTTTAGCTTTAATTTGGCACCAAAATTATTGTTATATGTTAATTTTAGTACGGGTGGTTTTGTTCAGCTAAAGGAAAACACATTTTAAAATTGAGCATTTTTTGTTGTTTTCATGGTTTATGAGAGGAATTGCAGGATTTTACCAAGTGATCGATTTTTGTTCTGGCCAAAAAAATAAAAAATAACGGGGTGAAAGATAAGCGATTGTCACCAAATCCACCCAAAACTGCAAATACAAAATTCACTAAATTTTCACCCCCATTTTATTTTATCCGGTCATAGCACAAAATCAGCGTGTGTGACTTGTTTCTGGTTTCGTTGGAACAGGTCACATTTATTATTTGCAATTTATTCGTTTGTTGAAATGAAATACCTAGCAGCAGGTCCAAACAAAAGGAAAAACTATTAATTACCAGTACACCATAATTGCCAATCTCTGATCCAGAAACTAGGTAATGAGTATTTGTTTTATATATTTAATATCAAGGAGCATTACCGTCAAGTTTTCGTTACACTGGGCCCAACACCAATTTTCTAAACAAAGTGTATTTTAACAATATACCCAATCAGAAAAGAAAGTCCCCCCTTGTACTTTTTGTTCTAATTCACGAACTACTGAGCACTTTTCGGTCAAATAACGACTAATCAATAGAGAAACCCTCTAGGAATCCAGCCATACTCTTTATTTTGCTAAAAACAATTTTATGGATGAAATTAAGCAATTTATGTCCAAAAGTGCTGAAAAAGTTGCAATTTTGTGTAATGCCATGAGAAAGTGCACCAATATATTATTAACCAATTCTTTTGTTCACTAAACTTTGAAGAACATAACAATTATGCACACTAAGGGGGAGAAAAGATTAATGGTTATTTGACTGAAAAGTGCTCAGTAGTTTTTGAATCAGACCAAAAAGTGTTTTTTTTTTTTGGGGGGGGCTTTGTTTTTTGGTTGGGTGTATATTTACTCATCGCGCACAGTTTAGTATACACCATTTGCAAACATCAAAAAACAAAACTAGTGAATTATTATGAAATACCTTACTTGACTGTAAGTGAATAACAGTCTCAAGCATCTTGTGAAATAACGGCACATGGTGTGATGTGGTCCTCAAGAAAATTGGAATTTTGTATCAATTTCCGGCAATCATTGGAAAAACCCAACATTTTCAAACACTGACCACAAGACTACCAGAACAGCATTTAAAAAAAAAATTGGGGGGGGGGGATTTTCAAGAATGTATGACCACAAAACTTTAAAACAGGTCACCGTCACAATATTTACTATAAAATATGAATCCCCTAACCCATCCATGTTCGAAAATTACAGCAAAAGCAAATGATGTATACTACCTTTTAAACCGCAAAATGACAACGCATTTGGACATATTGCACATCAGTGTTGTAGGTCTCGAGACCGGTCTCGAGACCGGTTTTTCCTGGTCTCGGTCTTGGTCTCGGTCTCGATACCCTGTGGTCTCGGTCTTGGTCTCGGTCTCGGACCTCTCTGGTCTCGAAGATTTGACTGGTCTCGTGTCGAGACCAGCCTTTTTAACCACTTTGCAACACATGAAAATAATCGATTATTCGTTTTTGTTTTTATTTGGTTCCGTTGAAACGTAAAACGATTTCACATTTTGTTACCAAACTTGCAGTAGATGCCTACTTTCTTTCCCGCCCCCTGTGGTGCGATCGTCATCGAACCATCAACTCATGCACCACGCTTTATTAGGGTTCGATAAACTTGGGATCGAGTTGTGAGTGACATGTACTACCTGTTCGAAAGAACGCACGCTGTCGCCGCTGTATTAAGCATTCACATATGGTCTCGTGTGTGTGTACCAGTACTTCCTGCACATACAGTTGTAAACTTTTTGCGCGAGGTTTTGAATTGAAGTAATCAATATGTCAAGCAACTCATCGGTAATCAAGTTTGGTTTTAAAGACCACAAAAAATTCACCGACACAAAGGCAGGGAATAAGAAGCATTCAGCAGTGTGCAATTTCTGCACCAAAACAACTCGGATAAGTGAACGATCTGGAACAAGTCTGGCATTCACCAGGCACTTGAGCTGGGCGCACAAAGCCAAGTAAGTAAGCCTACATTTATTTTGTAATTGTTGGAAATTGTTATTCAAATTTAATGAATAAGAGTCACCCACTTTTTTAAAGTAATAAATGCCACAACACATTTTGTTCCTTCCTGGGTCGGGTTGTCATCAACTAATCTTTGTAAAGTCATGTTTGTTTTCCCCTGCTGGATCCCCTAATCTACATGGGCTGAACTTTACAAGTCAATCATCAGTCCACATTCATTGTGGTTTTAGACATGTCCTTGTGAAATAAAGTTTATTTGGTTTTAGGCTTCTTGCTATATGCATTGCCCTCCCATCTGTGAAGATTAAAAATTTGTTGTGCCAGTTCTTGTAATCTTCTTATTCTTAAGTTTTAATTAAAGTTATCATTTGTTATTGCTTTTTAAAAGGTATGAAGAGTACTTGCAGTCAGGGAAAAGTCTAAAAGAAACCAGCAAGCAACAGGGCATCACTGGATTCTTGATACCATGTGCAGGAACGTCTTCCGAGGGCCAGACTGCACAGAGATGTTGGGAATGCTGATGTTTTTTAAATGTAATGAAAGTGTTCGTTAAAATGGGCCACAAATGATAAAATATTTCTTTGTTTGTTAGATGGATGTAAACTTCCGATCAAAGAAATGGCAAAAGTTGTTGTTTTTCTTGTTTTCATGAGAATAAAAGTGTTCACAAAATCACACATAACGTTTTGTTTGACTCTTTTATTATGTTATTAATTGTATTTATGCAGGTCTCGGTCTCGGGCCTTCATGGTCTCGGTCTTGGTCTCGACGGGTCGGTCTCGGTCTCCGTCTCGGTCTCGGTCTCGGACCTTCCGGTCTCGGTCTCGGTCTCGGTCTCGGTCTCGGACTATCCGGTCTCGACTACAACACTGTTGCACATACATAAACACTGTAAGTAGACAAATGAAAAGTGGTCATGAATATTACATTTTCAATCATTCATTAAAGATGCATTATTTGACTTAATCACAGACAATGTTTTGTTCATAGTATTTCTTAATATCAACTCATAACAAACAAATTAAACTCATTGACAAATATAGGGGGGATGTTGTGTGTTAATCTATCATCAAATTGTTTTTGGATTGGTTGTAAATGCTTTTAATAGGTTCTATTACTGGTTTGATTTGTTAAAATTCCGCATGAACTCAACCAGAGAACCCATAGCGAGTGATGCAGATTTTGCACAACAACAATATTTAAGTACATTTCTATGTATTATAAACACCTGCAACATTTTCGGCTTCATCTCCTAATGGTTTCTGAGATATGGCCCTCCAAAGCTATGGTGCCATGCCCACTTTATGCAATTTTCAGCACAAAACTCATAAATTAACATTCGCAACTCGCCAGTGCAAAAAGTGGGCGGGGCACCCTATCTTTGGAGGGCCATATCTCAGAAACCCTTAGGAGATGAAGCGTAACATTTAGCCTGTGTTTATATGACATAAAAAAAAGGTACGTTGCACATTTTGTTTAGCAAAATTTGAGTTAGTCACCACGGGACCTCTGGGCGAGTTCATATGGAATGACCCATGTACAATTCCAACAAATTCGAACCAATTGAAAATCTTTGGTTTGAAATAGTCTGATTTGGGATGTTTAATTATTATCCTTATTGGCTATTTCCACTAGGGTATAATGAGACATTGGCAGTTTCGGCAATCGGCAGAAACAAACCTTGTTTTCCTTAATATGTTTTGTTTATTAACTTTTCAAATACACAATGTTAATGGCGGAGCAGAATCAACTCGGAGTATGCAATTGTATCAGTTTGTGACCTGTTGAGTACAGTTGCAACTCACAAGAATTACTACTACTACTTTGGTCATGAGGGTAGTAATTTTAATTTAACAATTATAGTCATTTATAAAATGTAATGATTGCATTGTAGTACCTCATTTAAATCATCTTCATTAATATTATCCAGTATGAAATGTGCAAAGCAAAAGGGACATGCAGCTATATCCTTTTTGTTGTTCTTTTGGAATTTGATATGAAAATGCAAATGTGTTCCACCTAACAGACATCATCTCAGTCTTGCGTTCATCTACAGAGCCACCACTAATGTAAACCAAGGGCTGCTTTCCTGTGCAAAATGTGGGAGTGTCCTTATCAAAAGTTAGATCTCTTGCATAATGACTCTTGGGTGCTGATATATGGACTGTTTGCCCTTCTAATAAAAGCAGCATATCATTCCAAGGCAATACTTGTGCGGTACAACAAAAATCGTTTAGAAACACAACCTCACTTATTTCTGCTCCAACCCAAGGCAAACGTACCTGTCACTGGATTGGTGAAGGTTTTGAATAATGTTATTTAATAGATTCAATAGAAACGTTTTGCCACAATTTGCTGGCCCGGTTATCTTATATTTCTGTATTTCCCTCTCCTATTTTGTAACAACACATATGCCGTATACAAATGTACTTGTCTCAATTTTATTTTGAATCAATATTTCTCGAGCACAGCCACACTCCATTGCAATTACAGCCAGCCTGGGCCTTCTTGGTGAAGGTGTTCAATTCATGTGAGAGTAGCCCGTTCCAGTTGTTCGTGTGCCCCGTGTAGCTCCCATGCATTCTGTGAAAACATAATTAGAGACAGTCCCTATTATATAAATATGACTGATTGGGATTATTTTTTGACACTTGGTAGTCAGGGAATGAAAGGGAAGTGGGGTGGATCAAGGAGTAGGTGGGGTGGAGGATGAGGAGTGGGTAAGGGGGGGTGGAGGATTCGGTGGGGGGTTGTATACACATTCAAATAGTGGATGTTGAACAAGAGGACGATAGGGTCCACTATTGACAAACGTCCACTATTGAGATTAGTGTACAAAACATATGGAGGTCTTCCCAAAAAGTTAAAGTACAAACAAAAGAGGACAATAGAGGGTCTATGACTGCAGGTATCTACAAAGCTGAGTGAGTGGGTGGGTAAAACAATAATACATTTCTTTGGCCGTGCACGGACAAGGGAGAATATACAATGAAAATGAATTGCAATCACGTGACAGTGCACACATTATGTATAAGCCATGTTTTGCACAATAGAAAGAGTGCTTAAAAACTTCCTTATACTAATTCCAGCTTAGGAACACTCAACTATAAATATATGGGACAGAAACTTGTGCAAACTGTATGGAACAACCACATTTGGAAACTATTTTTCTGCCACTTTTCTCGTCATATCTAACCTATATTACCATCAATCATTGTAAATGCGAGTACAAAACGTGATTTCAGCAGAGATAAATTCAATATGGTGTGTACATTTGACAATGATTTCTGCGACCACTCGTAGACTTTGCACAGAGTTCAAGAGTGGCGGCACACTGCCGATTTTGTATCAACATATGTTACAGTTTTTAAACGCAACAGCATTAAACTTACAGCTGGTGAAACTCTATATCGTGCTTCGGAGTCTATGTGCTTAGAAAAGCAAAACTACTCAATAGATGTAAACTATATGCTTAATTAGTATCAATCTTATGAACGAACCAGCGTCACTACAGACGTCTCGTGTGCCGTCTGGTTTGTTTACATGTGAAGCGCCCTCTTTCGTTATCAACGGATGCATGAAAACTTTTTATAAGGTGCGCATTGTCACCGGATACCACATGGCATGTGTATTTCATTGGACACTGAAGGTTTCACTGAACTGGCTAAGAGTCCACATAAAAGTTTGTCCAAGTCCAAAATAGATTATGTATAAAGTACAAATATCACATTTTTACATGACGAACCTAAATAAGCAATGATAATTATACAATAATTATGCATTATAACGTACCTGTATCACTTCTTCGTCCACTTTCTGGCCCCTGTTTTATAATGAATCGAGCAAGGTCCGTACGCCCTTCCGACTTCTGTAGATAAGGAAACGGAAACAACAACAACAACAACAACAACAACAACAACAACAACAACAACAACAACAACAACAACAACAACAACAACAACAACAACAACAACAACAACAACAACAACAACAACAACAACAACAACAACAACAACAACAACAACAACAACAACAACAACAACAACAACAACAACAACAACAACAACAAAACAACAACAACAAAACAACAACAACAAAACAACAACAACAGCAACAACAGCAACAGCAACAGCAACAGCAACAGCAACAGCAACAGCAACAGCAACAGCAACAGCAACAGCAACAGCAACAGCAACAGCAACAGCAACAGCAACAGCAACAGCAACAGCAACAGCAACAGCAACAGCAACAGCAACAGCAACAGCAACAGCAACAGCAACAGCAACAGCAACAACATAGGGAGAAAATTATGTACATCAGTTGCAAACGCGTCCTGAATCCTTTCTGTACCACAACTTTTGCCACATCGTAAGAAGTAGGTCTCGGTAGACATCTAAGAGGGAGGCGGCATGCAGTGCAACATGTCCAAATGTGTTGTGACTACAGTCTGCTACGACTGCTCTATTTATGTGTAAAATTAGCCGATCATGGCATTTGATCGGTTGAAATGATTAACCGACAAATACTTTACCAATAATCCACGAATTGGGTTAAATTAACTTTATTGTCCTAACAGTCTTACATAAGTCTCACACAAGTCTTCCATTCTCTTAAAGAAAAAACTTTCAATGTGAAACATCTGTCATTATAGTGGATGCTTGTAAATATTCAAACATTTCTGAGTGCCCGATACGAGCGCCTGACGGTGATTGGATGTCACCAGGGTTACGCGAAAACAAACTGTAAAGGCTATCGGTCTACCATTTTATAGTAGAAAAAAGACTCAAAGACTATCAGAACTTTACACGAGACGGTCTACCAAATGGTAGACCGTGTGCATGTTCTAATGGACAGGTTGGGGGTTAGGGGAACAGTATTTGGTAAACAGTTACACACTTTGAAGGGACCAGCCTAGTCCATTATGAAAGATGCACGTGTGCACAATGCCCGGCTCATTCCGCTGCCTATATATATATATATATATATATATATATATATATATATATATATATATATACCGGGGTGCAATTTTACAGTGTACTACTATTCGTCGGTGGCAAATCATTTTGACAACTGAGCAGCAGAGACAGGAAGGGAAATCAGATAACCGGGGCAAGCGAATTCGAATCGTGGAAGATGCGATACAGGTAAATTAGGTGCCTCTCTACCGACATTTGTTTTATTTCTCATTCCACAGCGTGACACAGACCAAGTTGCATTTCTTATTGCCCTGTGTATGTGGTTCAAAAATGAATTGCTCAATCACATTCTGCACAACATAATGGGATGCGCCAATAAAGTATACATTAAAAAGCATGATGTGGTAAGGAGGGGTACTGCCTTGCAAAGGCTGGTACTGAAAAGGGTTAATAAAATAGCTGAATTAGCTACTGTATTCAAAGTGCATTGTTTTACGATAATTGTTATTCATTATTTTTACATACTTGACTCATTGAAGTTCAGAAAAATATTGCTTGTGTTAACTCCCAACGTTTAGCTTTAATTTGACACCAGAATTATTGTTATATGTTAATTTTAGTACGGGTGGTTTCGTTCAGCTAAAGGAAAACCACTTTTGAGATAAACACATTTTAAAATTGAGCATTTTTTGTTGTTTTTCATGGTTTATCAGAGGAATTGCACGAAATAAAAAACAGGGTGAAAGATAAGAGATTAATGTCACCAAGTCCACACAAAACTGCAAATACAAAATTCAAAACATTTTCACCCCGTTTTTATTTTATCCGGTCATAGCACAAAATCAGCCTGTGTGACTTGTTTATTAGTTGCCTTCATTAAACGTAAACGCGTTTCGTTTACAAAAAATCGACAACATTCAAAAAGAAATTTTAAAAGAAAGAAACGATCGCGAGAAAACATATAAAAAATATAAAAACATTATCGAAACTTGCTCCATCGTAGAATCGATGGCTGAATTGGGCTGTATGGGAGCAGGAGCGACTGGAATTGCCAGTATTACTAGCGTCATAGCAGCGCCAGTAGGATTCGTTTTAGAAGGACTAGCCTTTGGATTAGGTGGTATGGCGTTTGCAATCAGATACGCAAAATATAAACTCGATAAAAAAGCTAAAAAACACAACGAGATTAGAGTTTTAGCCGAAAGTAAACTCAACACCATCAACACCATCGAAGACGGTCTTATAAGTCATGAAGAATTTCATTTAATTAATCAACGAGGAGCGAAACAAATACTCGCAAATGAAAGAAAACATTCGATCTAAATTTACTCCTAAAGACGCTCCTAAAGACGCTCCTAAAGATGTTAAACCTATTGTCGACATTAGTAAAGAAAAAAAAAGATCTCATAGAAAAACTTCTGAATTTAAAGTAAACTTTACTATAGAAAAATCTTATGAAAAACCCGCTTCGCAATCAACGCCGGAGCGGGTATTTACGCATAGTCAAGAAATACCTCCACCGTATAATTCAAATTTTAAAGTTTTTTTTACTATAAACGAGTTGTTTTTTCAACTAACTCTTTCATCACGAGATTATAATTTCTTTTAGCACTCCCTTCAACGCGGGTTAAAAAATGTATTTTTAATACATTACCGCATTTCGTACATATATTTGTCTTTGCTTTTGTACCATTTTTACATCTTCGACAAGGAACTGGTATACTTTGTCCGTGTCGAATACGCCACAAATGTAGCGCGCAAAGTACGTCACCAATCACACTTAGTCTATAACACTTTTCTGTTTTACCGACTAAAAGCCATTCGCACGGAATAATTCTTTTCGATAAATATTTACTTTCCATCCTTCTTTTACTATAATTCTACATAATATAAAATCGTTATTTCAATTTTTTTTCGACTAAAAAAAATATCTTTTTTTTTCTAAATTAATTATCAACATTTAAAAACAAATATTTAACTCACATCCATCGCCTCATCAACCATTTTTGATGACGTCATCAAAACACCCAACACCCCCACCCCACCCCCTTTTTGTTCAATTCTTATGCAAGTCACGCCACAAAAAGGGGTAGTGGGACAGAACCCCCTTTTACATACTACTCGACATGTTAATACGACACGTTAATGCGACACGTTAACACAACACTTAATACGACACGTTAACATGACATGTTAATACGACATGTTAACACGACACTTAATACGACATGTTAATACGACACGTTAAGACGACACTTAATACAACATGTTAATACGACACGTAAATACGACACTTAATACAACATGTTAATACGACACGTTAACACGACACTTAATACAACATGTTAATACGACACGTTAACACGACACGATAACACGACACTTAATATGACACGTTAACACGACACGTTAATACAACATGTTAATAAAACACGTTAAGACGACACTTAATACATGTTAATACGACACGTTAATTCGATACTTAATATATGGCAGCCCAGCTGTTAAAAAATATGTGATTATTAACACGTTAACAACACATAAACAACACGTTGACAATACGTTAATAACACGTTGAGAACATGTTAACAACACATAAACAATACGCTGACAGCACGTTAACAACACGTTAACAACATGTGATCTCAGACATCTGATTCACATAACTCTCAGCCATTTGGCTATTTGTCCAATTTGAACCGGTGAGTGTCATTAGTTCCCATTGGCTGCTGAGCACTTGGGTTAAACCATTTCTGTAAGCCTAGGGGGCCTACCACTATTCAATGTGCTAAGGATCCGCTTATGTCTTTGTCCCTTTTATTCATTTTTTGTGTATCCTATAAAAAATAAAACATTTGGATTGCAGTTTTATGACTTAAATTATTTTCATCAAGATAAAATCCACTACTGACTTTTTGGGGTAAACAAACACATTAGTGGACATTCTAGCTTTAAAAGTGCTATATACGAGATTCAGAACCACTAGATGTCGCACTAGAGCACCAGCATCGCAGACCAAAACAAATGTGTGGACTCACATGCACTAACATGCAGGTGCGGCCGTCCTGGCAACCAACGACCAGAGAAGCTCGGATTACAACACACACAGAGGGAGAGTGACTTCATTCTCTGCTCAGGACGCCATTAATCCACTATATATTTATATAGCAATTAGTTGTTTGCTGCTATATTAATGTTCTGAATGTCGTATATAACGCCTTTAACACCAATCATCAAGCTTTAGTTTTCTATCATTAAAAACATTAACAGTTGTGTGGGGAAAGTTACAGCAGTGGTGCTTGCTCAGTGCTGCTTTAGGACCATTGGAATGAATATCTGTCTTTGGAAAACAACAACCTTTTTTGGAGCGTTTTAATTTAATTTGGGGCTATGACCAGCAGGGGGCACATTATCACTAATCATGGCGCTTGTTAAAACCTAAACAGACCTCTTTTTGTTCAGACATTAGGCACTCATCAGACAGAATTGGGTACACAGGTGATATGACCCATTTTGATGGAATTTACAGCCTTCCAAAGACTTCCAGGATTAGAGTGAGAGCTTGTAATTAGGACATTTGATGTGGCTTTCCTGACAGCAGATGTACGCTGCTGTTACAGGCCTCAAGCCTGAGCTACATGTGAACAGATGAGATGTCCTGTGTTATACAGGAAACAGAGACAGAAGACGTTCGTTCAGCAGGCTGTTCTCTGTCTTTAATTAAACAGAATTTATGTCTTTCTTTTTCTCTTCATTTAAATAAACTTTGTCTCTTGTTCACAATTATCTTCTTTACAACCAATTTCACAATGAGCCAAACATATTGCAACACCAGGGTTCATATATTAAACTGCTGGAATAAAAGTACAGCACATGAACGTACAAATCTCTTAAGTTACACAGAAATACTCAAATGACCAAATCTGCTGTAAAGTCTTAATGTGACTCACATTCACCAGTAGCTTTAACACTTATTAAGCCTGTTTACCTGTTCTGCTGTTTTACTGCATATTCAAACGCATTTACAAAGCAGAAACAACAACATACACTATAGAAACATATTTGGTTATTTAACATTACTAAAATATCACTACAACCCGTTTACATTATTTCTATAGTAACTGAATGAGCAACTAGAAACACTGAAATACACCACCCATGAATCTCACACAGAATATATTGCAAGTGTATAGTTCATTGTTACCCCAAAAGCATCAGTTGTAAGTGCCCTTTCATATAGCCGTAGCACTTGTAGTTACATTGAATCCCCGAATCAAACATAAACTTGACACCATTTTTAAGATGATGCATGAGATGATGTAGACACAGAGCCGGGGCTCAGTGAGAAACAGAATTTACTTTATGTGGAAGAATTCACCAAGTGAAAGGATCTTTGTTAATAGCATTCCTGTCATCCAAACTGTGTCTGGGATTTTATCAGGTCTGTTTCACCGTCTCCAAGCCCCGCCTCTATTCTCTTCATCCAATCAGCAGCTCAGCAACTAATCATCCATGTCTGAGGCACATCTCAAGCTTTATCCTGTAATATTTCCCATAATTATATTCCTACATTACATCATTTCCTATAATAACATCATTTCCTATAAATAACATCATTTCCCAGCATTATTCTCAGTTACATACAGTTTCTCACTGTTTCTCTGTTCTTATCTGCACCTTCTGTCATTTCCAGCAGGCAGTTTCTGTATCTCTGGAGCTCCCTCCAGGGTCAAGCTCTTGCAGAATCATCCCAGCAGTTACCTTGTGCTCACACCAATAGAAAAGGAAATTAGACTGGTACTACATAGAGATGAATACACGAGGAGTGTGTTTAATAAAGCTGCCACTCCGAACACTGGAGTGCACTCGGGTACCCTTTTGACGGTTTGTGAATTCAGAGCGCTGAGAGAGTGACCTTTCATTTATTCAGAGAACCTCGTTCTTGGAGAGTTCAGAGTGCGCTCTTTGCACTCTGGCTGGGGAGTCGGAGCAGCAGAGCGTCTGCATTCCATTTCAGTTACTTGTATATATAAGAATACATATAAGTTGAAAGTTGGCAAATGTTAGCTAGTCGCTAGCTTGCTCCATTGATTGATGCTTATGTTTGATTATATTTTTCTAGTTGTTGAAGCTACCACAAGGCATTACGAACGCACCCTGAGAAGACATGGTCTCATTGGTGGATATGTCTTCCATCCTTCACCAGATAACAGTTTGGAATTAAATTTGGAAAACATATTTAGGAAGAAATGGCAGGTACAGAAAGAGGTATTGGAAAATAAAAATATTCACCAAAAGTGTTCACAAGTATTCTCTTCACTGTTATCTGATGATGATGATGGAATAATTTATGTGATCTTAAATGGTATCCTGTAATGATATTTTATGAAAATCGACACTTTGCTTTATAAATTGCTTTAAAAGGTATGTCTGACAGTAAAAGAGGTTCTTTAGGTCTAACATGAATGGATGCTGAACCATGAGGATACCATACTGAGTACAGTCCTGCATATAAAAGAGAATCTCTTATTAAAAACAATCTAAATAATGAAGCAGTCCAGCACATGTGAGATAATATGTATGGCTTTACAAAGTGCTGCATCAGATTCATTTGAAATTTGAAATCAAAGCACACATGGATAGGCTATGCTTTGTTATGCCTGGCTGAGAAATGGAAACATTGCAACAGCAATACAATATCCCTCCTTTGCCAGTACGAATCACTTATAATCCAACATTGACATTTGAAGTTTACTCCTTTTGCATGTTGTCAAAATTGGTGTGGTAGGCAGTGTCTGAAAATGATGACGTGTCTAAAATGGTCACATGACCTGAAGGAATGTACTGTAATGATTGCTTTGCTTCACAGTCTTTGCTAGGAAAACTAACAAGGTTTGTACTGGGGATGTAAAAAAACAGGGGGTCCTCATTAAAGAAACATCCTGAATCTGAAATTCTACCTTATAGTTATCTCATTTTAGGCAGCATTTAGGACTTTTCCCATTACAGACCAAGGGCAGCTCCCGAGTGTGCTCGGTGCTCCCAAGCGCCCGGCTCGGCAAACACGGAAATGCCCGGAAAAAACATAGCAGCGACTAACAGTGGGAAATCACGATGTTATGATGGTAGAGGCTCAGTGGTCGATGACGGTCAGCCATCGGCAATGGACGATGGATCGAGCCTAGTTAGGTGTTCGGGTATGTACCCGAAACACCTATTGTTTTTGTTCGTTTTTTTTTTTCCTTCTCCCCATCGATTGTCTACAAAAAACACATACTTGCAAACTTCACATGAACTTGAAACTTGGCAAGTACTTAGAACGTAACGCATAGATGAAACATGAGTTGTGACATCAGATGAAACATGAGTTGTGACGTCATGATGAGGTCATCAGATATCGAATTACGATAAATCAAAGTTTAATATTTTAAAAAATCATCTCAACAACCACAAGATGTAAATTCACAATGTGTACACCATTGTACAGATCGTTAATTGTCAAAAAATATTTACAAAAAGGTGACACCAATTTGACCTTACTTCCTCTCGAAACCGGAAGTCAAAGTTTAATATTTAAAAAAATCATATCTCAACAACCACAAGCGGTAAATTGAAATTTTTTGCACCATTGTATAGATTGTTAATTGTCGAAAAATATTTGTACAAAGGTGACCCCAATTTGACGTTACTTCCTGTCCAAACCGGAAGTCCAAATTTTATATTGAAAAAAATCATATCTCAACAACCACAAGAGGCAAATTGACAATTTTTGTACCATTGTACATATCGTTAATTGTCAAAAAATATTTACAAAAAGATGACCCCAATTTGACCTTACTCCCTATCTAAACCGGAAGTCAAAGCTTAATATTTAAAAAAATCATATCTCAACAACCACAAGAGGTAAATTCACAGTTTTTGCACTATTGTACATATTGTTAACTGTCAAAAATATTTACAGAAACATGACCCCAATTTGACCTTTACTTCCTGTCTAAACCGGAAGTCAAAGTTTAATATTAAAAAAATAATAATGCAAAGTTTCTTTAAAAACATTCTGACGTCATCATCACTGCCCTGACAAAACTCGAACACCTATGTGTTTGTAATATCACAAACACTTCCGTCTAGTTAGGTGTTCGGGTATGTGCCCGAAACACCTATTGTTTTTTTGTTTTTTTTCCTCTTCTCCATCTTCTTCTCCCCATAGATTGTCTACAAAAACACATACTTGCAAAATTCACATAAACTTGAAACTTGGCATATACTTAGAACATAACACGTTGATGAAACGTAATTTGTGACGTCATTATTAGGTCATCAGATATCGAATTAAGATAAATCAAAGTTTAATATTTAAAAAAATCATATCTCAACAACCACAAGAGGTAAATTCACAATTGCTTTACCATTGTACAGACCGTTAATTGTCAAAAAATATTTACAAAAAGATGACCCCAATTTGGCCTTACTTCCTGTCCAAACCGGAAGTCAAAGTTTAATATTTAAAAAAATCATATCTCAACAACCACGAGGTAAATTGACATTTTTTGTACCATTGTATAGATTGTTAATTGTGGAAAAATATTTACACAAAGGTGACCCCAATTTGACCTTGCATCCTGTCCAAATCGGAATTCAAAGTTTAATATTTAAAAAAATCATATCTCAACAACCACAAGATGTAAATTCACAATTTTTGCACCATTGTACAGATCGTTAATTGTCAACAAATATTTACAAAAAGGTGACCCCAATTTTACCTTACTTCCTGTCCAAACCGGAAGTCAAAGTTTAATATTTAAAAAATCGTATCTCAACAACCACAAGATGTAAATTCACAATTTTTGCAGCATTGTACAGATCGTTAATTGTCAAAAAATATTTACAAAAAGGTGACCCCAATTTGACCTTACTTCTTGTCCAAACCGGAAGTCAAAGTTTAATATTTAAAAAAAATCATATCTCAACAACCACAAGAGGTAAATTGACATTTTTTGCACCATTGTATAGATTGTTAATTGTCGAAAAATATTTATACAAAGGTGACCACAATTTGACCTTACTTCCTGTCCAAACCGAAAGTCAAAATTTAATATTGAAAAATATCATATCTCAACAACCACAACAGGTAAATTCACAGTTTTTGCACCATTGTACAGATTGTTAATTGTCAACAATATTTACAAAAACATGACTCCAATTTGACCTTTACTTCCTGTCCAAACCGGAAGTCAAAGTTTAATATTTATGATCGATGTATGTAAAACCATCCGGTGAACAATAAAGATTCCGTGGCCAGTTTTTAAAAGAATCAAAATTTTTTTGAAATTTCAGGGTAATTAACATCTGTTGGTCTTGAAATTCCCTTGTAACCTTGTTGAGGATCTTCTAGGTGTAGTCGGAAGAGAAGTTTTATTCGATCATTATCATTCTTTTATTATACCATTGCATTTGAAATGAAGCTTGAATTTGGTGTAGGGCCTAACGTGATTAACTTCAAATCATTGAAATGGACTTCAAACAAATCATCATTGGTAACCACATCATATTTTACAGGGTACTCTTTAATATGAAAAAAAATAATAATGCAAAGTTTCTTAAAAAAATATTCTGACGTCATCATCACTGCCCTGACAAAACTCGAACACCTATGTGTTTGTAATATCACAAACACTTCGGTCTAGTTTTTTCTTCTCCTTCTCCAGATCGATTGTCTACAAAAAACACATACTTGAAAACTTCACATAAACTTGAAACTTGGCATGTACTTAGAACTTAACAAGTAGATGAAACACGAGTTGTGACGTCATGATGAGGTCATCAGATATCGAATTTCGAAAAATAAACGTTTAATAGCTAAAACGTTTCACTTACGTTGCATGAATCGAGGAGATCGTTACAATCAAGGATCGTATAGCGGGAAACAGGTCAACTCGTACTCCAACCAACTCGTACACCAACCAACTCGTGCTCATTTTGGTCAACTCATACTCGTGCCAACTCGTACTCCAACCATCTCGTACTTCAACCAACTCGTACTCCGACAAACTCGTACTCCGACCAGCTCGTACTCCGACCAGCTCGTACTCCAACCAACTCGTGCAAGGCGCTATACGAGGCGCGCGCTACACGAACTTTGGTTACAATGGAGCTACATCATACATGTACAATCGACGGTGTTTGCGTGTGGTGCCGACACAAATTCTTTCTACGAAATTGTGTCTTTTTGAGGGAGTTTTGACCCAATAGATCTTGGATTTCGTGTAAAAATGGATCGCCAACACAGTCATAAAGGGTAGGTATCTTGAATTAAATTTTTAAGAGGATTTCCTGTATTTATATTCGTGTTTTATACAAGAAAAGCCATTTTTAAGCGTCAGGTTGGCTGGTAACGTTAATGTAGTTGCATTGTGCCTGTTTAACTTAACGTTAACGTTAGTTACGTCAACATACTTTGGACAGTAAACAACTCGCCACTTTTCTAACAAAATATGAACAGATGTCACCAAAATGTATTTAGAATATAAATAAGGATAGGACAATTCAGTTGTTAAGGTTATGGCAATTTTTCAGTGGAAATTTTATGCCATATTTTGTAATTTATGTTTTCTCCAAAAATCTTCAGTTTGTGCACAAATTAACGTCAAGTAGTGATTGTTTACTGCACTTTCCCTTAATTTGTTACCCTTCTTAGATACAAATCATCTTACATAGACAATTATTTCACAGGAAAAATGCACAATATTCATGACACAATGCATGTATACTTGTATTAAGTTGTAAGTCCTGCTCCCTGGGGAGGCCTCTCTCAGACATCTCTCACATGAAACTATGAGACTCAGCAATTTCCTTAAATACCTTTCTCTGTTGATGTGAGTTTCATGCAAGAACATTTCTTTAATTTATTACACATTGTGAAGAACAATTGTGTGCAATTTTGAAAACAACCAATGCCCTTTTCAATTTCAGTGGTCCAGCTACTCCAAAATTATACACTATTTTCCCCATTCATATAAATTAGAACTTCTCTGAAATTTCAAATACTTTATTCTTGGTTCATGTACTTTCCTATTATTTTTACAGCATGTTGACTCCAATACATCATGGCTCAGACTAAGTTCCAGCCTACAGCACCCCGAGACAGCATTGACACCACATCCAAATGCAGTATCGTAACTGTTCAAGTCATCAACAATCTTCAGTTTGTAGGCTACACGATGGTATGGTTTGACGTCTTACGTTAACAGATCATTTGAGAAGAATCCGTGCACAATTAATGGAAGTGGTCTTCATTACTTGGTTTCGTTTGGAGGTATGTAAACATGTTTTATAGATGTATGTTCGTTTTAGTATAATTTTATAGATATTGACTACATAAAACCATGGTTAACGTTAAAAACCTTAGTGTGGCAATGGTATCACATGTGCCACGCCTGGAGCGAAACGGGTCAACTCGTATGCGTGCCAACTCGTACTTTTACCAATTCACACTTATTTTGGTCAACTCAACCCGGAATTTTTTTTTTATTACTGAATATTTACTGGCATGCGTACGGGTTGACATTCGGTGGAGTACGAGTTGGTAGAAGTACAAGTTAATTTAGCTACACTATAGTGTCTGTAGTTCCTCATAATACTAGTAGTACTTAGGTCCTGTGTGGTGATGGCTGCATTGCAGTTTACTTTATACTGGCACTTAATGTTTTCACTAAAGTAGACTAGAAACAAATATCAGCACCAGTAGTATGGTAAATGAGCGTCCGAGGACATATACCCATTTTTGGGGCGGGGTGGTGGATAAGAATTAGAAAAAAGGGGGCGGGGGTAGGGGTGGTGGTAGGAGAGAGGCAGTGGAGTTGAATTGAGGTTTTGAGCTAGGTGTGGGTAGGTTGATGACGTCATCAAGCAGATCGATGACGTCATGTATGAAGTTATGGATAGATTGTTTTTGTTTTAAAACAAATTGGCGCCAATTAATTTAGAAAAAAGATATTGGTTTTAGTAGTTTAACAATTGAACAAAGAAAATAGGATTATGTAGATGAATAATAAAGATGACGACGAAGTATTTATCAAAGAGGACATTAGCAGAATTGAAGCAGTTTGCACGTAGACATATTAGACCGTTAATTATAGTCCGAGATAGTAGAAGAAATAAAATAAATAAACGTTCTTAGTACGAGGCTGTAAAACATATATAAAACGAAAAAAACTAACTGGGTTGTATAAATTAAGTTTAGCTGAACTTAAAGAGTACGTAAGAATAAATAATATTCCTTTACCCGCACATTACCGCGGCAGAAGAGCAGGGCACACTAAAAAAGCTATATCGTTGCTATTAAAAGGTTTCACGGTTTAGAACCCGAGTTGAGATTTGACGAACCACCCATCGACGGTGGAAGATGTTTACGCGAACGATGGATGTTCGTACCGATCGGTCATAGCAAAGCTAGAAGAAGATTTAAACATGTTTTGGGAAGCGGAGAAGCCAAAGATTATCGAAATGTTTGGCTTAGACTTGCAAGATTTTAGGTCATTTAAGTTTATGATATATATACATATAATTTAAAAATAAATAGAGGAGAGGGTACGATAGATTACACTGACCCAAGATTCCATAATAATGGGCAAATTGTTTTATTTAATTTGAATAGAATCGAAAATGAACTCAATACTGTTTTTTCACAAATTCAAGAGTCTTTAGAAAAGTGGACGCACAACGGTTCTGGGTGGATCGTGCATCGTATTGTAGATATGAGTATTATCTACAAGATATATCAACCTTTTCGAGGTGAATCTTATATCGAGCTATGCGACTACTTAAAAAACAAACAAGCATGCATCAACGTGAAAAATAAAGACGATGAATGTTTTCGATGGGCTCTTCGTAGCGCTCTTTTACCCGTGAAAATTTATCCGGAAAGAACGTCTAACTATCCAAAGGAAGACGGTTTAAATTTTAACGGAATCGATTTTCCGACTCCAATTAGTCAGATTGAAAAAGTAGAGAAACAAAACAAGTTGTCAATAAACGTTTTTGGTTATGATTAAAATATGTTCGTAGTTTACGTGCTCAGCGAGCAACCTAAAAATATAGATCGTATTAATTTATTATTATTTCACGAGGAAGATGTATTGCACTACGTTTGGATCAAGGATTTTAACCGTTTACTTCACGATCAAACAAAACACAATGGTCGTAAACATTTTTGCGTGAGATGTTTACAGGGTTTCTCAAGAGAAGCGTATCTTGAAGATCACATAGAAATGTGTGAGGGAGTAAACGGCAGACCGACATCGACTGTCATGCCAGAAAAAGTACGAGATCACTGTCACATCACCGGAAAATATCGTGGCGCGGCGCGTAATAAATGTAATTTTTAAAACTGAGTTTAAAGCCTTATAAAACGTTTATCCCGGTCTTATTTCATAAATTTGCGAGGATACGACCCACATCTTATCATGCAGGCAGTGAGTCAAACACGAGGAAATCTAACGTGTATCGCAAATAATATGGAAAAGTATATTTCTTTTTCGATCGGACAGCTGCGATTTATCGATAGCTTTCAATTTTTACAAGGTTCACTCGATAAACTCGTAAAATCAAACGACGTTGATTCTTTTTAAATCAGTAAAAAGTACGAGCGTGATCGAGATAAACTTGAACTGCTTTTAAACAAAGGCGTTTATCCCTACGAGTACATAGATAGTTTCGAACGGTTTAAAGAAACACGTCTCCTTCGAAACACGCTTTTTTATAGTCGTTTAAACGACAAGCACATTACAAAAGAAGAATACGAGCGCGCAAAGAACGTTTGGAACAAGTTTGAATGTAAAAATCTAGCCGATTATCACGATTTGTACGTGCGCGCAGATACTTGCTTATTGGCAGACGTGTTTGAAAATTTTCGTACAACTTGCATGAAACAGTACGGTTTGGATCCGGCTCATTATTATACGAGTCCAGGATTGAGCTGGGATGCTTTGTTAAAACATTCGAACGTCACTTTAGAATTGTTGAATGATATCAACATGCATTTATTTATAGAAAAAGGTACAAGAGGAGGAACGTGCATGGTAAGCCAGAGATACGCGAAAGCAAACAATCCTTATTTAGTCGATTACGATTCATCAAAACCTAAGAATTATATACAATATTTAGACGCGAATAATCTGTACGGTTGGGCGATGAGTCAATACCTTCCGATCGGTAAATTTAAATGGTTAAATAAAGATGAAATTAATTTACTTGATATAAAATCAATCTCGTCAGAATCGAGCAAAGGCTACATTTTAGAAGTGGATTTAGAATATGTTAAAGAATTACATGATTCTCACAACGCGTTTCCACTCGCGCCAGAGTCGTTAGTGATTCCAAAAGAATGGATGTCTAATTATTAGCTACAGCTATTAGGCAATAAACCCGCGCCAAACGTAAAAAAAAGTTCCAAATTTAGGCGATAAATCAAAATACGTGCTTCATTATCGCAATTTACAATTCTATTTACAACTTGGTATTAAACTGACTAAAATTCACCGCGTTTTAAAATTTAATCAAGCGCCTTGGATGGAATCGTACATTAATTTAAATACGAATTTGAGAAAAAATGCAACATATGATTTTGAAAAAGATTTGTACAAACTCATGAATAATTCAGTCTTTGGAAAAACGATGGAAAATGTACGAAATCGTGTTAACGTGAATTTGAAGCGAGTATCATCTAAAAAGCAAGTACAGCGAGAGGTGTAATCTACTTTACACGGATACGGATAGCTTATTACTCGAGATTCAAACAGAAAACGTTTATAAAGACATGCAAGAAGACAAGCATTTATACGATTTTAGTAATTATAGCAAAGAACATTTTCTCTATGATGAAAAGAATAAAAAAAGTCATCGGTAAAATGAAAGACGAAACATCAGGAACTCTAATCTCCGAAATTGTCGGTTTAAGACCGAAAATGTATTCGATACTTTTATCGAATAAGGGTGAAATAAGAAAAGCCAAGGGCGTTAAAAAACAAGTTTTAAATTCTAAAATTGAATACGAGCAATATAAACAAGTTTTAAATCAAAAAAATACTCTCGTTCACTATATGAAATCTATTAGACATTACTATCTTCGATTATACACAATAAATGTTAATAAAATCTCCTTATCTCCTTTAGACACAAAGAGATATATTTTATTTGATGGAATACACACTTTAGCTTACGGTCATTATAAGATTTCAGCAGTTACATAAGTTACAATTTTTAGGTGGATTTTCGGTATCTCGCGGTACAATTAGTAATTCTTCTTTCACAAAACTACGAGCGGGACCCGATTTTAAATAATACAAGATGGGTTGATTTTGAGCTTTCATAGATGATTTAATACTGTAAATTTTAATGGACCATATCGGATCGGTCGCGCGACGTCTCGTATCGTTTTCAGCTTCACCCGGTGCGTATAAATATCTGACTAACGCGTTAGAATCGATTCTTTTTTCGTTAGATTTGTTAATAGTCGGTGAGGCTGGATTTTGCTCGACGAATTCTCGTTTAATAGCATCTTTATGTTTTAATTTTATGAGTCTAGTCGTTTCGTTATTTAATGCTTTTACGACCAGTGGTAATCTTTTTACACACTCTTTATTTCTCTCGTCCATCGCTTTTTCTCGCGCGTATTGATGAGAAAATAATCTTTCGGCTATAGTTCTGTTGAATCGTTCTACTATACCTTGCGCTCTGTGGTTACCGGCTTCGCTTCTTTGTATAACGACCTTGTTTTTACTCAATAACGTATTAACGCTCGACATGAATTCTTTCCCCGGATCGACTTTGAGAATTTTCAGCCAAGTTAGCGGAGAACGTTTATAATTATTTTCGAAGTCGTTACTTACTCGCGCGGCAGTTTTATCGATTAACGGTTGCGCTTCTTTGTACCTGCTGGCTTCGTCCAAGATGGTTAACGCATACTTGTAAACTTTTTTATTAACCGTATCGTGCGGAAGAGACAATAAATCGGCTTGATGAACTTGGTTCGGTTTTTGCTAGAATCGAGTTTGAGCTAGTCAGTCTTGGAACGTATTACTAATAATAATAATAAAGATTTGTTGGGCGCACATATCCACCCTGCTGGGCGCTCAAGGCGCGGAAACAAAGATAAAAACATGAATCCAAACAATATACAATAATAGCATAGGAAAAAATTATGTACTGGGATACATGTACCTACAATGCAATTACAAATATACATCATCTTTGAAGAATTGTAACATAAGATGAGTTTTAAGCATCGACTTAAATCTAGTTATACTATGACAAGATTTGAGTTTAGTTGGAAGATGATTCCAGAGTCTCGGAGCCGCGACAGAAAAAGACCTATCACCCCAGTTCCATTTTGAAGTTGGTTCCTTTAGGAGTGACATGTTGCTGGAGCGCAAATTGCGTGATGGAGTGTAGACTTTAAGCAGTTCAGAAATATAAATTAGAGCAATGTTATTAAAAGATTTGTGAACAATTAGCATAAGTTTAAAAACAATTCTCTGTGAAATAGGAAGCCAGTGCAGTTCTTTCAAGATTGGCTTGATATGGCATGACTTCTGGACAAAGTCACAACACGAGCTGCTGTGTTTTGTATGTGCTGAAGACGCGATACTTGATTCTGCGGGAGACCGTAGAGGAGAGCATTCCCGTTATCGATCCGTGATGTGACAAACGCATGTATAATTTGTTCAGCAGCACTTTTATTCAAGTATTTCCTTATTCTGCTAATATTTCTGATATGAAATGACGATATGCGAACAGTGTTGGAGATATGAGGTTTTAAAGTCATTGTCGAGTCAAATATAACACCCAAATTACGTGCTTGTGATGAGGGGCTTATCTGCGAGTCACCAATTGTAATAAATGGAAGAGAAACTTTAGACAATTGCTGACGTGATCCAAATAGAACAAATTCTGTTTTTTCGTCGTTCAATTTCAGGAAGTTTTGTCTCATCCAACTTCGAATCTCTTGAATACATTTCTCCAGTGTTGTAATGCAGGAATCGGCAGGTTCTTGAGCAGATTTAAAAGTAATGTAAAGCTGGGTGTCATCAGCGTAGACATGGTAATTTAAATTATACTTCAAAATGATATCACGAACTGGAAACGTATAAACAGTAAACCACTGTGGGCCGAGTACGACGCCTTGGGGTACAGAATAGTCAAGAATAACAAGCTTGGAGATAGCGTTACCAATACAAACATGCTGGGGCCTTTAAAAGGTAGGACCTACACCAATACAGGGCTGTGTCATGTATTCCAAGATGATATTGAAGGCGGGAGAGAAGGATTTTGTGATCGACCGTGTCTAAAGTGGCGCTTAAGTCTAACAAAGCTAATGCAGTGAGTTTTCCATCATCCATGGCAGATAAAATATCATTGTTGACGCGGATAAGAGCAGTTTCCGTTCCATGAAATGGTTTATAGGCTGACTGAAATGTGTCCGACAGGTTATTAGCACGAACATGGTCAGAGATCCGTGATGAAACAACTCGCTCGATTGTTTTTCCAAGGTACTTTAAATTCGCTACCGGTCCAAATTGGGTTTCTTCTGGAGTGGTTTAACATGAGCAATTTTCTGGCTATCAGTGAAACAACCGGAAAAAAAGAGATCTGTTTACAATAATTGTGATATACTTAGCAAACACATCAATATTTTGTTTTATTAGCGAAGTTGGTACTGGATCAGTTCACATGATTTTGATGGCGATTTCATGATGAGTTTCTTGATCTCCGTAACACAAGTAGGCTCAAACACAGACAGTCTACATTGTGGATCCTTGCGTGACGGTGTTTGTGATAGAATGGCAGGTACTGGGGGAAAAGAACGACGGATATTCTCAATTTTTGTGACAAAAAAGTTTGAAAAAGCATTTGCGAGGTCCTGATTGGAGTGTGCAGATGGAAGCACTGGAGTTTTGGGTTGATGAAGCAGCTTTTCAACAATGTTAAAGAGTTTTTTCTGATCGCCAGAGCTCTCTCTATTTAGGGTACGGTAAATAAATTTGCCACAACGCTTGCTTTTTTAACCATTGTCGAGCTAAACTCGCGGAAAGTTTAGTTTCTCTAGCTAATTTATCGATGGCCTCTCGACCTTTCCAATATCCTTTCGGACTATAATAAGCGTTTTCTAGTTTTTGTTTTGTACGTTTATCCATTTTAATATTTATAAAATATTTTAAGTATAATTCATAATACTGTTCGGTAATCCTTGTTTAATTAGCCACGTTTGCGTCATTAGACCGCCCGTCGCCGTCAGTTTAAGACCATTCATTACATCTAGAATTTCCAAATCGGGTGGTTTTATTTTAAACACTTTTTTAGCCCCATGCTATAAAGAACGGTTATAATTCCTGCGACTCCTCCGTGATAAGCCGAATTGGCGATTCCTTTCGTATCAATCACCGGCGTTGTTGTTGCTGAAGACATATTCTATAGTATAGACAATATCTTTTGTTTAAAGTTGTTTTTATTCCATTTCACAAAAATTAACTTCTTTTTCGATTGAAACAACTTTTCTCCATGGTTCAACGGCTTTTTTAATCGGTGATGGTTTAACCGGCGGCGGTTGTGAGACAGTTGTTTCCTTTGCTCCATTAGAGTTTCGGTAAATGAAGAAAGCTATTAAACCTAATACGCCAAGACCGATGTACCACGCGTATGTTTCGTCGTTATCGTCGTTTTCTTTTGTTTACCTTTGCTACGGCAGTAACGTTTTTATAGATAACCGTTTTCTTTTTTAAATTTTCCTTTTTCTTTTTATTAAGTTCCGCGAGTCTTTTACCGGCCGCGACTCTGTTTGGATTTTTATCTTTTTTAGCCGGTGTTTTCGTTACTTGGTTTATCTCTACTCGCGCCTTCTCCGGCTCCAACGTCTTTTCTGTTTTCTCCGACTCCATCGCCTTTATAATTTACGCAATAATTTTTTTTTTTTTTTTTTTTTTTAATGTTTCGCCGAAATTAACGCTACCGTGATCGGCGCCAAGTATATTCCGTACTTGTAGTATATTTCGCATAAAGCGTGTGAAAGTGCGCTCGAAATGAACGAGTCTTTTTATAAATCCAAAATAAATTCATCTTCGTTATCGATCGTAAACTCGTATCCTACCACATCTGTCATGTTTAAACCCGAGTTTAGCGCTTTAGCGTATAGAGTTATAATCGACGAGCCGAACGAAGATACCATTTCGCGATCTAATTGCGCTTCGTATCGAACGAATAATTTATCTCGTTCGGTCGAATTTAAAGCTTCGATTTCGTTAATGCTATACTCTTTATCAAAATATTTTTTAGAGTTTCCTACGACGGCTAACAAACGATCGATGCGTTGACTAGACGACGAAACGGTACTGTATCGGTGAAGACTTCGTATTCTAAAGAAATTCCGCTTATGATATATTTTGCATCGTCGTCGTTGCTTTTAATAACTTTCTCAAATTTATTAAACGTGAGTTCGTAACTCAACCGATCTCCAAGACCGGCTTGATAATACGGTTGATGATCGGTCAATAGTTCAAAGTCTAGCGGAATGCAATATCTATTTTTATAAGTATCCGCGATGGCTTTATCTTTTCCTCGGTTATTTGTCACATTAGCGTCGCTCGCGCCTACTCTTAATTTAGAAATGTTGGGAAATTCGATACCTTGATACGCTCGATTTTCTAGTTGGTCTTTCGTCAACCAATTATCTTTGAAACAATTGAACACGTCCGCATCGTCTAAACTAAACACTTCGTTTCCTTCGATCTTGATCGAGATATTTTTTACGATGGCTCTTCCTATATTATGCACGATCGTTCTAGTATCGTCCGTGGATTCGAGGACGATGTTAAAAGCTAATCGAGCCGACCCCGGAACGATGACGTTGTTTATTCCGAAATTTAGAAAACGAACCGTCAACAGTTGATTTTCGGTGATGGTGCTGGGATTGTTTGTGATGACGACTTTTTGACGCAATCCTTGTATCCCCAACTGTTCTTTCAATTTTCTGTACGGATTTAGTTTATCTCCAAATGCGTGACTCATATTTAACATTATTATTATTTTTTTTTAATAAAAAATGTTTTATAAATGATTTTAAAAATGGTATCTATAGCGATGATGATCGGAGGTACCGTAGTAAACGCTATAGCTTTTACCGGATCAAATGCTTTATTTTCTAGTTTTGGTAGAGGAGAACAAAAGAGACACGATTTAATGGAAGAACAATTTACTAAAGCCAGAGACGAATGGTTAAAAGGGCGCGCGAGATTGCTAGATTATAAAAACGAGATGACCGTAAAAGAACTTAACTCTAGAAAAACATTTGCTAGCATCGAGGAATGGATGAATGAATTTCATATCGTCACTGGTAGAACATTTAATTTACCGGAAAATTTAAAGCTAGAAAACGAACCTAAACTAGAAGATTTTTACGTTCCTAGTGAAGATCAAAAAAACTAAAGAAATTGTATTTATCGCTTTAGCCATGAGTGTAGTAGGCTACGCGAGTTATAAATTATTGAAGCAAGATAAAAAATAAAAAATAATTGTAAAATGGCGGAAGGAGGGTTTGATATACCGTTAGAAGGTTTGGGTAGAGATGATAATGAATATGATGATACTGAAAATCAACAAGAAACAACTGAGTTTAATGAAGATTATTTTTTAAATGAAAGAGAAAGATTAGAACAGTTAGAAAGAGTAAAACATTTAGAAAGATTAAAAACCTTACGAGAAGAAAAACAAGCCACTTCAGATCGTACAAGCAAAATAACTAAGCTTCATCTAGAAATTAGTAACGATTTGGTAATGAATTTTATAAACAAATAGGGCGTGAACCATATTTTAAAGACTATAATAGTTTCGGGTACAAAGTCGATGGCAACGGCAAAAACCAAAAAACAAAAGAAATACGACTAACTAAGTTAAAAAAAGGAAAAATATCGGGAAATTATTTTACGTTAGAAAGATTAAGAGGAAAAATAAATGAGACAGATCTAGGTATCATTGACCCTCAAATTTCAAGAGAGGAAGAAACGAGTATAGACAATGTTATAACAGAGATAGAAAAACCATTAACGCCAGAAATTGTTGTCAATAGATCACTTCTTAGTAGAGAAGGACAGCGAAAGTTACCACCAATACCACCGGAACAACAACAACAATAACAACAACAACAACATTTTGAACAAGTTTTAGAAAAAAGCAAAAATGTGGAAAAAACTAATCAAGAATTAATTACTGTTCATTCAAGAGAACAAGAAACTCGAACGAGTGGTAAGTTTACAGAGAGCGAATATAATGGTTTTGATATAGCTATACAAAGACAAAGAGGTAACTTAGAGGATAATATCGCTAGATTAGATATAACTCTTGATAAAATCGCTGATGTTGAAAAAAGAATAGATGAGATTAATCAAACAATCGCTGAAAATGAGATAGGAGATGAAGAGGCAGCTGATGAACTTGTTCAAGTACGGCAAAAACGTTATAAAGATCTGCAAAAACAACAAGGCCAAAAACAAGCTAGATTAGAGGTTTTAAGTATAAATGAGCGCGCTCTTAACAGTTGGTGGAATAGAATGAAAGAAACGTATAATAAAATAAAATACAGGGCTTCAATATAGTCAGTATATTGACGGTGGTTACTACGACGATTGCTTTCATCGTAGAAACGATCGTAGGTGCTGTAAAATCAGCTTTACCTAAACCGGTACCACCTAAACCAGTACCGCCTAAACCAGTGCCTACGCCTGAACCAGTGCCACCTAAACCAGTGCCACCCGAACCGAGCGATGGGGGTGGTGTACAAGAGTGGATACAAAACACGCTTAAAAATCTAGCAAATCTGTTAAAGAAATTCGGATCTAAAGCCTTGGGGGCACTACCGGGTATTATCGGATCGGTAATAAGTTGGATATTTAAGACGGCTTCGAGCGTAGTCGGATGAGCGGCGTAACACGTATGGTTAGCTTTAACCCGAATTGGAGTTTTAATTTTAACTTATATTCAACGTCAAGATTTGGCAACGAACGGAGACCCGTGACGACCAACAAGTAGACTTGGTAATCGACGAAGAAATCTCCCGGAACCCAACTACTGCTTTCGAATTAGAAAAAAAATTAATCTGACATTAGAAAACTTCAAGAAAAAGTGTGTTCTATTGATCAAGCCTCAAACATGCAAATTAGTTCCCGTACTGGTCATGAACAAGATTTGAATAATCTACAAAGAGAGAATAACCGCCTTCGAAAAGAACTGGATAGCGTACGTTCGGACGTTTCTCAGTTAGAGAACAATGCCGTTCAACTTAGGAATGAAAGAGACAGCTTAATTACCGGCATTCGGCTTCTGAATGAAGACCAACAAGCCATGCAGTCAAAAACAACAATAACACCATCGAATGGCCCAATCAATTGCGAAGAGAAAAATTGCAGGGATAATAATAACTGGGAGGTCGTCGGGCGGAACAAAAACAAAAACAAAAGTGCAAAGAAAAAAGCTGATTAGCCCCAACCAGTAAACAAAGGTTCCATTCAGTCAAGTGAACGGACAGGAAAAAGCAAAAACAAGCAACAGAACTCCCAAAACGACGACCCCAAGCCGTGTACCGTCATCATCGGGGATTCGATGATAAAAAACCAACGCGGATGGGACATAGGTAAAGCCACGGGCCGTCGAGTGGTTGTTCGTGCTTTTCCCGGAGCGACGACTGATGCGATGACGCATCTCGTGAAGCCTACTCTTGACCAAAATCCGGATGAAGTAATCCTCCATTGTGGTACAAACGACCTAAAGGATAATGACCCTAAAGCAGTGGCTGAAAGCATTGTAAACCTGGCACAATGGATCGAGCAGGAGTCATCTACAGAGGTAACAATTTCTGAGCTTATTACCCGTGCTGACCCTTCACTGAACAGCAAGGTCGATTCTGTAAACAAAACTTTAAACACACTTTGTAGACAGAATAAGCGGAACATCATTAGCCATGGGAATGTTAAAGTGGAACATCTGAACAGGGGAGGGTTACATTTATTGTCCGATGGAAACACAGCCATGACCGATAATTGTATTAGTTATATTAGTAATTGAACTTCGGACTCACCTATCAGGCAGAGCATTCCACATTTACACAATAGAAATAGCACAGTATCTGCCATATGCCCTGACCCGCCTAGGCCCGATACGCTTTCTCTACCTAATGAACGCGGATTCAAAATGGCTTGTCTAAACATTAATAGTCTGATGGCGCATCTAGATGAATTAGGGTTTTTATGGCGGATACTAAATTAGACATTCTAGCAATTAATGAAAGTAAACTCGATGAAAATATTGCTGACAATGATTGCAGAATTACAGGCTACGAAATAATTCGGCAGGATCGCAACCGTAATGGGGGTGGCGTATTACTATATATCAGATCTAACATAAACTTCGCGGTCCGGTCAGATCTAAATCTAATAGATTTGGAAAATCTATGTATCGAAATACATAAGCCTCGCAGCAAACCGTTCATCGTGTGTATTTGGTACAGGCCCCCCTCGTCCAGTATAGATGTTTTTGTCCAGTATGAGAAATTAGTGGGTAGCATCGATGCTGAAGGCAAGGACCTCTTTCTGCTAGGCGACACAAATTGTGACCTGTCGACGTATATTAATAATAATATATCTAAGACACTACTTCGCGTTAATAATACATATGGTCTAAGTCAGATTATTAACGATAATACCCGGATCACTGAAACCTCTAATACATTAATTGACCACGTAATTACTAATGCTCCTGATAAAATTAATTGCTCTGGGGTGCTTACTCTGGGCATTAGTGACCATCACATGATATATGCCTACCGTAAATTAACCTCTGACACAAAGACGGGTCACAGATTTGCCCAGTATCGAAGTTTTAATAATTTCAGTAATTTGGCATTTCGGAATGACTTACGTAATCAAACATGGAGCAACATATATGAATCAAATGATCCCAATCAAATGTGGGAGGCATGGAAATCTACATTTCTAGGAGTTGTAGACAGGCATACCCCCACTAAATGCCGAAGAGTAAAAACTAAGCGCAGTCCTTGGATAACCATCGACCTCAGACAAAAGATGCTTGACAGGGACAGACTGAAGACTAAAGCTATTAAATCTAATGCTTCTGATGACTGGCTAGCCTTCAAAAAAGCACGTAATAGCGTTAACAATCTAATTCGTAAATGTAAAGCAGACTACTATAATGCTTCCATCAAGAATAACGAGCGTGACCAATCAAAAATGTGGCAAATCATTAATGAATTAACTTCCAGGAAATCCCCCTCGACTACCATTAACGAGTTAAAATTCAACGATAAAGTTATAACTAATCCTGAAGAGATATCGGAGACTATGAACGAGCATTTCACGAGTGTCGGTCCGAAATTAGCTGATATTATTCCTCGTAGCGATGTCTCTTATGAACATTATCTCGATAAAGCTGACTGCACATTTTATCTCCAAGAAGTAAGCAATACTCAAGTTCTTAAACTCTTAAAAAAACTAAGTATCTCTAAGGCTACTGGCCTGGACAACATCTCATGTAGGTTGCTCAAAGAGGCAGCTGATATTATTTATGACTCTATTACGGATATTTTTAATTTCTCAATCAAATCAGGTATATTTCCTTTAGAGTGGAAAATAGCAAGAGTGTGCGCTATCTATAAGAAAGATAGCCGGTCTGAACCAAACAACTACAGACCAATCTCTGTAATACCAGCAATATCTAAAGTATTTGAACGCCTAGTATTTGAGCAACTTTATAAATATCTTCAAAGTAATAATATTCTAACAAACTCTCAGTCTGTGTTCAGGGAACTCCACTCCACAGTTACTGCACTTCTTGAGGCTACCGATGACTGGTACAGAACATCGACAACGGCTTTGTTAATGCTATCACTTTTCTAGATCTAAAAAAAGCCTTTGATACCGTAAATCATGAAATTCTAATCCACAAATTAGCTTTGTATGGTATTGAAGGCATTTCGTTGCAATGGTTTGTCTCATACCTAGACAATAGACAACAAAGCTGCTGTGTCAACGGTAAAAAATTATACTCTCAAGTCAGTAACATGTGGTGTACCTCAAGGCTCTATATTAGGGCGGTTATTATTTCTCATCTACATCAACGATTTACCTAATTGTTTGCCAGATGCAACTATAACACGTATGTACGCTGATGACACTACCCTCACTACTGGAAACGACCCAACAGAAATTAACGAGTCTGTCACGAATAATCTGACTGAAGTGAGTAAATGGCTTGCAGCTAATAAACTTTCACTAAACGCGTCAAAAACAGAGATGCTACAGTTGGTAATGAGGTCATAAAGAGAGTTTCGTCAGCAAAGTACCTTGGAGTTTACCTTGACGAATGTCTATCGTGGAACACCCATATTGAAAACTTACAAAGAAAATATCTGATGGTCTAGGTGCGCTAAAGCGCATGAAACCATTTGTTCCTCGTTCGACCCTTCTACGTGTATATAGGGCACTAATTCAGCCTCATTTCGACTACTGTAGCTGCATCTGGGGAAACTCAAATCAAGGGCTATCTGATAAGCTACAAAAATTACAAAACAGAGCAGCCCGCATACTAACTGGATTACCATTTCATACACATGTTGACGAGCTTCTGAGTAACATAGGGTGGAAAAGACTAGAATCCCAAAGGGCCACTCAAAAAGCAGTCATGGTCTATAAAGCACTACATGGCCTTGCCCCAGAGTACCTGACTAAAATGTTTGAAAGAAGAACCGAAGCTATTCAATATAACCTCAGAGGCTCGTCAACCAACATTTCTTTGCCACGTCCACATACAAACTCTGGCAAAAGATGCTTTCGTTTTGACGGGGCAAAATTGTGGAATGCATTGCCTGAGGATGTCAGAGAGTCTGACAAAATAACTATTTTTAAAGAAAGATTATATAATCTATAGTTGATTTCTTAATTTTAGCCATACTCTATTCACACGACATTCATGTATTAAAACAGTAGGCATATTTTTACTTTTAATTATTGTATTATGCTATTATTGATGTTTACTCGTGTATAAATAAAATGTATGTATGTATGTATGTATGTAATCCGGCAATAATCGCGAAACCAAAAATCAATGCATTTTTTTTCATCTCGGTGAGTTCGAGTATCGTTAGATGCTGCGTTAGACACTTGCTGAGAATTGTTAGATGTATCTAAAGATGATTCATCGTACGATATAATTGGTAAAGGTAGTGGATCGACAGATAGTGGTGCGCCAAGTGTTGTAGATGATGATGCATCGTTACTCGTTGTTGACGTATCTAACATTGATGATGATGGTGGTGGTGGAACGGGTGTCGAATTCGTTTCATGATTTGATCCTAACGATAAATCAGACGACGCGATTTGAATATTATTGTTGTATCCAACGTGCGTACCTATACGCAAATTCATGCCGCTCGGCATAAGGTATAAATCTTCTCCGATGACAAAGTTTAACTGCGATCGAGCGAATTGTAAATTATCTTGATATCGTTGAATATAATCTTGCACACTTACCGGGGAATCGATCGAAGCGTCGAGAATATTTAAAAATTCACTTTTCGCGTCTAAACCGGTACCAGGTACGAGAATTGAGCTTTTATCTAGGGCTTGAGCTCCCAATATCGCGACAACGTACGTTCTTATAGAGTCGTTGATTCGTTCTATACCACTATCCGTAAAGCCTTGAGCTATTCCTGGTGTAAAAGTTGGAATTGAAACTTTAGCTTGAGGTTGAGCATTAGCTGATACTTTACCCTGAGCTTGAGCTTGAGCCGCATGAAGTATTTGTTGGGCATGAGCTGCTTGAACTATTTGTGCGGAAAAGTTGAAATATTACCCTCAGGTTGAACCCCTTGCCTCGAATGGAGTATTAATTTAATCCAAGCTTGTTGAACAGCTGGAGATTGTAAAATGTATTCGATGACGTACGATGAGGAAACGGTACCATTATTAACTTTATCAAGATTAACTTTTTTAGGATCAAAATCCATCTTTCTCTTGATATTAAACTCGTTTTCATCATTAATATCTTCATCTCTCAGACCAAGAGGAAGCCAAATCGAATTGTCGTAGTCTTTTCCAGGCACAGGAATGTAACCGTTAGATGTTGTAATAATAGGCTGTTCCCAATCCTCCAGAGTTTTTATCTACTTGTTGTTTCCAAATGGATATTGCCGGTACGTGAAATTCTCTACATATTTTATTATACGCGCCAATGTCTATATTGTTTGCGAACGCGTCCCAAGAATAGTCAAACGACATTGGACAACTCATTTCTTTAAGCATTTGACTGTCTAATTTGATAATAAACGTGAAATTTTAAGAAACTACTAATCATCGGGTTCGAATGAAACAAATGTTCGTAACTCACGCCGCAACCCGTCGTACTGCACCACGTCACAAAATTGATTTGATTTTGATAAAACTTTAGCGGATTATAATTCCAATCGTTTACGACGTCGTCGCTAACGACGTGAGGTAACTTGTATTTGTCGAATGGATTAGCGAGTTCTACGTTAAAAAACTCATTTTCGTTGATGTAAATATTTATATTTGTCAAATCTCTCGCATAATTTTTTTTAGCAGCGATAAAATTTCCAGATTGCGGATATCGTTTCGATGAATTACTCCGAAATGCTAATGGAAATGGCATTTTATTATAATATAAATATAAATTATAAATATAAAATGTATCATACGATCAAAATTAAAAATTTTAGTAAGTCGATTAAATTAAATCAATCGTTCGATAATCATCATGGTAAACTCGCTATTTCGTTAAAGTCTGTTAACCTTTGGGTGGGTTACTACAACGTGCGTAAAACTTAAAACAAATATGGCGTCGGACGCTAAATGAAAGAAGCGAACAGCAAGAAGAACGACTCGAGTTTATCGAGCCCGGACTATATAATATAAAAGAAATTATCGACGTTGTCTTAAAGAATACGCCGTGGCTTACGTTCGTCATCGATGAAAAATCAGGTGAGTCTTTAATAAATATTTTATATCGAAACAAAGAAATAAAATTTTCATCGGGGTTAGCTAGATTACTCGGGTTTTCAGATGGATTTCTAGCCATGGGAGAGCATCGCGGAAAAATTGATTTGCAACCTTTTAAAATAATGTACATTCATTGCGATAAAATTTCTACGAGCGAAATTTTTTTTAATGGCGTACCTTGTAATATTTTAAACGTTTTTCCGTTACAATATAAATCGTTGGGAGAAAGCGCGTTTATAGAATATTCTAATCCGCTACAAAAACGAGATACTTTAAACGAGGTACTTTAAACGAGATGAGTTTTCAAATTAAAGATTCTATCGGCAGAGACATAAATAATCAAGGTATGCCGGTTATTTTAACCCTCGAAATTAAATTTAAAAATGTTTATTATATATAAAATGGCGAGCATTTTCGGTCCTAGTCGAAGAAGCGACGATTATAGCGCATCACAAAAATTATCCAATCCATCTAATCTTGAAGAAAGTGGATACTTTGAACCATATAAACTTTTACAAAATATTGATTTTTTTATTTTCAATGATATAAACTTTGAAATATATTGGTATGCAAATCGAATCAATTTTGTAATTCATCAACTATTATTTTATTCATTATATGCTAAAATGAATATGGGCGAAAATAATTCTTATTCTATAGTGAAAAGTGAACAATTTAATGATGATGATGATGATCTTTATACTAATCGTGTTAATTTTCCAGAAGGAGATAACTTTTCTTTTTCAAATGAGCCGCGGTATTTAGAATGTGTTTTATGCTACGTTTTAAGAGATAATATAATTTTTAATACATAATATAAAGAGATAATATACCTTTTATTTAATTTTTAAATATCATATATTTACAAATAATTTTTTCGGTGCTTTAAACGCGGGAATCTGTTACGATTTGAAAATTTAAAAAATTCCCGCGTTTAAGACTTTTGAAAAATAATTTTTTTTTAAATCTTTTACTATTAATATATATAATGACCGCCTCTACGGAAACAACTAAAATTTATCCAACCTCGTCGTCTACGTCGCTAGATACTTGCGACAATATTCAAGAGTTAATTCGCTACGAAGTGTCTCGTTTACAAAAAACGACGACATTCAAAAAGAAATTTTAAAAGAGAAAAACGAGCGTGAGGAAAGATATAATAAATGAAATGAAATCATCGAAACTTATTCCATCGTAGAACCGATGGCAAAAATGACGGTACAAGTCATTGCGAGTGACACTATCGCGTACGGTATTTTAACGATCTATCATAACCGGCATCAGTTACGAAATATATATTTTCCAAACAATTTTTAGTTTAAAATAAAATTTTAATATTTTATTATTAATAGAAATAATGAGCGCCTCTACGTCAACGACCAACTTTTATCCATCGTTAGCGGGCGTGACGCCGGATCCTTCTGGCAATGATGTAAATGTAAACGCGCTTCGTTTACAAAAAATCAACGATATTCAAAAAGAAATGTTAAAAGTAAGAAACGAGCGAGAAGCCGTATATAAAAAATATAATAAAATCATTAAACTTGTTCCATCGTAGAAACGATGGCGGAAATTGGCTGTATGGGAGCGGGAGCGATTGGAATTGCGAGTATCGCCACCGTTATAGCGGCGCCGATCGGATACCTTTTAGAAGGAGTAGCTTTAGGGTTAGGCCTCTCGACCTTTGGCATAAAATACGCTAAATCCAAACTTGAGAAAAAAGCTAAAAAACACGATGAGATTAGAGTTTTAGCCGAAAGTAAACTCAACACCATCGACAGTCACGTTTCGAAAGCGATCCAAGACGGTGTTATAACCCAAGAAGAATTTCTATTAATCAACGAGCAGCGAAACAAATACTCGCGGATGAAAGAAAACATTAAAACTAAATTTACCACGAACAATTTCGACGAAGCGATAAACGTCAAAGCCATCGTCGACAAAGAAAAAAAGAGCTCATAGAAAAAATTATGGATTTAAAGTAAACTTTTCTATAGAAAAATCTTCCGATGAAAAACACGCTTCGCGCGATAGACCTCCCCCGTATAATTCAAAGTTTTAATTTTTTTTCAAGCAACTCTTTCATAACGCGATTATAATTTCTTCTAGCTCTTCCTTCAACGCGCTTTAAACTATTTTTTTTTCTTTCATTAGCGCATTTCGTACATATATTCGTCTTTCTTTTTGTGCCTTTTTTACATTTTTTACACGGAACTGGTATACTTTTACTACATCGAATACGCCATCGATGTTGAGCGCAAAATACGTCGCCCGGCACGCTAGGTATACAACACTTGTCTGTTTTACCGACTAAAAGCCATTCGCACGGAACAATTACTTTCGATAAATTCTTCGTCGTCATGTTTAATATTCATCTACATAATGCAATTTTCTTTTTTCAATTTTTAAACTATTAAAACCAATATCTTTTTCTAAATTAATTGGCGCCCAATTTTTTTTTAAACAAAAACATATATATCCATAACGTCATCCATGACGTCATCGATCTACTTGATGACGTCATCAACCTACCCACACCTAGCTCAAAACGTCAATTCAACTCCACTGCCTCTCTCCTACCCCCACCCGTACCCCCGCCCCCTTTTTTCTAATTCTTATCCACCACCCCGCCCCAAAAATGGGTATATGTCCTCGGACGCTCATTTACCATACTACTGCACCTTTATTGAGATAATGATCCAGTCACATCATGGAGGAAGGAAGACGTCACATGTAGTTCTATTCCATTGTAAAACCTAACTTAAAGGCATTGTTCTGAAGGGATCATTTTTCTGAAGTTACATCAATCCATCATCCTGATAATAACATAGAAGGGCATTCTAAGTTATGTGTGTTTTGTTAGCATGAGACATTATTCTTCGTCCCTCTTTAATATTGTTTTTACATGATTCGTTTATATTTCAGATCAACGATATCCATTTGTGCTACTGCTACAAGGTGTGTTAGAGTCTGTGTAACTTTGTGATCCAATGGCCAGTATTTGAAGTTTATCCATTCATCAAAGGAGTTAATGTATAATTCAAATTATTTTATATGGACCTATCCTATCTGTGGCAGTCTTTACCCTCAAGGGAATTGTTTTTTCAGGACCTCAAGACACATCTAGGTCTTTCTAGGAATTTCTTTAACATGTTAGAACAAAAATAGTACTGAGGAATTCTTATTATTTTTTGGACTGGACCCAAACATCCTCACAAATGTAGTTATTAAGCAATATCTGTTTGTGATCTAGTAAAATGTATACTGCCGACAGTGAATCACTGGCAGTTGGGCCATATAAACATAGTAAACATACCCCCCCCCCCCAATCTTCATTGCATGGGTGTGTCAGCCTTGGAATACCTTTTGCCAGATCACCCAATTAAAGTTCCTATTTATTTGTATGCTCGCATTGGGATAGTACTGACCATCAATCCCATAAGCACAATTGGTTAAACAGACAGTTTCGTCACGATCAGAGCAGACTTTCTACAAACGGGCCATGGAATTGGTGTCCTAGTTTAAGACGAACATAGTGACTGAAAATTACTGGCTCATTTATGCAGCAGCAACGCGAATATGACCTTATCATGTGAGTATTATTTTCAGTCACTGAGTTAAACTAGAACTTGAACTCTGATTCCATGCCCTGTTGATCGTGAAGATATTGCCACCTTTAAAACCCTGCGGGCAGTACGGTATTCAATTATACGCGGAGTATTGAGCACAACTACACCGTGTAGTAGGTTGTAAAATCGTTAATTACATGGGTAAATTAACTGATTTTCCCAATTTTATTAATTTTAACTTGTTTCAGAGGGTCTAGAGATGTTTTCTATCAAAGACATTTTTTGTTGTAAATTTTATGTTTTTCTTAGAAAATTAATTACTTAATTAACACTAAAAAAAAAACTCATTTTTAAACCCAGAAGCTGTACTTTTTTCACTCAATAGTAGTCCAGTCTATAAATACAACATCCTGCCATGTATACAAACCCATGGCCCATTCATAAAAGCCACCTGCTATCGAAGTACCTCATCAATCACTCAGATACCGCCATCCTCCGACCCCCCCCCCCCCCAACAGCCATCCCCCAATATCAACCCCCAACATAGACGTTTTTATTGGTCTAAATACCTCAGAGCTGTCAAACAGCCATCACAGAAGCCTTTGAGATGTCTCCCAGACCGCCGGCAGGCATGTTATTTGATCGTAATCACCCTGTGTTATGACCTCGTCAACCCCAACGCTACGCCAGTGTGTACACAAATCCCATAGGGACCCCTCAGGCATGGTAGTTGTGGCTGACTTAAAAGGGTGAACGAACTTCCCCAGTACTTTAAGCTTCTAACATATTATTTCCAGTGGGATGGACTTAGAACTTGCGAAGAATTAATTTGTTTGACCCTTTAATTAAGGAGTAATTACAGAAAGTTCGTTAACCTACTACACCGTGTAGATGCGCTCACTTCCCGAAAATGTATTTTCAACAGTTAATGACACATAAATACATATACATGTAACAATCAGAAGATCATTTCAGTATTGTTTGTTTCTTTTTATTTTACAGTTATCCTTCAAATTACATTGTGTTGTCTCTTCCCTATAAGTATTGTTTTAAAAACTGAACCAAACATTTAAATATTATAACACTTGATCGAATTTGTCATTGTATTGTACAAGACCTGCACACACCTCACCTCGGGGCCAAAAATGTGTAATGATAAAGCTGTGATGATACAGTATTTAATTCCACCACAACGTAATTAGCGTAACAGCTCTGTATTCGTCCAAAGGACAAACACCTAATGTCGTACAGATCGTTAATTGTCAAAAAATATTTACAAAAAGGTGACCCCACATTGACCTTTACGTCCTGTCCAAACCGGAAGTCAAAGTTTAATATTTAAAACAATCATATCTCAGCAACCACAAGAGGTAAATTAAATTTGTTTGCACCATTGTACTGATCGTTAATTGTCACAAAACTTTTACAAAAAGTGACCCCAATTTGACCATTACTTCCTGTCCAAACCGGAACTCAAAGTTTACTATTAAAAAAAATCATCCACAAGAGGTAACTTCACAATCTTTGCACCATTGTACAGATCGTTAATTGTCAAAACAATTTCACACAAAGGTGACCCCAATTTGACTTTTACTTCCTGTCCACACCGGAAGTCAAAGTTTAATATTTAAAACAATCTACCTCCTCCCGAACACCTAGAGTTTGTATCAAGACAAACTCTGAATCTCTAGTTTTTTTTTCGTTTTTTTTTCTTCTCCTTCTTTTCCGGATCGATTGTCTACAAATAATACATACTTGCAAACTTCACATGAACTTCAAACTTGGAATATACTTAGAACGTAACACGTAGATGAAACACGAGTTGTGACGTCATGACTAGGTCATCAGATATCGAATTTCGATAAATCAATATTTAATAGCTAAAACGTTTCAATTACGTTGCAATCGTTACAAATCAAAGATCTACAGCGCAGCAAGGTTCTATATGAGGCGCCACACGATCTTTGGTTACAATGGAGTTCCATGTACAATCGACGCTGTTAGTGTTAGGTCTTGGATTTCGTGTACAAATGGATCGCCAACGATCTTTGGTTCAATGGAGCTCCATGTACAATCGGATCGACGCGCGCTGTTGGTACTGTTAGGTCTTGGATTTCGAGTAAAAATGGATCGCCAACACAGACACATTCATAAAGGGTAGGTATCTTGAATTTAATTTTAAGAGGATTTCCTCTATTTACCTTCGTGTTTTTATACAAGAAAAACCATGTTTTAGAGGCACTACAGAGTTTGTCGTTGCATTGTGCCTGTTTAACTTAACGTTAGTTAGGCCTACGTCAGTACGTGAACATTATGTACTTTAGACAGTAAACAACTCGCCACTTTTCTAACAAACTATGAACAGATGTCACCAAAATGTATTTAGAATATAAATAAGGATAGGAAAATTCATTTGTTAAGGTTATGGGAATTTTTCAGTAGAAATGTTATGCCATTTTTGTTTTCTCCAAAAATCTTCAGTTTGTGCACAAATTAACGTTAAGTAGTGACTGTTTACTGCACTTTCCCTTAATGTTTTACCCTTCTCAGATACAAATCAACTTACATAGACAATTAGTTCACAGGAAAAATGCACAATATTCATGACACAATACATGTACTTCTTTTTGTTGTAGGTCGTGCTCCCTGGGGAGGCCTCTCTCAGACATCTCACACAATCACATGAAACTATATGAGTATATGAGACTCGGCAATGTGAGTTTCGTGCGAGAACATTTCTTTACTTTATTACACATTGTCAAGAATAATTGTGTGCAATTTTGAAAACAAACCAATGCCCTTTTCAATTTCAATGGTCCAGCTACTCCAAAATTATACACTAGATTCATCTAATTACAAAGCCAACCAGTGTTTTGTGTACAAATCTAAGCCCCGTTCACGTGTGTACAAATCTAAGCCCCGTTCACTTGTGTACAAATCTACATGTAGCCCCCCCCCCCCCTTTCTGCCAAGAAAGGTCAGCTGGCTGACCTTCACAACCCTAGCTATCAATCATCCTACTGGAGGGTCCAGGGGACCTCCATTCATGAATTTAGACTATTGGAAATCGGTTAGAAAAGGATTGCGTAGTGTATTAGATCGTTAGAAAACGGATCGCGCGGTGTATTCTGCGCGTAATACAAAGTGCCTTCCGGAGTCTCCCCTTATTCCGCTTGTGGCATTGTGGTGTATTGTGGCTCGGAGGGTGTTAACAGATCGTTTGAGAAGTGGTCTTCATACCAATGATGTCAGTTTTAATGGTTGTTTATTACAAAAAAAATTAGGTTTAGTATAATTTGTTATCATTTTTTGCTATAGTAGTACTGGCATTTCAGTCCAAGAGAAGGGGTGTATCTGATAACCACCTTTCCAATCCATGTCAGTTAAACAACATTTATTTAAATCTAAGCCCTTACTCCTATTTTCAATCTTATATATTTTTTAGAAAGAGGACAGAAACATCTTGCAACTTCAGCTATGCAGAATTGATGCTGGGTGTGATTTTTGACATAATGAAGCACCAGTCGTAAGTCAATGGAATTGGTAATTTGGGCCCCTTATACTTTTATTGCTTGTTTGTGCCCCTCCCCTTCCCTAGTTCTTGGATTCTATAGTGCTGCAATGATAGACCAAAGCATTTTAGAAAACAAATGTGTTGGTTCATCACCAGTGGCAGTACATGCCATCACCAAGAACTTGGGGGAGGGGGAAGACATTTTATTCCAAAATTACCAATTCCAATGACAACCTCTGAATGTCACCCATTCTGAACTGTCACTAAATCGTACATACAGAGCGTACATTTATTATAAATGCAGATTGATTCTGTTTTCTTGTCAACAAAGGATCATGGTTGGGTTCATTTACACTGAAGTCATTTCACTTGTTACATGTGTAAGACCATGTACACTCATTTCTAGCTTGGTTACAAGTAGGTTAAACAGGTCAACAAAGTGGTTTCAATTGATTGTGGGGGAGGGAAATGTGGAACCACAAAAGTCAAGTCATGAAACCCAACAGACAGTTAAAATAAATATGTATTTCATTGCTTTATTAGCAATTTACAAGCACCCATACAACTCTTTGATTATTTCAATGTCCAACAATTTATGTACAACATGGCATCTGATATTTAGGTGGTAATTCTGTAGTATGGATGCAGCTACAGACATTTTGCCAATCATGTTGTACAACCTTGAAAATGTAAAAATCAATGTAGAATTTGTTTTCAAATTTTATAAATTATTTTTAGGTGTTCGAGCGACAGCGCGAACACCTCTTGTTTTTGTTCGTTTTTTTTTTTTTACTTCTTCTTCTTTTTCTTCTTCTCCCCGACATCTGTCCGCCAAAAAACACATACTTGCAAACTTCACATGAACTTGAAACTTGGCATGTACTTAGAACTTAACAAGTAGATGAAACACGAGTTTTGAGTGACCCCAATTTGACCTTACTTCCTGTCCAAACCGGAAGTCAAAATTTAATATTTAAAAAATTCATATCTCAACAACCACAAGAGGTAAATTCACAGTTTTTGCACAATTGTACAGATTGTTAACTGTCAAAAATATTTTAAAAAACATTACCCCAATTTGACCTTTACTTCCTGTCTAAACCGGAAGTCAAAGTTTAATATTAAAAAATAATAATGCAAAGTTTCTTTTAAAAACATTCTGACGTCATCATCACTGCCCTGACAAAACTCGAACACCTATGTGTTTGTAATATCACAAACACTGCCGTCTAGTTTAATTTCGTTTTAGGTGTTCGGGTATGTACCCGAAACACCTATTGTTTTTGTTCGTTTGTTTTTCTTCTCCTTCTTGTAGCCAACGATTGTCTACAAAAAACACATACTTGCAAACTTCACATGAACTTGAAACTTGGCATATACTTAGAACTTAACACGTAGATGAAACAAAATTTGTGACGTCATGATTAGGATATATGTAAAAATATTTACAAAAAGGTGACCCCAATTTGACCTTACTTCCTGTCCAAACCGGAAGTCAAAGTTTAATATTTAAAAAAATCATATCTCAACAACCACAACAGGTAAATTCACAATTTTTGCACCATTGTACTGATCGTTAATGGTCAACAAATATTTACCAAAAGATGACCCCAATTTGACCTTACCTACTGTCCAAACCGGAAGTCAAACTTTAATATTTAAAAAAATCATATCTCAACAACCACAAGAGTTAAATTCACAATTTTTGTACCATTGTACAGATCGTTAATTGTCAAAAAATATTTACAAAAAGATGACCCCAATTTGACCTTACCTCCTGTCCAAACCGGAATTCAAAATTTAATATTTAAAAAAATCATATCTCAACAACCACAAGAGTTAAATTCACAATTTCTGTACCATTGTACAGATCGTTGATTGTCAAAAAATATTTACAAAAAGATGACCCCAATTTGACCTTAATTCCTGTCCAAACCGGAAGTCTAAGTTTAATATTTTAAAAAATCCTATCTCAACAATCACAAGAGGTAAATTGACATTTTTGCAACATTATATAGAATGTTAATTGTTAAACAATATTTACAAAAAGGTGACCCCATTTTGACCTTACTCCCTGTCCAAACCGGAAGTCAAAGTTTAATATTTAAAAAAATCATATCTCAACAACCACAAGAGTTAAATTCACAATTTTTGTACCATTGTACAGATCGTTAATTGTCAAAAACATATTTACAAAAAGATGACCCCAATTTGACCTTACCTACTGTCCAAACAGGAAGTCAAAATTTAATATTTAAATAAATCATATCTCAACAACCACAATAGTTAAATTCAAAATTTTTGTACCATTGTACAGATCGTTGATTGTCAAAAAATATTTACAAAAAGATGACCCCAATTTGACCTTAATTCCTGTCCAAACCGGAAGTCTAAGTTTAATATTTTAAAAAATCCTATCTCAACAACCACAAGAGGTAAATTTACATTTTTGCACCATTATATAGAATGTTAATTGTTAAAAAATATTTACAAAAAGGTGACCCCATTTTGACCTTACTACCTGTCCAAACCGGATGTCAAAGTTTAATATTTAAAAAAATCATATCTCAACAACCACAAGAGTTAAATTCACAATTTTTGTACCATTGTACAGATCGTTAATTGTCAAAAACATATTTACAAAAAGATGACCCCAATTTGACCTTACCTACTGTCCAAACAGGAAGTCAAAGTTTAATATTTAAACAAATCATATCTCAACAACCACAATAGCTAAATTCAAAATTTTTGTACCATTGTACAGATCGTTGATTGTCAACAAATATTTACAAAAAGATGACCCCAATTTGACCTTACTTCCTGTCCAAACCGGAAGTCAAAATTTAATATTTAAAAAAATCATATCTCAACAACCACAAGAGGTAAATTGACATTTTTGCACCAGTATATAGAATGTTAATTGTCGAAAATATTTACACAAATGTGACCCCAATTTGACCTTACTTCCTGTCCAAACCGGAAGTCAAAGTTTAATATTTAAACAAATCATATCTGAACAACCACAAGAGGTAAATTCACAATTTTTGTACCATTGTACAGATCGTTAATTGTCAAAAACATATTTACAAAAAGATGACCCCAATTTGACCTTACCTACTGTCCAAACAGGAAGTCAAAGTTTAATATTTAAACAAATCATATCTCAACAACCACAATAGCTAAATTCAAAATGTTTGTACCATTGTACAGATCGTTGATTGTCAACAAATATTTACAAAAAGATGACCCCAATTTGACCTTACTTCCTGTCCAAACCGGAAGTCAAAATTTAATATTTAAAAAAATCATATCTCAACAACCACAAGAGGTAAATTGACATTTTTGCACCAGTATATAGAATGTTAATTGTCGAAAATATTTACACAAATGTGACCCCAATTTGACCTTACTTCCTGTCCAAACCGGAAGTCAAAGTTTAATATTTAAACAAATCATATCTGAACAACCACAAGAGGTAAATTCACAATGTTTGTACCATTGTACAGATCGTTAATTGTCCCAAAATTTTTTTTACAAAAAGGTGACCCCATTTTGACCTTACTTCCTGTCCAAACCGGAAGTCAAAGTTTAATATTAAAAACAATCATATCTCAACAACCACAAGAGGTAAATTGATATTTTTGCACCATTGTACAGATCGTTAATTGTCAAACAATATTTACAAAAAGATGACCCCAATTTGACCTTACCTCCTGTCCAAACCGGAAGTCAAATTTTAATATTAAAAAAAAATCATATCTCAACAACCACAAGAGTTAAATTCACAATTTTTGTACCATCGTACAGATCGGTAATTGTCCAAAAATATTTACAAAAAGATGACCCCAATTTGACCTTACTTCCTGTCCAAACCGGAAGTCAAAGTTTAATATTTAAAAAAATCCTATCTCAACAACCACAAAAGGTAAATTGACATTTTTTGCACCATTGTACAGATCGTTAATTGTCAAAAAATATTTAGAAAAAGATGACCCCAATTTGACCTTACTTCCTGTCCAAACCGGAATCCAAAGTTTAATATTTAAAAAAATCATATCTCAACAACCACAAGAGTTAAATTCACAATTTTTGTACCATTGTACAGATCGTTGATTGTCAAAAAATATTTACAAACAGATGACCCCAATTTGACCTTACTTCCTGTCCAAACCGGAAGTCAAAGTTTAATATTTAAAAAAATCCTATCTCAACAACCACAAGAGGTAAATTGAATTTTTTTGCAGCATTGTATAGATTGTTAATTGTCGAAACATATTTACACAAAGTTGACCCCAATTTGACCTTAGTTCCTGTCCAAACCGGAAGTAAAATTTTAATATTTAAAAAATCATATCTGAACAACCACAAGAGGTAAATTCACAATTGTTGTACAATTGTACAGATCGTTAATTGTCAAAAAATATTTATACAAAGATGACCCCAATTTGACCTTACTTCCTGTCCAAAACCGAAGTCAAAGTTTAATATTTAAAAAAATCATATCTCAACAACCACAATCTTTCCACCGTTGTACAGATTCTTAATTGTCGAACAATATTTACACAAAGGTGACCCCAATTTGACCTTACTTCCTGTCCAAACCGGAAGTCAAAGTTTAATATTTAAACAAATCATATCTCAACAACCACAAGAGGTAAATTCACAGTTTTTGCACCATTGTACAGATTGTTAATTGTCAAAAGTATTTACAAAAACATGACCCCCAATTTGACCTTTTCTTGCTGTCCAAACCAGAAGTCAAAGTTTAATATTAAAATAATTTCTAAATTCAGTATTGTATTGTATTCAAATAAACTTCTCGCGAGAACTTCAACAGACGTTAACATTTGACTTTCTCCAACACTTCGAATTGATGACGTCATCATTTTAACTTCAACCGAACACCTAGTTTTTGTTGTGACAAAACTTGTATCTATCTTGGCATATACTTAGTACATAACACGTAGATGAAACTAGAGTTGTGACGTCATGATGAAGTCTTCAGATATCGAATTACGATAAATCAAAGTTTAATATTTAAAAAAATTATATCTCAACAACCACAAGAGGTAAATTCACAATTTTTGTACCATTGTACAGATTGTTAATTGTCAAAAAATATTTACAAAAAGGTGACCCCAATTTGACCTTACTTCCTGTCCAAACCGGACGTCAAACTTTAATATTTAAAAAATCATATCTCAACAACCACAAGAGGTAAATTGACATTTTTGCACCATTATATAGAATGTTAATTTTAAAAAAATATTTACAAAAAGGTGTCCCCATTTTGACCTTACTTCCTGTCCAAACCGGAAGTAAAATTTTAATATTACCAAAAAAATCATCTCAACAACCACAAGAGGTAAATTAAAATTTGTTGCACCATTCCTACTGATCGTTAATTGTCAAAAAATATTTACAAAAAGATGACCTCAATTTGACCTTACTTCCTGTCCAAACCGGAAGTCAAAGTTTAATATTTAAAAAAATCATATCTCAGCAACCACAAGAGGTAAATTAAAATTGTTTACACCATTGTATTGATCGTTAATTGTCAAAACAATTTTACACAAAGGTGACACCAATTTGACCTTTACTTCCTGTCCAAAGCAGAAGTCAAAGTTTAATATTTAAAACAATCTACTTCCTCCCGAACACCTAGAGTTTGTGTCAAGACAAACTCTGAATCTCTAGTTAGGATTTTTCTGTAATGAGCCCCCTGGATAGTAAAATGAAGTTATTTTGAATTAAACCAAAAGGAAAAGCAATCCTCATGATACATATCCAGACAGATCTCTTGATGATCATCAGGGAAGTGGAAGATCTCCGTAGTTTTCAATGTACTTCTTCACCAGTCATATTCTCAGCTGTAAAGAAACACAAATCCACTCCGGTCAACTGCTCACCATAATGCAAAGTATACAGTGTAAGATTGGCCTCTTAATGAGTACCTTTCAGTAAATATAAATATATAAAATTTTTCTCCCAGAGACTCAGGAGGAAGGGGCTGCACACAACTCCTCTGAGGCAATGAGCATTTACGATCTTGGACAGTGCAGGTAGGGTACCAATCACATGTTTCCAATTATGTTGGAGGAAAGTGTTCAGTTCATAAAACTGCAGGTGCCCGGCCACCCGAGAGAGGGTTAGGGTTAGGGTTAGGGTTAGACGGATGCCTGGCTGAATTAATTAATCCAAAGACAGGCATGCTTGAGTACTGGTAGGTGCGGCTGCCGGGCCCGGGGTGGGAGGGGACCATCGTTCTCTGCTTACTCCAGTGGCTGAGCCAATTGTTCCCTCATCAATTTGGGCCTCCTGCCATACCCTGTACAGCACTTTGGTCAATGTGGGTTGTTTTTTACAGAGCCCCGAAGTGGCTATAGACAGAAAAAAAAATATATATCGAGGCCACGTTTTACTACATTGAGCGCTCAAAATGCTATTGCGTGCGCACGAGATACAATTCGTGGCCACGTTTTGAGCCAACACAACAGACCAGACCGTTTCTCCCGAAATACAGTATGTCCCTGTCCATCCAGCTGTCCACTGAACATACGTGCTGCCACTCTGAGCAGGGACGTGCACAGGGTTGTAGAGGGGCAGGGGCTCAGAGTCTGAAAAGGGCAGTGTAAATCTATGCGAGCGCGCGTAGCGCGCGAGCTAAACAAAATTGGGGCGTTTATTTATTAATAAAAACGCATAATATGGTTTTTAACATTACAATCAGATCAGATTATGTTGATGACTGGTTTTCATTTACAATCTGATCTGGTGGTGAGTGAGCCTATAGTCAAGGACCAAGTCCACCAAGTCTAATTATCCCCTTAAGTCTCAAATTTATAATAAACGTATCATATCACCTGATATTTGCACAAGAAAACGGAGCTCGGCCTAGTCAAACAATCATAAAGTGCACCAATAACACAAAACCGAAAATGAACATGTATTGGGGCAAATAGCTTACCTACCTAATGAAGTAAGTGTAGTAGTTGCTTTGAAGTAGGCTAACTGTAAGACATAGGTCTCGAGTGGGAGCGGGATGTAAATTTCGTGTTTCAGTGACAGCGTGTGCCTGCCTATCAAAGACGTATAGGCGCGCGCGGCTATGCGTGAAATCTAGTTTCGCGGAGGGGCACATGCAGGCCCGTGCACAGGAATAGTAAGGGGCATCTCTGCTGACCTAATATTTATTCTAATTTTATTCTATCCTGACATCTTTCAACTAGTCAGGGCAGTCTATGCGCAACAGGATCTTAATAATTCATTAAAAAAAAAAAAAAAAAAAAAACTTGGGCTAAAAAGGGCACTTTTTATACTAGGCAAAAAGGGCAGGGCCTGAAGCACCCTTTGGGACCTATGTATGCACGTGCCTGACTCTGAGTAATGCTCTGAGAGCGGGCATACAGTTATTTCATGCGCTGCAGTTGTCATGGAGACGATCCAAGCCAGAGCCGCCGTTTCTCGTGTTGGAGCGCTCTCCCGGGGCAACCCATGGGGGTTCGGCCTGAAAGGGCTGAGCAGAAGCCTCCAAAGAGCGCATTACGCACAAGCTCGCAGCCGGACGCTGCCGGTCCGACTCACACAGTGTGGGGGATGTGTGTGTGACAACTGCGGCTCAGGACAGACTGTATTTCGGGGATGGTCTGTTGTGCTGGTTTGCTGTATATACACTTATCTCGTGGCCACGAATGAATCAAAACGCAATAGCATTTTGAGTGGTCAATGTAGTAAAACGTGGCCTCGATATATATATATATATAGACCGCTACATTTAAGCATATATATATATATATATATATATATATATATTCCCTCCATGGCCCCTCCGCCACGGCCGGAACTTGTACACGGGATGCACAACTGCACTATGAACATGTGGCTCTACTGCATGTACCTCCCGTCCCTTTATTAACTATTCTAAAACCATAAACACTCGTATATGAATGCTGTATATGTGCTTTATTTTAGTATCATATTAAATGTAATGTTACCTTTTCATTTTAGGAGAATGGAGACTTTCTTCCTCTCTGCATCGGTTGGTTCATTGTAGCCCTTGTTGGTGATCCATTCAGTAAGGGTTTGAAGATCGGTTTTTGTCACGACTCTCTTGCCTTTAAACCGATTGAACCATACCTTTACTACCTTTGTACTGTGTTGCTGAAAACTGGTTTCGAAACTTGTAAGCCTGCTTTTACTAAACGAGGTCTTATTAAACTCTTTGAAGTTCTTGACGCTATTCAACCAGAATCTCGGCATTGCACCAAGGATCGTCAATTTGAAGGTGCCCACAACATCATCTTTGCTTATGGTGGTAGCTAACAACGTTCTGAAGGATTGTGATATTGTACTGGGAAACTCACGATGTATTTCTGTAGGCACACAAACAGTTAGAAGTTTAAGGCCATGGTACATTTTCACACGATCAATATCGTTGGTATCCAGAAGAGATTGCTTTCCTGGCTCTTCAAGCATGGCTTTTGCTAATTTGCTATTCTGGTTCAACTCTATAGCTTCCAATATACTCTTCACTGGTGGCTGGTGATCTGCATTGATGATTTGTCCAATTCCTTTATATTTTTGTGCCAACTCTTTGTGGACTTTGTATACGTTTACTTTTCCAACAAATTTATGAAGTACCTTTTTTTCCTTTTCGAACTTTTTTGGTCGAGCTCCCCCTGCCATGTACCAGACCCCTCCTCTGATTGCTTCAATCAACTGTTTGCGCTTGATGAAAGGCTCCCATTGGCCTGGGTGTCTGAGGATAATTTCGGCCTCCACAGATCGGAGGCGGTCTGCTTCCAAAGCGATGTCTTTTTCACTGGCCTCTGGTTTCATCATGCCTTTTGCCAAAGCATGAAACAGGCAGCTCTTGCCCTCGCTGACTATGCTCACTGTCTGGTTATTGTAGCGCACATCATAATGGCCGTCTGGGTATTGGGCACTCTTTGGTCTGTGGATCAGTGTCACAGTTTGACTGGCGGTTTTATGGCGTGGGATGAACTCCACCACATTGGAAAATCTGCCATGGCTATCCTCTATTAGGATGACAACCTCAATGCCCATGGTTTCTGATAGAATTCTGATATCAGTAGTGGTGCCCTCAGTCATGGGGTTCCTGATCTTTTCAGCATGTGACTGTGAGTGTTTACCTGCCTGTTTAGAATTCGGGTCTCCTGACATGTATGCGATGTATCTGTTGTTCTGTCCAGCTCTGAGTTTTTCCTCATAACGGCTAATGACGCCATTTACTTTCCTTTGAACATGAGAAACAAAGTAACTGGAGAACTTCTGGTGGACCACGTTTACCAGAGCATCAGCCAATAAAGCACTGATGGTGTCGGCTAATTCCTGCTTGAATTCTTTCAGCATCTCAGTGTCTGAAGCAGACAGCTCATTCACCTTCACTTTCTCTGAAAAACCTTTTTCTTCTTTAAATTTATTCAGCTGTTCATGAAGGTTTGAGAAAAACTTGCTGGAGAGGCTGGCCACTGCACTGATGACGTCTCCTGCCAGTGCCCCTATGTGGACAGCTTGGATGGCTGTCAGAATTGCATGTGCTGTTCCTGTGGCATCTGCTTTAGCTCTGTCAATCACTGTGGAGAAGGATGAGTTAAGCTTGTTCTGCCAGCTGAGGTCTGCATAGAATGGCTGTACTGCAGTGTCACTTAACTTTCTGAAAATGGCCAGCAGTTGATTTCTGTTCCTGTCCTCCAGGAGATCATGAAGTTGCTTTTTATCCTCAAGGTGTGAGAGGATAATCAAGTCTACTAATGTAGCCAAGGGCTCTTTTTCCATGTTGGATTTCACGTTGTCAACAATTCTGTTTTTCACCTCATTTTTGATGCTGCTTCGTATTTTTTTCAGTATTTCCTCTTCTGCCTTCCTAAGTCCATAGGTAATGATTTCCTCTACCATTTTTTTACCAGTGTGGGTTACTGCATTCTTCATATTTGTCGTTGCGATAACACTTAATCTGTCTTTATCATTTCTGGAGAGAAACGTTGGGATCGACTTCAACTGTTTGTCGCATCCCTTAATTGTCATTTTAGAAGCTTTGAAGCCCTTTGCAATCAGCTTTCCAACTCCAAACCCAATGAGAGATACACCAATAGAAATGGCTTTTTCTATAGACCATGATTTCCAGCTGAATTCTCCTGTCACCATGACCTCTATATCATAGATACAGTCTGATATTCCTTCAACGATGAGTCCCGTGCCAACTTGAGCTAATGCAGTGAATGCAGTGATCAATGCTCCTCCAATAATCTGTAAAACTCCAAGAGAGAACACCGGCAGAGGCTCCTCTTCCACAGAAAATACATATTTCAGACCTCGACTGTAGAGGTCATAGGCTTCCACTTGGAGATCTTCATCAGCACTCGACAC
>CM055816.1:20159699-20201873 GCA_029582265.1 Zoroaster sp. YZ-2022 | reverse complement strand
CACAACACGCGAATAATTCAGATCACTCTGGGAAAAATAATGCTTTTAGGTTCTCAAAGTTACAGTTTAATTATGTGTTATTCAGGAGAAAATAATGAAAAATGCATTCAGATGTTTCTGTATGCATTCTTATGTGTTGATTTGATTATAGTTTCCAGAGGGACAACAATTAAGTTTGGACATTATTTCACTATTACTGATTTGAGGTTAGCACATAGACCAAAAATATTTCATCCCTGTTGTATACCGCATTATAAAACCATTCAACTCATGCACATAACATAATTATAGTCCCAATACACCTTTGGTGACAAAACGTTTTTCATACCTTTTTATGTTTGCAGATACCCCAGTTGAAAAGTGTTTACCAGAGAAAAGTATTTCAGAAGAATACTTTATGAAGGATACCTCCTATCAAAATGTTCGTTTCAACCTATTTCTATATTCTCTTATTACAATGTAGAAAGATGTGGATCAGGCGTCTTTACACCATTCAACCCCATGGTCTGATCATCCAGGAAGAAACTACCTAACATCTCAATACAGATATTGGTTGTCAGTTTAATTTACTTCCTTTTCCGCTTTTTCTTTCCTCACTTGTTTTGGAGTTCTTTCCCTCTCCGTTTCTGGCCTACACTGTAAACAATATCTGTATTTTTACACAGATTTGTTGTCTGTTTTTTCCTTTTACATGTTTTTTGATGTAAATAAACCTGTATCCGTGAATATTATTGTATTTATTTTCACATATTGTTTTCATTTTATCCATACTTTTATAATTTAACCATAGAATTTGTAAAAATACAGTCGAATTATGCGAATTCTTTGTTTTTTACAGCAGTTGTGTAGTAAATGTGCATGTGTTTGGCTTTCTACAGCAAAATAATAACAGGTCTGTAATTATATTTTACAAAATTAACGGTGAAATAAAATAAAAGGCAAAGTGCCGGCAACTCTGTTGACAGCACTTTCTGTCAATTTACAAAAATTTTTTTTACAATGTACTTATTTTTCTCTCTTATTTTCACTGTTCTCTAACACTAAAAATACAATGTATTGTTCACCGACTAATCCTTTTCTTTGTCCATTTCCTTTGTTCTCAGTTGACCTTGACCAACTTCCTTCTTTAATTTGTTTCTCTCTCATCTCTACTGTTCTCTGGCAACCCCAGTAAAATAATGTTCCATACTCCTAGTCCTTTTCTTATTCAATTCTTCTGTTTTATGTTGACCTTTACTCTATCTTCCCTACTTTAATTCGGAGGATTAACGCTGCCCCACCCCTCGTTCGGCGATTTTGAAGGCGTTGAAAATCCTGCTATGTTCGAAACGTGGATGGGGCCAATAACTGCATTTTGTACAATTGTAAAGTTAGACATTAAGTTCATTCACGCACGTATGAACCATTGAGTATGGGGCACTGATTGTCAGGACTGATGTCATACCATGAATTATTTTTATTCATTATGTTTATATAATGTAACTCAAAGACTGAGACGAGTTTATGTTGATTTGCTTGAATAAAACCTACCAACACACGGTCTATTTTTGTTGTTTAATTAGCCATGGTAAACATACATATATATATATATATATATATATATATATATATATATAAATTAAATCGGGAGGGTGGCCTTAGCTTTCGATCCAATCCGGACCTTCATCAGAGGCTTTGACAAAGTACAACATAAAAACTCATCCATTTATAGGAAAAAGAAAGCAAAGGATCATGGGACGGGATCCAAAAAGGCGGGAAAATAGTGACCAATTAAAGATAAGCATCAATCTAGAAAAGCCAATAGGAGTATCAGAAGTGAACAAAAGGGGGATTATTGAGCCACACAATAAGTAGATGTGGCAGCTTATGGTGAAGCTAGGGTAAAAGAGGGATTATAGAGCCACACAATACATGTAGGTAGAGGTGGCAGCTTGTAGTGAAGCTGGCATAAACATAGGACAATACACAAAAGGATATGACAACTTATATATATATATATATATATATATATATATATATATATATATATGTGTGTGTGTGTGTGTATGTGTGTGTGTGTGCGTGTGTGAGCGCATTCAAACCGGGGACGTATAACAAAAGGGACAATGGTCCCCGGTTGCTCTCACAATGGAGAACAATCCGTCCCCGTATTTTTGGACAAAGGAATTTGACAAAGGAAGTCCCCGAATGCCGGTGTTTACACACGTGTGTGTGTGTGTGTGTACGTGTTAATCACGTCAAGTGAGGTCTTCCATGTAAATTCATACTCGCCAACCGAGCACGCCATGCAAAACGAGGACGTCCTCTATTTGAACTAACGTGAAAATTGGCAACTCTGAGCATATTTATGACGGCCAGTGAAATATCTCACGTTTTGAAAGCCGCCCTCGGTCTTATGAGAAAAACCGACGGAGTGTGACGTTACACATTCGTCCGGGACTTTACGGAATCGCCTGGAAATGTACCAGCGCCCTCTCTATTTACAATACTTTTGACATGTGGAGACGCGTTTGCTGTTGTTGTCATCAGCATAGATGCTTTTTGGTATACTGAAAGATAGCGTCCTTTCCACCAGTGCGTGCCTGCTAGTGCTAGAGAGAAGACGGTATTTTTCAGCCGCTCACAAGATACAGGTAAGCCAAGTCAAGTGTACTATTACTAAAGATTTAAGTACTAAAATGTGTCTATAGAAAATTACTGGCAATTTTAAAAGTATGCTCTCATACTATGACTATCTTTACCGTGAAAACGACATGAAAGGTCATTTTGCCGTGAAAATTTTTGCTAAGGGCAAATTCACGGTATTTACACGGAAATGATAATCGTGTAAATGCCGTGAAAAAATTGTGAATTTCATTCGCCGTGAAAAGACTGTGAAATCACCGTACTCATCTCCATGCTGTAAGTTTGGCCAGCTCATTAACTCTGCTAGCCGAGTTAATCCTCTGTTCCATTGTTGACCCTTTTGTATCCATCCGTAATCCCCATGAATGGATACTTATTGAACGGAGATTTAACTGTTCACATTAGCTAAACGCGGTAACCGTTATTTTGACGTTCTAATTGGATTAACGTTAGGTGGCAGTAAGTTACCTGACTTTATTTTCTATGTTCAGAGTCTAAAATAAAAAACTCTTCCCCAACACATCGGGATTAATTCTAACACGTAACGTATTCCAAGCGAACTACACTTTGAGCCAGCCGCCCATGGAAGCTCCGAGTCCATGCCTGCTTGCATGTAGGCTTCACATTGTACGATACCCACTCACCGAGGACTCGTGTATACCCAAAGTATGCGGGAAATTAAATAGAAACAACGATGTCTGGTTGCCGACTACACACTGATGTGATTTGTGTAACGTTAGCCAGCCAGCCCGCCGCCCGCTATGGATCTTTAATACGTCCCGATGGTTAAGATCTGCAGCACATTGTTGGCCCCGGCTCAGGGATTTTCTTACGGGGACGAGGCTGTCGAGTAGACTGTCCGCCTATGTGCTGCAACGTTAACGTTACATTAGGGTAGGCGGCGACGAGGGAAAGATTGACAAAATTAAACTGCAAAGACAGGATCTATTCATTTCTGAAAACAATTATGTGTATAAATAGGCTCAGAATCCCCAATAACGAAACATTTTAGCCTTCATATTGCAACAGTAATCGGGCCCGCCCCACGCCATAACACATTAATAGTTCGCGCATGTTTGGACGGGCAGTTTTCAAATCCTAGATGAAACGCCAACTTTGAGCTAGAAGAATTTAGTGGGATACAATCTTATAAAATAAATAATTAGGCCATAATAAGATTGCGTGAGGCACAATGTTTTCTACAAACAAAAGAGGCAGTGTGCGTCTTGCATTTCATAGCGCCATATTGCTTTGAGAAACACCGCCGAAAACCTTTTGAAAATAATTATACGTGTGCAAAAACTTTTTAATTTTTCCCTACAATGTCGCATACATTGTGCGTACATGTAAGTTGCTGAATTAATATAAATATTTGGTTACGTTATTGACATTTGTAATGGAATGATGGCCAGTATATGAAGAACTTTGACCGAATTTCTCACAGAAAAGATAGGACTGCTCTGTGGAACGGCCAGAAGGACGCACATGACCATATACTAATGAGTGCACATACATACATTTGTACATGTACATGTAGCACGGATGTTTATTGAAAACAATAGGTCAGTGGACTAGATCATTTTATATGATGGGGATGGTGGTGGATGTGAGAAAGTATTGGTACGCACAATATAATTAATAAGTACATGTACATGCACATCAATACAAAATACAACTCAATATTTCAGAGTTTTAAAATGTTCAACTTCAGTAACTTTAGTTATTCACATTCTTCCACAAAATCAAAGTAAAGATGGCCCAAAAAAGTAATGGTGTGAGCCGATCAGCAAGTACATCAAACTTGTTTTTTTTAAATCGAAGTTGGCTCAATTTTCTTTAAAAGAGGGGATTTTAATATGGACTTAAGAAAACCTACCTATAAATATATTCTACAACAATTTTTCCTTTGATGTGAGAAATCGTTGTCAAAATCTAATGATTGTTGACTTCAGAGAAACGAGTCTCCTACGTTTCTTGTGGCACAATCTAGTACCCACTGCAACCATCACACTTTACGTGCATAAGTGAGTGCATGTGAAACCAGACTATGGAGATCCTTGCATAAAATTACAAGGTCACTACTCGAAGAAGAGAGACGTTCAATGATTGAAATGAAAAGGGCTCTCTCTCCCTTGGCTAATCAAAATCCTTGTTACATGAATGGAAAGAGAGATTTTCTACGGATTCTTCTGCCGTTCGAGCTAGGTAAATCTGTAACGTTACGCAATCTGCTTTGACATTCCATTTATTGAGCAAACCATCGGGAAAAACGGTCAAATTCGTGTTGACCTCCATCCATGATAGGAAATGCAGATTTGTAGCATTTACTCCCCCTTTTTAAAAACAAAAACCCTATTTTCCCAAGTGTAATTAAGTTTGAAAAGATCATTCTGAGGGGAAATGTTACACTTTAAAATGCCGGGCGAGGGGGTTAGAAACGGTCAACTACATTTCAAATACAAAGGAAAGTTTGTTAATGTTGCATCATTTAGTGGCACATTTCCCGTGTTGTAGGCTGCTTTTATTTTATATACTCAATTATAACAATATACAATCATCAACAAATACAAAAAGAATTGATTTAATTTTGCCCTACACCGACGTGTGTATAACACTGTCTGCTCAGTGCTTTCCGAGTGTCTGTGAAAAAACTACACAGGCGACTCGGGCGGGATTCGAACCCACGACCTCCTACTTACTAGTGCATACGTCTTAACCTCTCGACCACCGAGCTTGCCCAACAACGACTGGCCGGCTAGAATCCTATATAGCAGCGGGTTCCGCGATATACCGTAATTTCCGGAATATAAGCCGCGCGGTGTATAAGCCGCACTACCCCAAAATCACCAAAACAAGATTCATGCGTCAACATATAAGCCGCACCGCGTATAAGCCGCACACACAGAGGCCCGCCGGACGCCACTCACTGTCGGTACTTCGCAAGAAGGGGGTTCATAAAGGGGGTCATTGTGTTGCGTTCGAGTCAAAATGTATTGAAAGAGACACAATAGCATACCTGCCAACCTTGACAAGTGAAAATTCGTAATACTAATAGTAAAGTTTGGCACATTTTACGCATGTCCGAAATACATGTGCATGTACAGGAATCAACGGCACTGCTTGTGGGATCGATGTTTCTTCGACTCCACGTGTTTCTTGACATCGTTAAGGCCACCATGGCTAATGCAGAAATCCGTGCTGCATATTTTACAAAATGCGTTAAGTTCCCCAAGTTTGGTGGCAGCAATAACTGGATAGCTTTCTGAGTATTTATCTCGAAATTTATGCACCATTTTCATTTTGCTGTTCCGTTCCCGTATCACTATTTACGGCATTCGGGAATGTCGAACGTAGTCCCGCTGGTTGCCTGCTTTCTGCACAACGTACATGTAATCACTACAACGGCAACCAACGAAACGATGACTCTCGCCTGCCACGCGTAACGAATTTTCCTATTGGCTCCTTCCACAGACTACGATATAACGAATTTTCCCATTGGCTCTCTGGTACACGCATGGCATAGACTACGATCTACGTCGTGGATTCTGATGTCGCTGGCGCTAAACGTTGCAACGGTTTTTTCAGAAGTTTTGAATAAATCTGTGTGTATCGAGGTCCGCTCACTAAAACTGACAATGACCAGACCATTTTCGCTACGAACAATAACAGTTTTTAGGTTTCTGTTTCTGTCTGTTTACCAACGATTTTTGCTTAATTGTGCATTGTGTTTTGTTCTTCAAGATTCATACCTGTACCTCGGCGTATAAGCCGCACCGCGTATAAGCCGCAGGCAACTTTTACCGTGTCAAAATCAACGTATAAGCCGCGGCTTATATTCCGGAAATTACGGTATATAGATTGGTGAAATTCTTGCGTCACCACGTTGAAATTTTCAGACATGATGTGAACTTTTGTCGCGATATCAGCCAGAACGATTGCACTGTACAATGTATACAGTGTACATGTACATTGTGTCTGTACACGCGCATTGTGTGTACATGTACATGTGTACATGAACATGTGTACATGAACATGTGTACATATACATTATACACATACTGACATTAGTCGGGTGCCAGTGTGACGAACGAGTTGACTGCACTATCAGCCCGAGTTGGCCCCGGTTAAAAAGCTTGCGTTGTCGGCATACTGGCGATGCGCGTGATTCACTCAAACTCGTAGTTGTGCAAGTCTTCGTACCTTTTTTTCTCTATAACAATTTATTGCATGTACCACCTTGAAATTTACAGACATGATGTGAACTTCTGTCCCGATATAGCGACGTATAATTTTTTTAAGTTGAAAACAAGCGTAATAATTTTTGGGGCAAAAATACTGAAATTAGGATTGCGATCTACTCCAAAGAGTATAATTCCTAAATTTTTTCAATTTTCTCCATAACAATTTATTTTGTGCATGTACCACGTTGAAATTTTCAGACACGATGTGAACTTTTGTCGCGATATCATGACTTTTTGATTTTTTAAGTTGAAAACAAGCGTAATAATTTTTGGGGCAAAAATACTGAAATTAGGATTGCGATCTACTCCAAAGAGTATAATTCCTAAAATTTTTCAATTTTCTCCATAACAATTTATTTTGTGCATGTACCACGTTGAAATTTTCAGACATGATGCGACCTTTTGTCGCGATATCATGACTTTTTTGTTTTTTAAGTTGAAAACAAAGCGTAATAATTTTGGGGGGCAAAAATACTGAAATTAGGATTACGATCTACTCCAAAGAGTATAATTCCTAAATTTTTCAATTTTTCTCCATAACAATTTATTTTGTGCATGTACCACGTTGAAATTTTCAGACATGATGTGAACTTTTGTCGCGATATCATGACTTTTTGTTTTTTTAAGTTGAAAACAAGCGTAATAATTTTGGGGGCAAAAATACTGAAATTAGGATTGCGATCTACTCCAAAGAGTATAATTCCTAAATGTTTTCAATTTTCTCCATAACAATTTATTTCGTTCATGTACCACGTTGAAATTTTCAGACATGATGCGAACTTTTGTCGCGATATCATGACTTTTTGTTTTTTAAGTTGAAAACAAGCGTAATCATTTTGGGCGCAAAAATAATGAAATTAGGATTGTGATCTACTCCAAAGAGTATAATTCCTAATTTTTTTCAATTTTCTCCATAACAATTTATTTTGTGCATGTACCACGTTGAAATTTTCAGACATGATGCGAACTCCTATCACAATAGCATGACTTTTTGTTTTTTAAGTTGAAAACAAGCGTAAACCAAGGCTATGGGAGTATTGAAAGAGATAGACCACAAGGATTTAAGCAATCTTGATTCACACCCGGCAGCCACCCAGCCAGAACGATTGCACTGTACAATGTATACAGTGTACATGTACATGTACATTGTATCTGTACACACGAGTTGTGTGTACATGAACATGTGTACATGTATGTGTACATGTACATGTACATGTACATTATACACGTACTGACATTAGTCGGGTGCCAGTGTGACGAACGAATTGACTGCACTATCAGCCCGAGTTGGCCCCGGTTAAAAAGCTTGCCTTGTCGGCACACTGGCGATGCGCGTGATTCACTCAAACTCGTAGTTGTGCAAGTCTTCGTACCTTTTTTTCTCCATAACAATTTATTTTGTGCATGTACCACCTTGAAATTTTCAGACATGATGTGAACTTCTGTCCCGATATAGCGACGTTAAATTTTTTTAAGTTGAAAACAAGCGTAATAATTTTTGGGGCAAAAATACTGAAATTAGGATTATGATCTACCTCCAAAGAGTATAATTCTCAAAATTTTTCAATTTTCTCCATAACAATTTATTTTGTGCATGTACCACGTTGAAATTTTCAGACATGATGCGAACTTTTGTCGCGATATCATGACTTTTTGTTTTTTAAGTTGAAAACAAGCGTAATCATTTTTGGGGCAAAAATACTGAAATTAGGATTGTGATCTACTCCAAAGAGTATAATTCCTAAATTTTTTCAATTTTCTCCATAACAATTTATTTTGTGCATGTACCACGTTGAAATTTTCAGACATGATGTGAACTTTTGTCGCGATATCATGACTTTTTGTTTTTTTAAGTTGAAAACAAGCGTAATAATTTTGGGGGCAAAAATACTGAAATTAGGATTGCGATCTACTCCAAAGAGTATAATTCCTAAATTTTTTCAATTTTCTCCATAACAATTTATTTTGTGCATGTACCACGTTGAAATTTTCAGACATGATGCGAACTTTTGTCGCGATATCATGACTTTTTGTTTTTTAAGTTGAAAACAAGCGTAATCATTTTTGGGGCAAAAATACTGAAATTAGGATTGTGATCTACTCCAAAGAGTATAATTCCTAATTTTTTTCAATTTTCTCCATAACAATTTATTTTGTGCATGTACCACGTTGAAATTTTCAGACATGATGCGAACTCCTATCACAATAGCATGACTTTTTGTTTTTTAAGTTGAAAACAAGCGTAAACCAAGGCTATGGGAGTATTGAAAGAGATAGACCACAAGGATTTAAGCAATCTTGATTCACACCCGGCATCCACCCAGCCAGAACGATTGCACTGTACAATGTATACAGTGTACATGTACATGTACATGTACATTGTATCTGTACACACGAGTTGTGTGTACATGAACATGTGTACATGTATGTGTACATGTACATGTACATTATACACGTACTTACATTAGTCGGGTGCCAGTGTGACGAACGAGTTGACTGCACCATCAGCCCGAGTTGGCCCCGCGTTAAAAGCTTGCCTTGTCGGCACACTGGCGATGCGCGTGATTCACTCAAACTCGTAGTTGTGCAAGTCTTCGTACCTTTTTTTCTCCATAACAATTTATTTTGTGCATGTACCACCTTGAAATTTTCAGACATGATGTGAACTTCTGTCCCGATATAGCGACGTTAAATTTTTTTAAGTTGAAAACAAGCGTAATCATTTTTGGGGCAAAAATACTGAAATTAGGATTGTGATCTACTCCAAAGAGTATAATTCCTAATTTTTTTCAATTTTCTCCATAACAATTTATTTTGTGCATGTACCACGTTGAAATTTTCAGACATGATGCGAACTCCTATCACAATAGCATGACTTTTTGTTTTTTAAGTTGAAAACAAGCGTAAACCAAGGCTATGGGAGTATTGAAAGAGATAGACCACAAGGATTTAAGCAATCTTGATTCACACCCGGCATCCACCCAGCCAGAACGATTGCACTGTACAATGTATACAGTGTACATGTACATGTACATGTACATTGTATCTGTACACACGAGTTGTGTGTACATGAACATGTGTACATGTATGTGTACATGTACATGTACATTATACACGTACTTACATTAGTCGGGTGCCAGTGTGACGAACGAGTTGACTGCACTATCAGCCCGAGTTGGCCCCGGTTAAAAAGCTTGCCTTGTCGGCACACTGGCGATGCGCGTGATTCACTCAAACTCGTAGTTGTGCAAGTCTTCGTACCTTTTTTTCTCCATAACAATTTATTTTGTGCATGTACCACCTTGAAATTTTCAGACATGATGTGAACTTCTGTCCCGATATAGCGACGTTAAATTTTTTTAAGTTGAAAACAAGCGTAATCATTTTTGGGGCAAAAATACTGAAATTAGGATTGTGATCTACTCCAAAGAGTATAATTCCTAATTTTTTTCAATTTTCTCCATAACAATTTATTTTGTGCATGTACCACGTTGAAATTTTCAGACATGATGCGAACTCCTGTCACGATATCATGACATTTTGTTTTTTAAGTTGAAAACAAGCGTAATAATTTTTGGGGCAAAAATACTGAAATTAGGATTGCGATCTACTCCAAAGAGTATAATTCCTAAAATTTTTCAATTTTCTCCATAACAATTTATTTTGTGCATGTACCACGTTGAAATTTTCAGACATGATGCGAACTTTTGTCGCGATATCATGACTTTTTGTTTTTTAAGTTGAAAACAAGCGTAGTCATTTTTGGGCAAAAAATACTGAAAATCGGATTGCGATCTACTCCAGTATTCTTTTCTTTCAACATTTTTAGATTTTTCTTTTAAGGAATTAATTCAGACATTATGGTGTCCTATCTTGACTGAAATTTTATTCATTAATTCTTATTTCATAAAAAAAAACTTTTGATTTTGTTTATTTTTCTTACGACCGAGTCTGGGGGACGAGTCAACTCGTACCCAACATCGAACGCGCCAGCCCGCCGTCTCCCACAGTATAGTTCTCTCCGCCTTTCCGCTGCCACTATAGTCTTCGGACTCTGCACTCTTTCCGGGAAACATTTTTACCCAAGGCACAATATCATAATGTTTTCTGTCATTTCTATCAGTAAATGTTTGGTCAACATTTTAGATTTTTCTTTAAAAGATTTAATTCATACTCACAGTGTCCTGTCGGGACTTGTCTTTGATTCATACAAGCTCATTATTATGACAAGAAACTAATATTTGTTGTATTTTATATTGGTAATATGCAAAACGTATCATCAATTTTTTTATCGTTACTTTTCATCAGTATTTTTCTCCTATCAAAATTTTCTGTTACGGAACGTATTCAAATGGTGTTCTATCGTGACTGAAATGTTATCAACTTTGATTCATTATTTCTCATTTCAGGAAAAAATTACTGTTTTTAAAATAATTATTTTCATCAGCATTTCTTTTCTTTCAACATTTTTGGATTTTTCTTTTAAGGAATTAATTCGGACATATTTTTATGGTGTCCTATCATGACTGAAATTTTATTAATTAATTCTTATTTCAGGAAAAAAAATTGTTGATTTTGTTGATTTTTTCTTATGACCGAGTCCAGGGGACGAGTCAACTCGTACCCAACATCGAACGCGCCAATCCGCCGTCGCGCACAGTATAGTACTCTCTGCCTTTCTGCTACCACTATATAGTCTTCGGACTCTGCACTCTTTACCGGTACATATCCCCCAGGGCACAGTATCATAAAGTTTTATGGAAAATAGAGCATCATGAAGTTCAACATAAAACATCAATTATACCAATTTCAAAACTATCTTGTCCATTAACTTCAGCCATAGATATGAATAACAATTTGTGGATTTTAGATTTTAGCAAGAAATATGTTCAATTTGTAGAATAAAAAGCTTTATCTTCGGCATTTAAAAGTAATCCAAACAAAATCTAAATTTAATTAATAATATGAATGATATTCCTTGAAATATTTACGTCTTGTTTTAGTAAACTAAGTTGTACATGTTACGAAAAGTTTAAACTGGTGTCAACCCCTTGCGTACGGTTGACGGCTATAGCCACGGCTGGTGAAATAATTGATTTTCCACCTGCATTTGCTGAGAATGCGCCTTGAATAGAAATCTTCAAGATGTCTGATAGTTTGGTGAACCATATTGTTCTTGAATGGGCGTGTTATATAATAGATTGGGCTTTCGAGAGCATTCTGAATACAGCCTTTTCATGTGATTTCTGAACACAGGTCTTTCAATTATGCTGTTTGGGTACTTCATGGGCAATGAATAGGGTACGCCCAGTTTTATAGCTTGCCCGCTTATTGTACAGTCTAGATACGCTTGGCTGAACAGTGTGAGTTGTGCCCATGTCCACAGCCGTGTTTTACCCGGCGCTCCCCGGCCCCACAGCCATAATTAGAGTTAAAACTGAAATATTTAATTTCTACTGTGTTGAAGTTAACCGAGTTTGATGCGCATTATATTATATGATATTGATATATATAATTGAAATAAAGACGTTTCAATTTACATTACATTTTTGTATTTACACAATGTAACAGAAACCAGTGACCAATTCCCATGTCGGTGTTTGATCTATCTTGCTATTCTGGCCCTCAACCCATTGTTCGATAATGTGAACGGTGATCGCAAGCTGGACTAGCCTATACCCACGCCATGCTGTTCCTATACGGCGAAGTGGGCTGCCTGTACTGTGCCTGCGCCCATGCTAGCACGCATATCGATAGTGCTACTGCCGCGCTATAATTGTTTTAAATTCTCACACAACATTATTTCGTTAGAGCGTCAAAGTTTCTTTTAAAATGGAAGCACGTGTTCCACGTACGCGTGGGCGCTTCTTCACGAAGGACTACAATGTCCGGTATACCGGTAGACACTGAGGACGCATGTAATCCCCCAAAGTAAGCGGGAAATTAAAGGTGAAACACGTCTGGTTGCCGACTATAATTTGTGTAACGTTAGCCGTTGGCCCCGGCTCATTCCAACAACCCGTATAAGGAACGAGGGGCACCGATTTTCTCATGGTGACGAGGTTGAGTTATATCAAATAATGACTGTGTCTGCCGCGTATGTCAGCCAGACGGACGGACAGAAACATCAACAAAAGGCAGGCAGGATCTATTCTTCCTTTCTGAAAATATCTATATGCATAGACTCAGAATCCCCAATAAGGAAATATTTTGAAGCCTCAGATTGCAACAGAGAGCATTTAAAATCCAAACAAAATCGGGGCCCACGCCATTATTAGATTCGCGCTTGTTTTGGACGGGCAGTTTTCGAATCCAACATAAGTTTGGACGGGCAGTTTTCAAATCCTAGAAGAAACGCTGTCCTGAATATAACGTTTGATTTACTATTTCTAAAATGTATCTGGGTACATTGTTGGCATCGCCATTTAGAAATACGAAATAGGAGGTAAATAGAATTTCATTATCATTCAGCCTGCAGTCAAACGTATTCCACCATGCACTGGGCCGAATACGAAGCGAATTCAAAAGCATGACATTTCGCGTTTGCTTTCAATGAACCGGCCTTAACGCTTTTTCTACATGGAGATAGCCATGGCGCCGTTCCTTGTATGACCAAAGAGGTATGATCAAAGAGGTATGATCGTGCATTTATGCCAGCCAAATTATTTCGAGTGACAGTCGGTAATGAGATTAAACACTAACTTGTCCATAAACATTTGCAAGTGTTTCCGTTATGTCAACACACCGGAGACACTCGTTATCACCCTTTTGTCATTGGAAAGAATGGTTTACCGTTATGAATAACAATAGGAGTTTAGACACTCTTTTTTGCCGTGAAATCGCAGTGTTTTTGCCGTGGATAAAGTTTGTCATTTCTGGAGCGTGAAAATACCGTGAATTTGCCCTTAGCAAAAATGTTCACGGCAAAATGACCTTTCATGTCGTTTTCACGGTAAAGATCAGTCTCAGATGCATTTGTTATTTAGGCTAAGTTCAATGCAACGTTTGTCGTAGGCTGCCTGTAGTGTAATCATTTAATATAATGACATTAACATGTAATATAATAATTAGCGATCACAGCCTCTTGGGTTTAATATTATGAAATGCCACATAGCTGACTTATTATAACTCTTTTATAATCATTATATTTTAAGTTTATTGAACAATACATTATACCAAACACAGTATAGAGCTGTCATTTTAACACCAAACTAGGTCCTATTTATATAGTAATTAGTAAGTGATGGTTGAAGGCCATGGTGTTGATGAATTTCCGTGTGGATGATAGTAAAACTATACTAGTATAACTATAGTAGTAAACTTGCGGGTACAACCATGTGTAACTAGTAATCTCTTTGGGAGGAGTGTTGGCTTTGAAAAGAGCCGTTGGTGGTCTATACATTTCGAGCAGAGTACATACACTGTTCAAAGCGACGACCACCAACGGCTCTTTTCAGAGCCAACACTCATGAATTTGGGTCAACTCGTACTCAAGTCAACTCTTACCCAAGTCAACTCGTACCCAAGTCAACTCGTACCAAGGTCAACTCGTACCCAGGTCAACTCGTACCCAGGTCAACTCGTACCCAGGTCAACTCGTACCCAAGTCAACTCGTACCCAAGTCAACTCGTACCCAGGTCAACTCGTACCTAAGTCAACTCGTACTCATCAAGTCATTCGATGAAAAAAGTAATAAAGGAAACATGTAATTTTTTGCATTATTTAGGGTTGGTTTTTGTTTTATCGCGGATAAAACAAAAATATAGCCTAAATAACGCAAAAAATTACTTGGGTACGAGTTGACTTGGTTACGAGTTGACTTGGGCACGAGTTGACCTGGGTACGAGTTGACCTGGGTACGAATTGACCTGGGTAAGATGTTTTGGGTACGAGTTGACTTGGGTACGAGTTGACTTGGGTACGAGTTGACTTGGGTACGAGTTGACTCATACATGCATACAAAGACACATGTATATCACAGTTGACCTGATTTTTTGGCAGGTTACACTGTAACCAAACTCCAAATAATAAATCACCATCAGCCATTGAGACCAATAAACCATACCAAGCCTCCATCATCCATTGGGATTTTCAGCAGTTATTTTTTAAACACAGACTTTCCATAGTAACCTACCACCAGCCACTGAGTCTGGAACAAAGTAATATGCCCTGCAATATGTCAATCACAAACCACTTAAACCAACGGACATTATGAGGCATTATGTTACTATGCAATATAGCTATGAGGAGCCACTGCCTACCATAGCAATGGCTTGTAGTGGCGTGAATGGTTTGCTTGAAAAATTTCACTGATTGTAGGAGGGTTAGTCTGTATTAATTCAGGTTTGTGATTTATATTATTTTTCCCCAGTGAGTCAATGCGTATGCTATAAGTATCTTTAGCAACATGGAACGCAGGGGTCGTCACCAAAAGAAGTTGCCCTGTAAAGTAAGTACCTTACACACACATTAACCCTTCTATACATGCAGTCTCCAAAATGCTGCAACAAAAAATCTGCTGAGTACACAATGCTTTTTGTGTGCATGCCTCAAAATATTGCATACTGTACACAAGAATGGTACATGCAGTAGTATGTTAGATGGGGGTTCTAGGACAACTACTAAAAATGATTTTTAAAAATCATTTTTTATTAGTTGTCTTATAACCCCCATCTAACATACTACTCATGGATACCCCAAAATGCCCCTGGGTATGGGACAAAAACCAAACTGTTCTGATCCTCACACAGTACGTGTATACCGCAATTTACTGCACTGGTTTATTTCAAGTTAGCCTTGCAATGAACAAAGCAGGTGGCTGCTTCAGTTTACCTCATCTCTCTGAAGAGCCTTGGGCTATGCCATTAATCATTAGATAAGAAAGTGCGTACCACAATATGTCCCAGTTGAGACATTTTGAAGTATGGGTCCACTTTGTGAAGAACTACACTGATAATAGGAGGGTTAATGGGGTTTGGCCGTAGCTCCCCCCCCTTCCCTTTCACTGCAGCCTTTCCCAGATCGAAAATAGCGTGTATCCACTGCTGATAAATATGTCTGTTTTATTTCATTCTAGCTGGTCCACCCATCATCGCCACAGTGCAGGGATGACGGTGGCCAACCAACCCTTTCCAGTGTTACCCCTGAAGCCTCGGGATGTCATAGCAGCCCGACTAACGAGCCACACAGCTCACCTGACGATTTTGAACCCGATGAGAACTGCGGCGTGACAGTCATGCAGACCAGTAATATGGGTGGTCAAAGGAAATGGGACAAAAACACTTTTGTTTTTACTGTGACGAACCTCAGGCTAAGTTGCCCCGTCATCTTCGGTCTTGCCATAAGGAAGAAAGAGAAGTTGTAGATATTACCTCGAGACCGACCGTAGTGCCCGTAACAATCTTCTGTTGAAAATACGTAATGTTGGTAATCACAGACACAATTGCAAAGTACTTCGAGAGGGTGAGGGTGTCCTCATTGTGGCATATAGGCCCAATCATAAGGCAGATCCCCATGACTATGGACCGTGCATATATTGTTTTGGTTATTATGTACGCAGTGATCTTTGGAGACACCGGTGCCCAATTAAGCCTGTGCTCAATGCACATACTGATGGAGGGTGTAGGCGTGGACGAGTGGTTCACAAGAGTGATTTGTTGAAACCTCCTCCTGTTGGTGTATCTTTCAAGTTGAACAAAGTTTTAAGTCCCATGAAGAGAGATGATATATCTGTCATAGTCAAAACCGATTCACTGATTATCGAAGTAGCCAAACGTGAATACCTGAAGCTCGGCCACGACGTAGCTCAACATGGCTATATCCGAAACAAGCTATGCGAATTGGGTCGCCTCGTCATCCAACTGCGAAAAAACACCAACCTACCAAATGCATCACTTGAAGTATTCATCCATCCCCACCACCTCAATGATATATTCAAGGCTGTTCAGGATATCGCAGGCTTCAGTGAAGACAACCAGTTGTATAATGTTCCATCTCTAGCACTGAAGATTGGGCATTCCATCAAGAAATGTGCAGTCATTCTCAAAGGAAATGCTCTGGAGTCCGGTGAAAGGCACAAAGCACAAACATCCGACCAGTTCCTGCAATTGTGTGAAATGAAATGGAGAGAACTTGTGTCCACCCATGCGCACAGAACACTGTACCAAGTAAAGCGTAATAAACCCACCATTCTCCCCACAAATGCTGATGTGGTTAAAATGTCATCGTTTCTCAATGACACTGGTGACAGGCAATTGCGACTCCTTCAAGCTGCCCGGGGGAAACAAGTCATCGCACCCTGGAAGATATTGAATGAGGTCACACTGTGCAGCCTCATTATGTTCAATCGCAGGAGGCAGGGTGAAGTTTCCAAGATGAAAGTTGAAGATTTCAACAAGCACAGTACATCTGTTGTCAATAGGGACTGCGTGCTCACTGATCTCGAAAGGCACCTCTGCAAAATGTTCAAAGTCGTTGAAATAGTTGGTAAGAGGGGCAGAACTGTGCCGGTCCTTCTCAGCAACGAGGCCATGACGTGGTTGAATGCTCTGGTTGCAAAGAGAATTCAAGCTGGAGTTGCACAGGATAACGTGTACTTGTTTGCACGGTCTTGTTATGGAGGCATGAGCCATATTCGGGGAAGTGACTGTCTCAGAGCGTATGCAAACGATGCAGGCCTCGACAATGCCGACAGCATCCGCTCTACCCAACTTCGGAAACATGTCGCGACTGCGTCACAAATTCTTGCCTTGAAGGACCATCAGCTGGAAACCCTGGCAGACTTCATGGGTCACGATTTGCGAGTCCATCGTGAATACTACCAGATGCCAGATACCGTCCAGAGGGTTACTCAACTGTCACGACTTTTCCTCAGCTTGGAGAGGGGCAACTTGGAGTCCCAGCATGGCAAATCACTGCAAGAGTTACATGTCACTGGAGGTACGTACAGCCACTGTGAAAACTAATATCTCCTCTGTGTGTACCTCACTTTTTTTGTTCGCTCCCAATTGCCTACATGTAGGTGACCGACATTTTCTCATCCCCTCTCGCCCCCTCCCTCCACCGTGGCCAGCACATTCTTACGCGAGCAGAAATACTTTAATCATTTCTTTGCTGTTCTTTATTTATTTGCAGAGGGCTTCACCACTGATGACGGCAGCAGTGATTCTTCTGACTACTGTGACTCGAGTGATGATTCTAGTGATAACAGTATGTTTTGGCTGTTTATATTTTTTGTTTCCATCTGTTTTTCAGTCCATCTATTTTTCTCTATCTTTCTTTCTATTTCTCTTTCTCTCTATTAACCCTACCCTACTCAAAATTTGTATGTAACTCCCAACCCATTGACTTTGTGCAGTGCACTCAAATACACTCAAAATTTGTATGTAACTCCCAACCCATTGACTTTGTGCAGTGCACTCAAATAAATGCAAGGACATGTGGCTAGGAGGTAAAACTAAAACCACTCAACTACATACACAGCTCTGTGTGACTCTGTGGTTTGACCTACTAATTGGCAATGCACCCAAAAATACTCAAGTGACTATCTGTGAGTGCCGTGCTGACTGGGCCAAATTTCAGCCTGGGCATAGGAGGGTTAATGGAGTGTCGTGGCCGAGCGGTCTAGCTTACCGGACTCAAGTTCTGGTGTTAGCAGCAGAATGTGGGTTCGAATCCCGGCCGTGAGACTTGTGTCCTTGAGCAAGACACTTAACCATAATTGCTTCTCTCCACCCAGGGGTTAAATGGGTACCTGTGAGGGCAGAGTTGGTTGATTAGCCCTATATGTGCTGTAATGGCAGCAATTGAGCTGTATACTCCCCAGGGAGCTGAGATGGTTTCAGGAATGATTTATGAGCCTGATGAGCAGGGGTAATAATAGGCGCCTTGAGCACCACTCAGTTGGTGGATACGTGCGCTATATAAGTCCACACATTATTATTATTATTATTTCTCTTCTCTCTGTCTCTAGCTGGCTGCACCGAGAGTGAATGATTTCATGTCTAAATTGTCTTTTTAATTACTTTGTGTTATAGGAACTTGTGAAGCCAGTGTCCCATCCACTAGTCAGGCCTCCCCGTTATCTCGAAGAGGGCAGCATCGTCCATGGACTGTAGAAGAGAAGAGACGTCATGGAGGGACTACAGAGATTTTTTCTGATGAAGAAACTACCCGGCAAACGTGACATTGAAACGGCCTGTCCTGTGGCACTCGCGACTCGAACGTGGCGGAACATTAAAGACTTTTGCAAAAACACAATGAAGCTCTATCAAAGTTGAAAGTTAGATTGAACTGAAAAGGTATTGTACGCCTTGTGAACAGACAATAGAAAAACAAGTTAAGCCAAAAAGACAAATGTACCTCCAAATTGCCCAGCGAGCAGATTTATCATTCCTGTGTTCATTGACTAACTATGCTGACTATTTATGCTGACTAATTATGCGGAAGATGCTTACAGATAGTTAATATCTCCCAAGCACTAAGAAAACATTATGCCATATGCCTAAAGTGCAGGTAATCCTCACAGACAGTGATTGTGTATGTTGTCCTCAATTTGATAGATACTACCCAAATTGTACCACTGTCCTCCGTTTGATAGAATACCAAGTATCGCCTCAGTTTGCTGTGGTCTACATGTATGGGTGTGTGTGTGTGTGTGTGTGTGTAAGAGTGAGGGTGAGTGACGTATGTTTTAGATAGCAAATCGCGAGCAAGGCGCAAGGCGCAAAGTAGTTACTTTTGTTTAAACGCCTTTCAGTTTCTCATTTTTCTGTGTCCTTCCCCTCAGTTAGCTCTCCTTTTCTGACCCAATCATTTCTTTCTCATTTTCACTGTTTACTGACACCAAAAACCCCGTGTATTTGTTACCCACTAATCGTTTTCTCGTCTATTTCCTTTGTCCCCTGGTAGTGACCTTGACTCCCTCCTTTCATTCCATTTTGGATTATTCTTCTCCACTCTCTGGTTTTCTTGTCTACTTGAATGACTATTTCTCCTCTGTGTACTTTCTATGTGTGTATTCCAGTGTCAAGTCTATGTCATTTTGCCTATGAGCAATATTATGCTAGAGTCGAGCTTGTACATGTACTTGTGTAATGGTAATGTTACTAGAATGCAGACTTGTATTTGAGTCCTCAAACCTCGAGTCCGAGTCATATGGGTCGAGTTCGAGTCCGAGTCCGAGTCCGAGTCCAGGTCCTGAGTCATGTGGGTCGAGTCTGAGTCTGAGTCTTGAGTCACGAATGTCGAGTCCGAGTCCAAGTCACAAGTCACTTACAAAATCCAAACGAAACTAGAGGTATTGAGTTTGTTAAAAATAAACTCAGGGTGTTCGAGTGTGCATCATATGTGATAACGTCATCACCAAAAGTTGTTAAAAAACAAGATTTACTTCAGAAGATATGAGTTTTCATAATATATAATTAAAAAACATGATGTTTTATACTGAATACATTAACTTCCCGTTCAATCATCCCATATAATTTAACATTTTTCCAACTGTAAGTTCCGATTCAATCTGTGACGTTATTCAGACTTCACAAAATCTTTCCTCATAATTGGGTGTCAATTGTGCCAAATTTGGTAAAATTATGTGTGATATTTTCTTGAAGCGTATTTTTTCCCCAGAACAAATGAGGCCACTTAGCATAAATGTGCGTGTTTTATCCACTTTCTCGCACGTGCGCACTGATCATGATAGCCCTGTACGATTTATACACAGTCGATGGCTCATAACAAACTCACACAGCTCACGCAGTACACACACAGTCTCCATAAGGTAGCGAATATTAAAACATGCATTGGCCTTCTGGCCACAATGCATTCTACAACACAGTAAAGTTGCACTTTTATAGCATTATCCTCAATTTACCCTAAATGACGCACCTAAACGGTTATATAATCACCTGGACGGTAACTTACAAATGAAATAAGCAGTTTTGTGTTTCAGTTTGTTTCAGTGAAGGATTCTCTTGAAAAATGCTGAATTTCAATGCATGATCGATATGCGTGGACGTCTTGAGCGCCGTTTTTTGAGACGCACAGAATTGTGGGCACAGAAAATGTAACCACGAAGAAAAACAGTTGAATCATGTTTCATCTTATTACAGATGGTTGTAAAATTGTTTTTAATCTTGGAAAATAAAAATTGTGTTTTCGATTTTTAAAATAAAATGGTATAATTTGGAGCTCTCAAAACTTTAATCAGTATTCTTGAAAGACTAATAAAATGGAAGGTGGTTAAAATTGTTGCAAAAAGTACTTTAAAACTTTGAAATGTGTAAAAATGCTGTTAACATTTTGTCAAATAAAGAATTTCTTTTCATAACCATGATATTAATGTTTCATTTTCTCAATTATTGTCCACTACTGTCGAAGTAAACACCAACGAATTAAGTAGTCTTTGTTCGCTTCTTCTATAAGGAATGTGTCCATTTTGAGGATCAGTATTTCTTTACTGAAAAATCATTGCAAATGCATTGCAAAGCATTCATATATTTTGGTTTCCACAGACAACAGCTTGTTGACGGCATAGAACAATCAAATCACAGATGTTCGTGAACAAAAAATTTAGGTCATGTAAATCTCTTACTATTTATAATCAGTGGTTAAACAACTTTTTCCACTTTCTCAGTCACAAACTTTCCAGTAAATCATACAATTTCACTATAATTTTTATTTCTGTAACGAGCACGACTTAGATAAGTTTATGCAACCAGTAATACCTATAGTTTTGTAAGTTTTCCGAGAAATGCCAAGCCAAAGGTAGTTGCGTCATTTCACGAGTGAGGCGAATTACGTACATGGACGACATTAATTAATTTTAGGCGACAAAGCGTTGGTAAAAATTTAAACAATGATTGTATTCTGTATGAGGATTATTTATTTGAAGGTTTTTAAACAAATACAAAACAATTCTTTGTATATGAGTAAGTGTTCACCGCTCTTCGCGCAGTTCTGAAACGGCACCTTATCGCAGATGGGTTCCGCACGCGTATCCCCCCCCCAGGACTGAATGAAGCGTGGTTTCTGTTCAAAATGTGATACATCAACCGAGCCTCCACCAGTAATTAACCTGTTTGTGTTTTCTTCATTGCATCTCACAAGCTAAGCTCATATAACCCATCTGAAAGAATTGTTTTGTATTTGTTTTTAAACCTTAAAATAAATAATCCTCAAACAGAATACAATCATTGTTTAAATCTTTACCAACGCTTTGTCACCTATAACAAATGAAATGCTATAAAAGTGCAACTTCACTCGGCAGTGTTGTAGAATGCATTGTGGCCAGAAGGCCTATGCATATGTATGTATATGTACATGTACATGTACATGTACGACGTTATGGAGACTGTGTGTACTGCGTGTGCTGTGTGAGTTTGTTATGAGCCATCGACTGTGTATAAATCGTACAGGGCTATCATGATCAGTGCGCACGTGCGAGAAAGTGGATAAAACACGCCCATTTATGCTAAGTGGCCTCATTTGTCCTGGGGAAAAAAATACGCTGCCCGTTTTCACGAGCAAATAGCCAAATTTAGGCTATTTATTTTATAGGTCTGTTAAGTGGCGCGCGCTGCCTTTTCGTTTTCACGAAGGGACATAAGCTATTTCGAGCATTTTCACAAAGAGACGTTGTATTAATAAATCAATTACGCCGTAAATAATCGTCCTGTTGTTGAATAACTTGTACATTTGAGAAATTTGAAATCTGTACTTTCAAACAGTGCATATAATTTGGCAATATTCTCAGTTAATGATGGCGAAACTACAATTTCAAAAAGTGAGCAACTTATAATTATCTCGAAACGTGTCTTTTGTGGCCCAATTAAATTGGCCGTTCGTGAAAAAGGGGAACATGGATAATATTGGAACCAGACCAAATTTCCCATCCACAAATTATGGTGGCTATATAACAGAGGCCTCACAATTCGGGCAAACGTTCATACCCCTATATGTGAAAAAACAGGGCATAATTCCAATCGATCCAGCAGTTTTGGCTGCAATTGGACATCGTTTCATAGCAAACATATAATCTGAGGTGATGCAGGCGGAGACCACGAGAAACCAACCAGAGACTTTTGGCCTTATGTGTATTTGGATATAATTTTTGTTCAGGAAGTATACGACCAACGTAAGAAATCACACACTTGCATTTAAGACTGTAATGGTTTGGGTAATTTAATTGCACATATTTGTTTATGACACTATTTGAAAGTCAGACACAGTAACAGCACCCATATGTTGTCACTGGGTATGGGTTGGTACCGACCGACTTCTATAAATTTAAATTGGTATGGGTCAAGTCATATTAAGCCTCAGAAAATGTGAAATACCCACTTAAAACCCTTTTATCACAATCAATATGCATATGGATATAATTATTTTATAAAAATAGTATAATTGCCCTTTATCGACACTTATGGAACCAAACCTCAACAAACGGGACGAAATGTACAAGTTCCCACATCACTATCAGCATAAACTTTCTATTCAATGAGAAATTCACAAATCAATACACAATTGAATTACCCCCAATTGACACCCCTACAACTAACACAAGAGGAATTATTTTTTTAGTTTAAAATATTGGGAAAATGATCACAAAGTTAGTAAAATATACTTTTTTGTATGTTTGGACAATATTTTTGATTTTTTTGAAGAAATTTTGGGAAAATTTTGGAAATATTTAAACACTTTTCTACCGCCTCTCATCTCTATACAGTGCGTATCAAAAAAAAGGTAATCCGAATTCAGGGGGTTAATATGCCAAGGTTATTTAGTTTGACAATTTACATGTAGTGTACCAAAGAAGAGGAACTCCTCAGCTTTCCATTGATACCTTTATTGACCCATTGCTGTCACACATGACCGAGTACATTGTTATTGAAAATGACAAATTCAAATCGCATTTTTGCAAGTTTGGGTAATCCGTGCAAGGCAGGATAATTAGTGAAAGTCAGTATGATAAACCAGATTTTCTTTAGGAATGACTGGACATTATTCAAGAAGAATCTCTTCTAACATTGCCCTTTTATGCACCCACACCTTCAACATGTCCACCTCCCCTTTCGACACAAAGCTGACAGCGACGGAGCATGTCCTGCACTGCTCGTCTCACCATAGCCGGATTATTGCGTAAAGCATCCACTTCATTTCGAATACGGCCCTGCAATTCATCAAGATCACGGGGAGGAGTTGCAAACACCTTGTTCTTCAAATGTCCCCAAAGGAAATAGTCACATGGTGTGAGGTCAGGTGATCTTGGTGGCCATTCCACCTCATGGTTGACGGCGATGACTCGTTCGCCAAAGAGTTCCCTCAGACGATCTCGGACAGCGATAAGGCGATGTGCTGGGGCGCCATCTTGGGCCCACCAGAGTTGTCTGAAGACCCCACGAACCTGTCGCTCAAAGTGTTCCTGCAGCTGCGGTAAAACGTTATCATTGAGCATCTGCAGATACATGTTACCATTGACATTCCTTTGAAAGAAAAACGGTCCGATCAGCTGACCACTTCCACAAAGTCCTAACCAAACAGTCCATTTTTGTCGACTCATGTTAACCTCAAAATTGAATTCTGGGGGGTGTCTTGCTGGTGCATATTCAAGAACATTATGCGTATTGACCTTGCCGTTCATGGAGAAAGCAGCTTCGTCGCCGATTACGAGATTCCGCAGAAAATTGACATCTCTCTCGGTACGGGCTATCAACCATCTGGCAAACGCCAGCCTTCTAGCAAAATCTCCTGGCGTAAGTTGATGTCGGATGTGAATCCGATATGGATGCTGGTGGAGGTCCAATCTCGTAATTCTGTTGAATGTCGCCGAAGGCAATCTCAGCCCATTTCGCCTTGCGCTGGTGTCCCTAGGATGCTCCAAAAGTTGCTGCCTTACTGCTGCAATGTTCCCTTCTGATCGCCCGGTGCGCCTCCTGCCAGAATTCCCCTTGTTGCGGTTGAGGCTAGTGCCATACTCTTGATATTTTCTAACATTCGCCCAGATTGTTTTGGCTGCTGGGGGCTCCCGTTCTGGGAAACGTTCCCTGAAAGCATCGCGAGTTTGCTGCAAACTGTGAGTTTGGTGAAATGTTGTAATCACGAAAACTCGCTGTTCAGTCGTTAGTTGTACCATCTTTCCAACTACCTGTCCCTAAACCCAGGCCCTTCTTAAATACCCAACTTGAAGAAAAGGATGTCGTAACAGACGATTACCGCACCAGCTTAAAAATCTTACATAATCATCTAGGCAGTCAAGTGATGCGTCCATTTCAGACTGCCTTGAACTGATTACCCAAACTTGCAAAAATGCGATTTGAATTTGCCATTTTCAATAACAATGTACTCGGCCATGTGTGACAGCAATGGATCGATACAGGTATCAATGGAAAGCTGAGGAGTTCCTCTTCTTTGGTACACTACATGTAAATTGTCAAACTAAATAACCTTGGCATATTAACGCCCTGAATTCGGATTACCTTTTTTTTGATACGCACTGTAGTGGAGCTGAGGAATTGTTTGTGCGTCAGAGAAGGAAACGGAAACTGCTTGCCTGTTATTGATCTTTTGAACCCAGAAGTAGTAACGTTTTTTCGTTGTAATAATTAAATACCACATCTTTTCATTCGAGGTTGAGTACAAGGACAATCTGTTGAAATCATCTAAACAGATCATGTCTCGATCGTGTGCGAGTCCCCGGTGTCGAGTGCGAGTCCCCGGTGTCGAGTCAGAGTCCCGGTGTCGAATCAGAGTCACGAGTAGGGATGACACTATTAATTTTTTTATAGTCAATTATCGACGGCCATGATGTCGGCGATATACGATATTATTTGTTAAAGACAGGAAACTTTGTATCGTATACATTAACGACATTGGACACCGAAATATAAACTACTTTTCGTGCAAGTTCTACAGGGAAGTTGCATTTTGGGTAATAAACGGTTCTGAAATTTTTCAAAAATGCAATTGAATCGCTCCAAAGTACTTGTTGGTGCTGTGTCTGCAATTCTCGGCCGACTTTTTATTGACCCACACTCATGTTTCCCCGTTCAAATGATTGCATTTTCATAATGGTACGATCCTGGAGACATGAGCGCGCGGCACCGCGTTGTGATTTCGAAGTGTTTTTTCTTCAGCTCTTCACGGTACCGTACACTCTAAAAAAGAAGTGTAATAAAATGTGTGTTTTTGGTGTGTGTAAAACTGTTGGGTACAAGTGTTGTGTAACATTTTACGCAATATTGGGCAAACTGACGTTTTCTGCAGTACCTCTCACTTGTGTAAAAAAAAGAAAAAAAAGATACACAACAAAGGAGTAGAAACTGTCCATGAAAAGGTTAGTAAATCAAACTTTGCGCACTTCACGGAGGTTCGAATTTAGGGTATTTACCTACATATCTGGTTAAACCAACAATTGTCTTATGGTGCCCTCACACCATAGCGATCACCAGTTGCGTATGGTTGCGAATAAAAAATAGTGGTCATAAGTTCCGAATGCAACTCACACGCAACTAATAGGTTTTATAGGTTTGAAGTACGCAACAAGCACGCAGGTGATCGCAGACACACGCAACTCATAAGTTACGCAACTCATAAGTTATGAACGCAGGTGATCGCAGGTCCAAATTTGAGGTATCTGGCCAGGTTTTGGTAGCGTACATGTTGCGAATGTGCTGCGTACCTGTTGCGATCATGTTGCGATCGTGTTGCGTGCCTGTTGCAATCCTGTTGCGTGTGTAGCGTATCCCCAACCTATTGTGCGTATTCCCAGCGTATCCCCAACCTATGCCCTGCGTATCCAACCTATTAGTTGCGTGTGAGTTGCGTGTTAGTTGCGTACTACATGCGTGTTGAGAAATGGTATAAATAGTGGGCCTTTTCTAGATCGGTGTCAGTTGTTGGTGTACCTCCGAGGTGACTCTTCGATGACCAAATCAGTACTGAAGAAAATACTGAATCGGCTCCGCTTTTATAGGTTTTTATCACGTGACCGATATTCGCAACTAGCACGCAGGTCCAACGCAACTTGTAAGTTTTGAATGCAACTCGCACGCAACTCGTACGCAGGTGATCGCAGATATTGGGGGATCATAAGTTCAGTTCGCAACCCACACGCAACCCACACGCAACTCACACGCAACCCATAGGTTGAATAGGTTAGAAATTGACAAAATTGTTGATTTGGGTTGCGTTTGGTGCGTATAAAATATTTTTTACACGCAACTCATAGGTTTCAGCATACGCTATGGTGTGAGGGCACCATTACCCGGAAGCTGTGTAAAAAGTAAGTTTATACTCCTGAACACGGTAACTTAGTGGTACGAACTACGTAAGACTCACACCATGTGCGCGCGCGTGCATTCGTCGTGCACTCAGTCTACCAAGATGGACGAAATGAAAAAGACACTCACAACGCGGGGCTTTAATTCCAAGGTAATTTTGTTAGGTAACGTTGTTTTTTTTTTTTTTTTTTTTTTTTTTGTTCGTGTACAACTGCAATGCATTGTTGGGTGGCCGGGTGTTTGTCTATGATCAACATGTCACTGCTTGTTGTCGCATAAGCTCTGGAAAACAAATGTCTACATGAGTCTACATTATACTACTTTGCTATGTGAAGATGGCGAGTGTATTGTGTGTGATAAAACACATTGGAATCATGTGCACAATATAACGTTAACATGGGCCTTCTCGAAATGGTCCAAACATAAGGCCATGCAATACAACATGGAGCATGCAGTTGGTAATGAAACTTGCTAGTTTGTCAATCACTCTGACAAGATTGAGGGATTTTTTTTCAGTTTAAATTGTTTTAACACTGTTCAAATGTATGCCAGTGTCAAAGGCCTACATATATTTTTGTATGGCCAAAATTAAGTTAACCCAATTTTGTAAATTTAAAAAAACAATTTTTTGATGAATGACAATAGCACTTTAGTTTTAGATCATACAATATTATGCATGTCTGAAATAAGGCAATTCATAAATTATACCTCCAGACCGAAGGGGGGGGGGTGGTCTGTATCTTGGGGCTGTGGAGGGAGGGGTTATAAAAACAGTATTAAAACAGTATAAAAAAAATTATTAGACATTGCAAATGCAAAAAAATTTTTTTTTTCTTTTACCAAAACAGATTGAGCAAGACGACAGTGAGCTGTATCCACAAACGTCTACTCTTCTCTACCAGAAGTGGCCTACACTGTCAACTTGCATCCTGGCATATGCCAACAGTGTTTCGGCAGGATGGAAGAGATGTTGTGGCGTTGAGAGTGTTGATGACACCAAGTTCACCAGTGGTATGTAAAGAAAATGCTTTGTAGCAATTTATAAGATGCAGAAGTTTAATTTCTCAGATTTTTTTCAGATTTCAAGGCTTGAGCTTCCAAAGAAGTAGGGCCAGCCACCAAAGGGAGACATAAATGCTTTGTATTTTTGAATATTTGACAGATGTTTGTATACTTAAAAGAGTAAATAAAAAAGATAAAAGAGTAAATTTGGCCTTTTTTGTGCTAGCCAGACTCTTTGAGGGTCGGAAATCAGTCAAAGGGGGTGGAAGAGCCTCGTCCAAGGAAACGCTTGGCTATTTCATTGACTTCCAAAAGGTATGTGTTCAATGTAATTTCCATAATAATGTTAATAATCATGGGTTTAATGATGTGAATCTTCAAGGATTTTTTCCAACTCAAGTGCCTAATTCAGGGTAAAATTTCATGCGAATATTAAGCAAAGTAATACACTGTAAAATACAAAATTTGTCAAGCAACATCACTGACAAATTGTGTTGCTAAGCAACAAGTAATACACACTTATTGTCTGAAAATCTGAATCTGCTATGCAAAATCTTCATGTGCTTAGCAAATTTGTAGGATTGCCGGCTTCATGGAATTTGGCCAGGAGCTTTGCATTTAGAACACCTGGTGGGTAATTCATGTTGATGAGAATGTAAGTGTCTGAGTTAAGACTGGCTCATACTCAAGGGAAATAGGAGTTTGACATTACATTGGACCAATCCATGTATGTAATACTACGTGTGCCTCTCCGAGCATCACAAATACTTACACTCTTATCAGACTTGGTTACACAATCACGGCTGTGATTAGTCATTGCATCATCAGTAGGGTTTAATGGATTAATCTATTCAGAGCGAACAATTGGCCTCTATGAAAAATGCATTCTTCTGAAAATATTTAATGTAGTTTTCAGGTGGACCAACATATGGTGATTGTCATGTATTCAGCTATAAGCTATAAATGTAGTGTTGTAACATGTTATAGCGCCCTCATGTGATTCAATAAATTCAAGCACCCTCTCTCATAAATGGCGTCTTCATAAAACGTGTATATCACATGGTGTCAGAAGTAAAAGCCTTCAAACTCACTAAAAATGGATAAAATAGAGCTTCCAAAAGGATTGTCATTGCAGGGAAACCTAGCGGACAACTACAAATGGTTTGTACAAAGATATGACCTATACATGCTCGCCACGGGGAAAAACACGAAGCCTGAAAATCAGAAAACGGCAATGTTCCTAACCATGGCAGGAGAAGACGCGCTACGATTGTACAACACTTTCAAGTGGGAGCAACCGGACGACAAAGAAAAGCTTGCCAAAGTCAAGTAAAAGTTTGCAGAACACTGCAAATCCAACACATCACAAGCATTCCTGAGACATCAATTCTTCAAACGGAGTCAACATGAAGGTGAGACCGTTGACCATTTTGTCACAGCATTGAAAACGCTGGCCAAAGATTGTGAATTTTGTGACTTAACAGACAGTCTCATACGGGACAACATAATGTGGTGTGACCAGTGATATTGTCCCTGAGCGAATGCTTAGAGAAAGCAACATAGATTTGACCAAAGCTATAGAGATCTGTCGTGCTGCAGAGGCAAGCAAGATGCAGATTGAAAGTCTCAGTAACAAAGCAGAAAAATCAGATGAGACAACAGAAGTCCATAAAATTGGAGTGAAGTCTAAACAAAACATAAAGGAACAAAACAAAAAGTCCAGGTCCAATGGCTACCAACAAACGGACATGTGGCAAGTGTGGAACAACACATGCCATACGAAATTGTCCAGCCTATGGACAGACCTGTCTTCGCTGCAACAAGCCTAATCACTTTGCAAAATGCTGCAGAGCCAAGGCAGTACACATGGCTTCAGAAGAGATGGAAGAACTTTTCATCGGTAATGTGGGGACAACAGACGGGCCCAAGAAACAAAGTAAAAATACAAAAGACTGGTTCGTCAACCTAAAGGTGAATCACAAATGTCTACAACTGAAGATAGACACTGGAGCACAAGCAAACATCATCTCAGAGAGCACTCTCAAGAAGATAAAAGGAAATCCACAAGTTACACGCACATCTGCGAGATTGATAAACTACAGCGGAACAAGAATCCCGGTCGTAGGCAAATGTGTCATAAAAATATGCCATCGTGGAATCTCGCACAAACTTGATTCATCGTTGTCGAAAAAGGACAAAAACCTAATCGGATTGGACGCAGCAGTCAAAATGCACCTGATCACGCGCATAGACAATCTGGAAAAGGCTGACATCACCAAAGAATATGCATTCGATGGCACAGGATGCTTCAACAAATACCATCACATCGAGGTTGATGAAAACGCTACACCGACAGTCCATCCGCCAATACGAGTACCATTTGCACTAAGTCATAGACTCAAAGAAGAACTTGACAGACTAGTTGAACAGAAAATCATAGAAAAAGTTGACTACCCTACAGATTGGGTAAATTCATTGGTGATTGTAGAAAAACCAAATGGCAAACTTAGACTCTGTCTAGATCCCAAAGAGTTGAATCAGGCAATAAAACGTGAGCACTATCACATACCTGTGATCGAGGAAATAGTCAGTAAAGTAGACCAGGCACAGTATTTCTCCATACTGGATGCCAACAATGGCTTCTGGCAGATTCCGTTAGACAAAGAGAGTTCAGATTTCTGTACTTTTAACACACCCTTTGGGAGGTACAAATTCCTGGGATTGCCATTCAGTATTCATAGTGCATCAGAAGTGTTTCATAAAAGAATGTCAGAAATACTGGAAAAGGTAAATGGAGCAGTTTGTTACATAGATGACATCCTAGTGTATGGTAAAACAAGAGAGGAACATGATGCAAGGTTAAGACAAGTTCTAGATCTAGCAAGAACAAACAACATAAAACTGAACAAAGCAAAGTGCAAAATAGCACAAACAGAAATCCAATACCTTGGACATGAGCTATCCCATGAAGGCATTAAGCCAGACAAAGCCAAAATCAAAGCCATTCTGGAAATGCCAACCCCTCAGTCCAAAAAAGACTTCGAAAGATTTCTGGGAATGATTCAGTACATTGGGAGATTCATACCGTCCCTATCAGAAACATCAGCACCCCTCAGAATTCTGTTGAAACATGAAACAGAATGGCATTGGGAAAAAGAACAAGAAGATGCCTACAACAATCTGAAAAACCTTGCAACAATGGCCCCTACACTTAAATATTATAATGTAGGAAAACCAGTAGAATTGTCAGTAGATGCCAGTAAAGATGGGTTGGGAGCTGTGTTGACACAAGAAGGAAATCCAGTGGCGTATGCGTCCAAAGCGCTCACACAAACAGAAAAAGGCTAAATAGAAAAAGAGACGCTTGCCATATAATTTGGCTGCCAAAAATTCCACCAGTACATATACGGAAGGCACGTGACTGTACTGAGTGATCATAAACCCTTGGAGGCAATCACTAAAAAACCTCTGTCAACAGCGCGACCACGCATCCAAAGACTTCTGTTAGCTGTACAGAAATATGACATAAAAGTTGTGCACAAACCTGGTACCAGCAAATAAATGATAATAGCTGATACACTATCAAGAGCATACTTGCCTACCGAACAAATGGCAGATGATAATAATGAAATAGAAATCTAAGTGCACATGTTGGTTTCAAACTTACCCATGAGTGAAAACAAACTCAGAGAATTTAAAGAAGCAACACGCAGAGACCAAACACTAAAGAAAGTCAAAAGCACCGTGTTAGATGGTTGGCACGAAACAAAACAAAATGTACCAGATGAGATAAGACCATACTGGGATTTTAGAGAAGAAATCCATGTGGCTGAAGATTTACTGTTCAAAGGAGAAAAGATCATAGTTCCCAAAGCACTGCAGCAAGAAATGCTGGAAAAGATAGACAGTAGTCATTTAGGCATAATTAAGTGTAAAGCTAGAGCAAGGGACACAACGTATTTGCCAGGTATGTCAAAACAAATAGAAGATGTGTGCAGTAGGTGTGTAATCTGTCTAGAACACAGAAAATCCAACATGAAAGAGCCAATGAATCCACATCCTTCACCAGACCGTCCATGGTCCAAAGTGGGAACAGACTTATTCTATTTGGGTACAAGAACATACTTGATAGTAGTGGATTGTTATTCCAAATATCCAGAAATCATGTTGCTAGACGACACTACAAGCAAAGGTGTAATCACTGCACTGAAGAGCATATTTGCTCGTCATGGAATTCCAGATCAAGTGATCTCAGATGGAGGACCACAGTACAGTAGTCAGAAATTCAGAGAATTTGCCCAAGCATGGCAATTTAAACATGTAAAATCTAGCCCTAGGTATGCACAGTCCAATGGAATAGCAGAAAGAACCATTCAAACGGTAAAGCAGTTGCTAAAGAAAGCAATCAAAAGCAAGCAAGATCCATATTTAAGTCTATTGGAGAACAGAAACACACCCATAGATCAGAACCTTGGATCACCAAGTCAGTTGCTAATGAGTAGAAGAACAAAGAGCATGCTTCCCACACACACAAAGCTGTTGGAACCAAAAGTTCACACGAACATCAAACAGCAACTGATCAACAGACAAACAGTACAAAAATGTACAACGATCGAAACACAAAAAACCTACCAAATCTGAACATAGGTGATACTGTCAGGGTGCAATAGAAAAATGGAACTTGGCAACCAGCTGTTGTTACTCAGAAAACACAAGAACCTAGATCCTATGTTGTGACAACGCCCACAGGGAAATTGAGAAGAAACAGAAAACATCTTCTCAAAACCAAAGAAAACCCTCAAACTTTAGAACCACCAGACTTGGAACATGTATTCCACAAAGGACCGCAACAACTCATCAAAGAAACACAAACAAGTATCCCACAAAGTAGAAGTGGTAGAGCAATTAAGCCACCGAGAAGATATATTGATGAGTATTAATTGTTGATGAGTATAAAGGGAAGTTTTTGAGTTAAGTTATCCATCAGGTCTAACTAAGACATTTGACTTTAATTTTGAACCTAAGGATTATTAACAGTTTTCTTTATAGAAATTTCTTAAATAGAAAATTGGTGTAAGATTTGAACATAGACTTCATGGTACACGTACTCTCCACTTAGTAAACTAAGTTTAACAATTTTTTCTTTGGACTGAAAAAGGGGGATGTCATGTATTCAGCTATAAGCTATAAATGTAGTGTTGTAACATGTTATAGCGCCCTCATGTGATTCAATAAATTCAAGCTCCCTCTCTCATAAAATAATGGCGTCTTCATAAAACGTGTATATCACAGTGATGTGTTCAAAACTTTGTCCAACAAAAAGAATTGTGAAACCAAAAAACAGATGATTTTTTTTCTCATTAATATCACATCTAATTTTGTTGTGTAAATTTTATTTTTTTAGGAAGGTGTTGGCATCGATAACTATGTGAAGAAGCCAGCCATTCATCCTGGTGCTTGGGGGGAAGTTCAAAGCTCCAATGCAGACCTTTGTCATTATTGAGCGGCAGGCCATCCCTTGTGAAAGTCTCCTTCAAGCAGTTGATAAATGCTACAAGACATTTCAAGTTATCCGCCTCAAGCTGCTGTACTTTGGAGTTTCCTTGATTGTAGACTAGCCAACTTGTTGAGTTACATGTTTACAGTATTACTAATGAAAAAGCCCAAATAATTTGTTTGTTGTTAGTAGTATAAGAGGCGCTTTTCAGACCCCGTTTGTGAACTAAAAATGTGCAAAAATGAGTGTGTGCAAATGTGCAAACTTGTGTTGAGTAGTGTTAGCGCGCTAGCGCGAGAGGGCGGGCTTTAAGTATGACGTCCGTGACGTCATACTTAATGATGTGATGGTCAGACTTGTAAAAGTCTGACCATTATTACTGACAATTTTGATGTCTGCTCTTGCTACAACTTGACAATTATAATTGTATGATCTTGCTACAACCTGACAATATTGATGTATGTCCTTACTACAATTTAACAATTATAATGTCTGCTCTTACTACAACCTGGCAATTATAATGTTTACATAGCTATATGTTTGTTTACATACAATGTGAATACAGAGCTATACACTCTAAAAACTCCCGGGTCAGATTTGACCCAGAATGGGTCAAATCTGACCCATACTCCGGGTTGGATATGACCCGACACTTTCCGGGTCAGGATAACCCGAAAAGTTTGGTCAGATTATTTGACCCGGAAAACGGGTCAAATAATCTGACCCAACTTTACGAGTCAGAATGACCCGGAAAGGGTCGGGTCATATCAAACCCGGACTAACGGGTCAGATTAATGTTGACCCGGATTCCGGGTCTAATGAGATAAGCATGTCTTCCATGTATTAAGAAGCCTTATCTATGGCAAACAATCAAATAAAACTAATTTCTTGTTTTTTATGTAACATTCAGCTGAAACTGTTAATTTCTATAGTAAATTGCCATAAATAAGTGCATCTTTTTATAAGGAACACATGCTTACCTTGTTAGGACGGCCTAGGAGACAACACAATGTAATTTGAAAGGATAACTGTAAAATGAAAAGAAACAAACAATAATTAAATGATCTTCCGATTGTTATATGTATTTATTTCTCTTTAACTGTTTAAAATACATGTTCATAAATAGTCATTTTAAAGTTATTGTTTAAAGGTGGCAATATCGTCACGATCAACAGGACATGGAATCAGAGTTCAAGTTCTAGATTAACTCAGTGACTGAAAATAATACTCACATGATAAGGTCATATTCGCGTTGCTGATGCATAAATGAGCCAGTAATTTTCAGACACTGTGTTCATCTTTAACTAGGATACCGATTCCATGCCCTGTAGAAAGTCTGCTCTGATCGTGACAATACTGTCCCTTTAATATCTTTACACCAATTTGTGTTTATGGAATTGATGGTCAGTACTTAGGTTGAACTATCCCAATGCTCGCATAAAAATAAAAATGAACGCAATGAAGACTGGGGGATGTTTACTAATGTTTACATGGCCCAACTCCCAGGGATTCACAGTCAGTAAAATACATTTTACTAGATCACCCAACAGATATTGTTTTATAATAACTACACATTTGTGGGGATTTTTGGGTCCAGTCAAAAAAACAAGTCCTCAGTACTATCATTGTTCTAACATGTTAAAAAATACACTGAATAACCTAAATGTGTCTTAAGGTCCTGAAAAAACAATTCCCATGAAGGTGCAGACTGCCACATATAGGATAGGTCTATATAAATTAATTTGAAACATACATTAACTCCTTTGAAGAATAGATCAACTTCAACTCCTGGCCATTGGATTACAAAGTTATACAGACTCTGACACACCTCGTAGCGGTAGCACAAGTGGCTGTTTGTGTGACACATTTGTATGACAAGGGTTCAATGGTTCCAATCTGGAGTAAAAAGGGTACAAAAATGTGTGAAGGTTTAATACATGTGTCTAGTTACGATATGATGGGCTGTATACAACGACATGTACAATTTTACTAAATAAGATACATGTATATTCAATATATTCCGATACCGATGTATATAATGTTGAAGTTTTTCTAGAAATTGAAATTCCTAAATTGTTATTCATAATTATGATTCTGCTAATACAATCTCAGCTTAGATGGTGATGATACATGCCTAAGAATTCACAAGGCTTACAAAATGATGGCTAATTAATCACTTATTCAATGTAAAAAGAAACAATAAACATGTTAAGCTTTCTCAATGCATGCTAGGAATTGAATGACAACACATCTTTTACAAATTTGGTGCACCATGAGGCCTATGCCTGTGTACTTCAAATGATTTGCATGCTACGGGATTTGTCACCAGATTCCCAAAATGCACTTTGAAATGCAATAGGTTATTAACAGTCACATCCTTACCGGTCAATAAATGACTTGGTGGCATCCTTTGGTGGCATCCTTTGGTGGCATCCTTTGGTGGCATCCTTTGGTGGCATCCTTTGGTGGCATCCTTTGGTGGCATCCTGTGGTGGCATCCTGTAGTGGCATCCTGTAGTGGCATGACTATAGAGTTGCCTTTTGCCCTTCAACCGCCTTAACTCTGATGGTGAAGATGGAAGGAACAAGGTTGCGCCTCACTGCAAACTCACAGTCTGGACTATCTGTGGACAGTAAAATAATTGAATAAGAAATATTTTCAGTGACGAATGAATGATTTATTTTAAATTTACTATTTTAAATATTTTAGCCACACAAATGGAAGTCTCCAATTTTTGTAAACATTTTTTGTGTTCAAGTCATTTTTAATATTGAGGCGGGAAAGTATTACAATAAGTCCACATTTATTATGACTCTAATTAAACAAGAGAAACTTGTGTTCATATTGGTTATTTTATACATTCGGGAGTATTTTGTGTTTTACAAATTATTTACTGCTATACGTGTCTCCGGTTCCTGAAATATAAACCAAAACACACCTAGCCTTAAGTAATATTAGTTTTCCACACTTAATCTGCCCATGTTCCTGTTTTTCCATTTCTCTTTTTTTCTGTGGGGGGGGGGGGGCATGGATTCATCAAAAATTAATAAATAATTGTTTGAGTGCAGAAAAACTTACATGATGTTCATCATCCTGACCCTTAAGTAGTGTAAACTAGTGTAGATGGTTGACCATGATGTCATAGCAAGCATGATCAACCGTTGATCTGAAATATAAACATATCATGTATAAACAAAATTACATGTTTTCAAAGAGGATGAAGAATAATGGGTCATGCTAACAAAACACACATAAGTTAGCAACCCCTCATGTTATTATCAGGATGATAGACTGATTTAACTTCAGAAAAAATTATGCAACTTCAGAAAAATGCCTTTTAGTTTAAGTTAGGCGTTATAGAATAGAATACATGTGACCTCTTCCTTCCTCCATGATGTGACATTTTCATTATCTCAGTAAAGGGGTGATTGTTTCAGGCCTACTTTAGCTTAGTAAGAAAAGTGCCAGACTGCAGTGCAAGCAACCACCACACAAGTCACAAGACCGACACAAAATACTGACACCTAGTACTACCGTACTACTACTAGTAGTAGACTAGCCAAGTTTCCTACTACTCTAGTAACGTTAGTAGTACTGTGTAACGTGTGTGTGTGTTTTGTTAATAAAACAGCGAACATATCATGTCCACATATCATGAGAAGACATGATGACCCCTCCATCCATTGTACAGAACAATGACAAATGGGTTGCATACAATAGCTAGCATATATATACACATACACTCAACCACACTGCACACATACACATTTATTTACATGGCCACACAACATGACCTGCTGCACACACTATGTTAACGTTAAAATGGTTTTGTATAGTCATTATCTGTATACTATAAAACGAACATACATTTGTACATGTACATGTATAATAAAATGTGAAAGTTTACATACCTTCAAATGAAACAAAGTAATGAAGCCCCTTCCATTAATTCTGAAATGATTCTCCAACGATCATTGGGACGAAAACGACATCGTATCGTAGTTAAAAATGGCGGTTGGAAAAATGTGACCTGCGTGACGTATTTCTTTTCGTCCAATCAAAATGGCTGATTTGCTGACATGACGTCACCAATAAGAAAATTTACCCAGAATTGGGTCAAATTGACCCAGAATTGGGTCAACAATATTTGACCCGGCAAAAGGGTCAAAAGTTTGACCCGGGAGTTTTAAGAGTGTACACAGTGTATGATATTTCCCTATGAAAATTGTCACCAACCAGGAGATTCTCATAGGAGCAGACCAAGAAGGATTGTGACATATTTTTGGTGTCTAATCAACTTAATAATTTATGTATAAAATGCTGTGCCGACTTTATCTACATGTGTATACCCAGCGTGTTTTTAATCATTTATTTATTTTTGTATTTATTATATGAGTCCCTTCATCATTTCAGGTATTTCAGTATGTAAAGTACAAAATGAGTGTTCTGCATACAATGAATGTTTATCTTTATTAACTGAAACTTGTTCATTTCTAACTGGTCTGATAGATTAATATACATATGAGTCCAGAATTAATCCTAACCAGAGAAACAAGCTCAGGACTTACCGTACCGTGAAAATAAATTTGAGTTTGAGTTATATTTGTATTGTGATAATAATTCATCATACCGTCATTCCTTGTTTCGCCCATTTTAGATGTTCTTTACACAAGCTGTTTATTGAAACATGGAAATAATTGGTCAAGATTCCAGTCAGAGAATTTGCCCACGCTGGCACCTTGATGTGGAATCAGAAATCAGAAAATTCATTTTTTTGTTTGTTTGATTGTCTACTATCCTACAAGGACTTTAGGAAAATGTATGTTTGCTGATTTTATCAAATCAAATGATCACTTTGAATGTTAACTGACAAAGAAAGACAGAATTTCCTTATGAACTCTTCAGATGAAGTTACCATTAATTGCGCTGCCAAACATATATTTTCTTTGTAAATCAAAATGAAAGAGTATGCTCTTTGTAAACACTCCTTCAAGTACGATTATTATTATTATTATTATTAAATGGGTAAAGGGGTTTGTTCCAGATTCAGGACAAAATATGTTGTCCTCTTTCGGCTGCTCCCATTAGGGGTCGCCACAGCGGATCATGATCCGCATATTTGATTTGGCATAGGTTTTACGCCGGATGCCCTTCCTGACGCAACCCTCCCATTTATCCGGGCTTGGGACCGGCACTAAGCATGCACTGGCTTGTACATCCCCAGTGGCTGGGTTCAATTCGGCCCTCGCAGCAATTATGGTAAAGTGTCTTGCTCAAGGACACAAGCACCATGGTCGCGGCAAGGCTTCGAACCCACACACTCTGACGACTCAGCCATCAGAACACAAATCCGATGCACTAAACTGCTCGACCATGGCCCCCCACATTCAGGACAAAATATAATACAATACAATTAATATTATTATTTGAAACTATATGTTACAGCTTTAACTAAGAACTTAGGTCACTCTTGTGTAACCGAATTATGCAGGGAAAATGGCTTACGAGACTCGAAAACATTCACCATAAAATTAAAACTTACAAGACCTATTATACTCGAATTTTACATGAAGACCATTTTAATACTAGAAAAGACACTGTATGAAAAACATGAATGTATCAGCATAAGACATGTACGAAGGTATACACACCCACAAAAAATTACTTTATTGAATGTCCGTCAAATTGATGGCCAAACTCAATGAGGTTAACAATTATACCCACATACGTTTGTGGGCACTGAATGTCTGAACAATAAAGCAGTAATAAGTGTCGTGGTGAATTGACAATCGTTGGGTCCGACTTGATTTGTAATTATTATTGTATTTCATTAGGTCTAGCCTATCTTATGAAAATGAAATGGTTTGCTTTTGTTACAACGGTTTTTGTTACAAGGGGAATCTGTTATAGGGAGCAAAACACGGTGTTCCAATCGATGCGTATTAGGGATGGATTAAAGATGATACAAGGGGTGGCATGCACAAAATGTGTATCGTCAATGGCCATACATGGTTTGAGGGAATTAACCCGGGTGAAAATAAATGATGCATGATGTATAGTATAATTTAAGAACAAAGTTCATAAAAATCATAAAAAATGAGAATGTAGGCCCTAAATATGAATGAGAATGTAAATAAATGTACAGACTTCCCAAAAAAAGAAATGTTCTCCCTTTATGGAACAATTTACTAATTGGTAGAGTTATGGAGGGATTACACAAAAAGGGGGGCGGGGTGGAGTTAGCGGTCATCGAACTTACATGCAGTATATACTGTTATGAAATGATCATCATGAATAAAAACTCTCATTCCTTACGCCATGTTTATTTCCAACCACCTCTTTATGAATGACGAAGTTGACGAGGCATTAACCTTACACACTATGCTAATATACAGGAAGTGTAAAGCACGAAAGACGCCTGCAAGACCCAATGAATGTTTTTTTCTCACTCGTCTGTGCTCTTCTTTACTAACGTTACTCTTAAATCCGCTCCATTCTTTCTGCGCAATCACATTTTAGTAAATAGTATAGTTCATTTAAACATTTTGGTACCAAAGGGGAGCGTAACGATAACAAATGAATTGGTGTATGCGATTATTGGATAGGCCCTAAATAAAAACAAAATTATCGCATAGGTTGTACTTTAAACGGATGTCTGCATAGCTTCACTACAAACAGCAAATATTCTCAAAGTGAACTAAATCAGTTCACACTTTATTCATAATTTGATACATTTTGTTATAGTTTAGCTAAAACATAACATATCTAGTATCCAGTGGAGGCTTTGTAATTACTTGAAATATTAAACGCGTTTGATTACTGTACATTATGAAAACAAAATAATTATTTGCTCAGGGTTGACTTTCCAACTCCAACTCCAACTCAAACCAATTTCAGGTGGCCGAAGACGCAGACCCAATTTCAGAGCACGGTATTTTGGATAATATTATCTCCCATGACAAGCAAGCGACCACCAGTTTCAAAGCCCGGTATTTTGGATAATATTATCTCCCATACCAAGCAAGCGACCACCAGTTTCAGAGCCAGGTATTTGGGATAATTTTATCTCCCATGCCAAGCAAGCGACCACCAGTTTCAGAGCCCGGTTTTTGGGATAATATTATCTCCCATGCCAAGCAAGCGACCACCAGTTTCAGAGCCCGGTATTTGGGATAATATTATCTCCCATGCCAAGCAAGCGACCACCAGTTTCAGAGCCCGGTATTTGGGATAATATTATCTCCCATACCAAGTAAGTGACCATTAGTTTCAGAGCCCGGTATTTGGGATAATATTATCTCCCATGCCAAGCAAGCGACCACCAGTTTCAGAGCCAGGTATTTGGGATAATATTATCTCCCATGCCAAGCAATCGACCACCAGTTTCAGAGCCCGGTATTTGGGATAATATTATCTCCCATGCCAAGCAAGCGACCACCAGTTTCAGAGCCCGGTATTTGGGATAATATTATCTCCCATGCCAAGCAAGTGACCATTAGTTTCAGAGCCCGGTATTTGGGATAATATTATCTCCCACGCCAAGCAAGTGACCATTAGTTTCAGAGCCCGGTATTTGGGATAATATTATCTCCCACGCCAAGCAAGTGACCATTAGTTTCAGAGCCCGGTATTTGGGATAATATTATCTCCCATGCCAAGCAAGCGACCACCAGTTTCAGAGCCCGGTATTTGGGATAATATTATCTCCCATGCCAAGCAAGCGACCACCAGTTTCAGAGCCCGGTATTTCGGATAATATTATCTCCCATACCAAGCAAGTGACCATTAGTTTCAGAGCCCGGTATTTTGGATAATATTATCTCCCATGCCAAGCAAGCGACCACCAGTTTCAGAGCCAGGTATTTGGGATAATATTATCTCCCATGCCAAGCAAGCGACCACCAGTTTCAGAGCCCGGTATTTGGGATATTATCATCTCCCATACCAAGCAAGTGACCATTAGTTTCAGAGCCCGGTATTTGGGATAATATTATCTCCCATGCCAAGCAAGTGACCATTAGTTTCAGAGCCCGGTATTTGGGATAATATTATCTCCCATACCAAGCAAGTGACCATTAGTTTCAGAGCCCGGTATTTGGGATAATATTATCTCCCATGCCAAGCAAGTGACCATTAGTTTCAGAGCCCGGTATTTGGGATAATATTATCTCCCATGCCAAGCAAGCGACCATTAGTTTCAGAGCCCGGTATTTGGGATAATATTATCTCCCATGCCAAGCAAGCGACCACCAGTTTCAGAGCCCGGTATTTGGGATAATATTATCTCCCATGCCAAGCAAGCGACCACCAGTTTCAGAGCCCGGTATTTGGGATAATATTATCTCCCATGCCAAGCAAGCGACCACCAGTTTCAGAGCCAGGTATTTGGGATAATATTATCTCCCATGCCAAGCAAACGACCATTAGTTCTAGAGCCCGGTATTTTGGATAATATTATCTCCCATGCGAGGCAAGCGACCATGAGTTTCAGAGTCTGGTATTAGGGATAATACATTTGTATTCCTTTTCTG
>CM055816.1:20083842-20159199 GCA_029582265.1 Zoroaster sp. YZ-2022 | reverse complement strand
ACAGATTTTGAAGTTATCATTAATTGTTAACATGTGAATAAATCCCAATAAATCCCAACATTTTTGTATAGAAAAATACGAAGTACATATACAATCTGTGTGCTTTGAAGTGAGTAGGTTTTCATTAGATGGCGATGATTATAATAATAATAATAATAATAATAATAATAATAATAATAATAATAATAATAATAATAATAATAATAATAATAATAATAATAATAATAATAATAATAATAATAATAATAATAATAATAATAATAATAATAATAATAATAATAATAATAATAATAATAATAATAATAATAATAATAATAATAATAATAATAATAATAATAATAATAATAATAATAATAAGGGTACATTCGGATGGAATTGCTTTACCAGATGGCACACAATTGAGGGCGTTGGGTGAAGAAGAAAGTTATAAGTATCTTGGAGTGCTTGAAGCAGATTACGTACTGCACGAGAAATCGAAAGAGAGACTAGAGTATATAAAACGAGTGAAGAAGTGTTTGAAGTCCAAGCTAAATGGAGGAATATGATAAAGGCGATCAACACTTGGGCTGTGTCACTAATGAGATACAGTGCGGAATTGTCGAGTGGACTAAGGCAGATCTAGATGTTGCTGACAGGAAAACGAGGAAAGTAATGAAGATGTACGGTATGTTACATCCACGGTCGAATGTCAGCAGACTCTATCTACCAAGGTCAGAGGGCGGGAAGAGGGTTACTTAGTGTATCAGACAGCGTTAACATCGAGAGAAGGAGCTTGCAGTGTCATGTAAGAAGTACTCGGGAAAAGTTGTTGAAGGTTGCGCAGAAATACATGAAGGCAGACGAATTAGGTCCAAAGGAGTATAAGAATCAAAGAAGAGAAGAAAGAACACGAGATTGGCAGGAAAAACCACTTCACGGCCCGATTCCTGAGATGTACAGAAGAAGTGGCAAGTAGCAAGACTTGGGAATGGTTGAGAGGGAGAACTAAAGAAAGAAACTGAGGGTCTGATTACTGCAGCGCAAGACCAGTCTCTGCCGACGAATGTGATGAAGGCAAGGATCGAGAAGTCAGATGTCTCTTCTATGTGCAGAATGTGCAATGCGGCGGAGGAGACTGTATTTCACATTGTCAGCGAATGCAGAGTGCATGCTCAGACAGAGTACAAAGGCAGACACGACAAGTTGGCCAAGGTGATCCATTGGGATCTGTGTAAGAAGTACGGTGTCAAGGTGCAATCGAAGTGGTACGACCATGTGCCGGGAAAAGGTTGAAGAAACGGATCATGTCAAGATTCTCAGACTTCAACATCCAGACAGATCATGTTATAGAACATAGACGGCCGGATGTTGTTGTCTTGGATAAGCATGCAAAGATGTGTCATCTTATTGATATAGCTGTGCTGGGTGATAGTAGAGTAGCTTCGAAGGAGAAGGAGAAGGTACAGAAATATCAGGATTTAGCGAGAGAACTTCGCAAGCTGTGGCAAGTCAAGGTGAAGGATACAATCCCGAAGGCGTTGGAGAAACATCTCAAGGAGATAGGAACATCTGTTAGAGTAGAATTACTACAGAAGGCGGCGCTCTTAGGGACAGCAAGGATTCTGCGAAAGACACTCGAGATCTAAGGCTACGGGACGTAGCTTGACTCAGTGTAACCAGCAGAAAGGAAAACAAAGATCTTTCTTTTCATGTTGTGCTAACGCGAAATGATGATGATGATGATGATGATGATGATGATGATGATGATGATGATGAGTGATGATGATGATGATGATGATGATGATGATGATGATGATGATGATGATGATGATGATGATGATGATGATGATGATGATGATGATGATGATGATGATGATGATGATGATGATGATGATGATGATGATGATGATGATGATGATGATGATGATGATGATGATGATGATGATGATGATGATGATGATGATGATGATGATGATGATGATGATGATGATGATGATGATGATGATGATGATGATGATGATGATGATGATGATGATGATGATGATGATGATGATGATGATGATGATGATGATGATGATGATGATGATTATGATGATGATGATTGATGATGATGATGATTGATGATGATGTTTATGATGATGATGATGATGATGATGATGATGATGATGATGATGATGATGATGATGATGATGATGATGATGATGATGATGATGATTGATGATGATTGATTGATGATGATGATGATGATGATGATGATGATGATGATGATGATGATGATGATGATGATGATGATGATGATGATGATGATGATGATTGATGATACACGCATTTATAAAGTACGAATGTTGAGAGGTAGTGAATTCCAGCATCTGGGTCCAGCTACAGATAAAGCCTTGTCACATGTTTGTATGTATGAGGTATTTTTAAGTTCTGCTCCGAGCGGAGGCCGCTTCGGTTAGGTGTGCTGAGATCTAATGAGTCTGAAATGTATTTTGGATGTATGTTCAAAAGTGCTTTGTACACATTCATTGCGGTCTTGAAGGTAATGCGTTTTTGAACAGGTAACCAGTGTAATTGTTGAAGAAGCGGTGATGCATGAGAATGTTTGGGTTTTATGTGTATGGTACGAGCGGCATTATTATTGTGGTGGGCATTGCCATTATCGTCCCCTATTCATTAATAGTGGAGGGGACATGTTCCCCTCTGCCCCCAGTAATTACCGTCCATGGGTACGTCTATCATTTAAATGATAGACCCGCCTTCAATAATAGTTTTCTCAAGTCGGCGATACGTTGGGAAAATTGGGATGTACTAACACCCTGACCAATCAAACCCAACATTTGTAAAATAAATAAAGAATTTGACTATTTTGTTTTAATTCTTTCTTAAAACGTGAAATACAGAGTTTTTGGTTTCAATTATTTTGCTGTACTATTGGGGGCCTGCTATTTTCTTTTCTGCAGTACACTTTGTCAATGGCTTAGAAATTGGCATAGAAAACTAATCTAAAAAGGGTTCTTCAGTAATTATTTCACCAACCACTTCAAATGCCATATTAGTATAGTGGTTAGTATAGTAGGAGGTACCGGGATCAAACATTGCTTTAACTGCAAAATTAATTCAGTAGCAAAAGACCTTCTCTGTAATAGTAATTCCTCGATTGTGAAGGATTTTATTTTAGGAAAATAAAGTCAAAAATTCATTTTTAGTATACAAATGCATATAGTGGACGAATTGTACTGCAGAAAAAAAATCGCCGTCGGTCTGTATACCACAGAGTAACAGAGTCCGTACAACCAGTGCCAGTGATTTATTGTTATGATTGGGTCTTGGGGGAGGGGAGTTGTGGGGATGGGACCACTTCTCAACCGACTTCTTCCAACTATTGGTTGATTCATTATTGATTTTTAAGGTATGAAATGTAGAATCCAACAAATCATGAAGTCAATGTTTGGGGTACAAATCATAATTCATGAAGTTACAATTTACTATTTCATATCTGCCTCAATTACATGGTAAGGGGACAAAACAAAAATGATTAAAACCCATGTCATTAGAAATATAACTCAATATTTATTTATTCTTTTTCTTGATTGTATACATTTAAAAGCTGCGAAATAATTTTTTGTTTTAAAACATTGCGCCTATCAAATACTAATAGGTCTATAGCTTATATATAAATCAACAGAGCAATTGGTTGATATAACTCTGGCAAATTATTACTATTTAACAAAACATATTTTTTAGTTTTACATAATTATTTATCGTTTCTCCGTAAAGTAACTGACACGTTCATTCGAATTGAATTGAAAATGAATTAAATTTAATTGAATTTGATGGAATTCTTACATCAGTGTAGTGGGCCACAATAATGAAAAGTCTATACATTTCCCCACCAACATACTTAGGTATGGTCAGTCAGACAAATCTTTTCTTTGCTGGAACATTTATAAAAGGGAAAATACTTTGAAATGAGATAATATCTGGTGGCTTGGTGGGAATCAAATCAATGAAGACGTCTGGGGGAGCGAAGAGGATGATCACCCCCTCCCCCATGGGCTCGTTGTTTCCACTTGTTTCTCTTTAAAATCAATTAAAGCACACATTTTAAAAATATTATTTTAAATAGATGCGAACATTTTCAGAGGGCAATAAAAATAAACCCAAATTGGTCACCGCCCCTCTCTTGACAAATGTCTAACAACGTGCCTAGGAAACATAATGCATACCCGAGTATCCATGTTGACATCACTTTGCAACGTGTTACTTATGAATTTGTTGGTGTTTTGATTTTTGTTGTGGCATGTTTTAATATTAAGTTATGGCAATGAAAATGTGCATATTCTTGAGCACATAAGTGATGTCATTGCCGAATCAAGCGCAAAATGGTTCATCATCATCATCGGTATGCTCGATTCAACGCTAAACGTTCTTCGAGTAGCGCTCCCTAGATCGGGTTGATCCGGTCTAGCAGTGCATTGAACTCGCTGCAATTTCTCATTTTGCGTATGAGGTATTGCGGGTCTAGGTGCTGATCTTTTGCGATCGACGGCCAGATTGGCCTGACGTGGAGTTTTGTGGGTTTGAGAAATAGGAATTACTTTTGAATTGGTTTAATACTGATTATGCAAGTTGATTGAATTGATATTTTTTTCAAAAGTCGGTTGTCTGAACCTTTGTGTTCTCTTGTTTAGTGATTGTTTTATTCCCAGTCAGTAATTATGTTATTATAAAGTGACCTTTGCGATCATTGGCAAGGTTTTGGGTTTTGTTCCTCTACACTAATGGTGCTGCTGTAACACCGAGTTCATAATTATTTTACATGGATATATGCATAAATCGTCCCTAATTTGCCGTAGTGACCAATCCGACTTTTTTCAATTTTAAGTTTTCCCGCCCATTAGTACATTCAGGAAGAGACCTACCATTGTATCTAATCCACGTGCATGTATTCCTTATAGTTTTGGAGACAGAGCATGCATTCAAATGACGAATGCTCTAACTGGCTATTTTTGTAACTTGGCAAAATGACCAATACCGCATTGGTCACTATGCCAACTTAATTCGGGATTGGTCATGTGGCAAATTAGGGACGAAATATAAGTACAGGTACAGCAATTTCCTTTTTTTCTAAACAATGTTATGTATATACTCATTCACGTAACCATGTCAATGGATCATAAATAACATCATTATTGTGCTCTGTGTAATATAACAATTTAAATTAGGAACATATAGAATGTTGTTTACTTTCAAAACGAATTTTGAGTAAAACAATATTTCTGAGTAAAACAATATTCCTGAGTAATGTATTTCAATCGCTCTTTTGCAATCACTCTATTTCAAATCGCTCGTTTGAAATTGCTCGTTTGCAGTCGGTCATCTCCAATCGGTCTCTTTCAGTTCGCTCTTTTGCAAAATCCGATCAATCGATGTCAAAGTCTGACCGATTTCATGACCGGAGTTTATGCCTCTTTGACGTTCCATACACACAATATGCTTTGAAACCTCATTGAAACCATGAGCATGTGTGACTGGCTCTTGCAAAACCCTAAACTTGGACCCAATTTTCAAAAGTTAGATTTTGGTATAGTTTGATTCTCAAAATTTTCCTCTTTCACTTGATACCAGATTTGTAGAAGTCAGAAATGTTTTCCTGATTTGTACAAATCTGGTATCAAATGAAAGAGGAAAATCTAGAGAATCAAACCATACCAAAATCTCTCTTTTGAAAATATGGCCAAGTTTAGGGGTTGCCAGAGCTAGTCACATTTATCGTCTCGATATCCTATTGCTATATCTGGTTGAATTCAGACGATACTTTCACATATCTCTTTAGTTCACCCTAAAATATCCATAGCTAAATACCAATACAATGAAATTCAACCACTAAAACGATGTCTTCCATTGCCCCAAATTTTCTTTTAACTGCTGTTACTAATTGTACTTAACTGCTGTGCAGTCAAAACTTTCTGTGTATTTTCTTGTTAGTATTCGTTCCATGTTTATTTGCATGTTTAACTTTTATTGTATTTAGTTTGTGTGTTGTAAATTGTTGTATTAATAATAATAGTAACGAATCATATACAAATCTATATTTGTCTTCATACTTAAGTTTGGGGGTCTCCTCTCCACAAGCTTGGTACATGGAGACCACTTAATCACATTTGTCATATTATTTCCGTGGAAAATAAACTGAACTAAACTGAATGTTCATTATTGGGTTGATTTGGCCCAAGGACAAATAAGTATGTGTGATATTAATAATAATTCACATAAAAACCACTGTCGAATCCTCCCGAGGCTGTGGCTACGTATACCTATGTGCAAATAGCGAGCTTTATATTTAAATATATTATAATTATGCGGCAAAAAAGTGTCCTTCTTTAACTTTCTATCTACTCACCACTATTAACCACTTTTTGAAAACATGTTTTGTCAGGAGATTCCCGTGACATGTTAGATCGAACATTGCCCCTTATGCTATAATGTTTAATTATAGCTGCCATGAGTTTATGATTACATATCCTTGTTTACGAAGGAAATAATTAACCCTATAATAAGGTAATACATATAAGATAAAAGCCTATAACAAAAAGGCTCCTCTCTATCATCCATATCATAGTTTTAATGAGTGATTGTAGCTAGGTAATCACTTCTTTAAGTGCAATGCACAAATAACACCTCTTCCATAATTATGTAGATGGTGTCCACTGTCTGTCTGTTTCGCAGGTGCAGTAATTAATTGATTACATTTAGGGGCTCAAAAGCAAGTTCTCATACACAACGCTGGTGTCAAGATGGGAGTGTACCGCGTCATACAAACATGTGTACTGCTCCTGAAACAAATGAAAACATCAATTTGCGGTTAAAATATCAAAATATATTGAGTAGACCTATTATATCTAGCTATGATATAGACTATATAACTGTCGACGCATGTAGACTACTCAGACACCGACTATGAGAGAACAGGAGAGACGGTTGGAAGAGACTCCTAAAGTGACCTCTTTCATGGTACAGGGGTGTGATTTGACAAAAAGTGAAAATCTTGAAAAATAGATAGTGGGCCTGGATCTCCCTTTGGTCTAGAGTACAAAGCCCCCCTGAACCTCTTGGATGTTTAATTTACAGGATTTACAGACTCTCCACATCCCCACAAACTAGACACTATATAGATGATTTGGACACAGTACAAGCTACTTATTTCTTTCCTTGGTGGCTACTTCTCGTCGTTCAAGGAAATATTTCGGCAAAGGCATATTTGCAAAAAATCATGATTCATGAAATCAGGAAAAATCCTGAGAAATCACAGGTCTGATGGTGACGATATTGCATGGCGAGGATATAGCATTTGTGACTGCTTTATAGGCCTAGGCTGTCATGTCTGTTGTCAATACTATTTGCCTTAAAACTTACTAGTGAGTGCACCAATCCGTGACGGACTCTCAGTTTCTTGACCGTCTGGAACACATCAATCACCTTCTCATCGTTCAGTTGCTCCATGATGTTAAGAAGAGCACAGAATGTACCACTAGCGCCCTCACCGTCACTGAGACAAACAAAATGATGGTTACCGTGATAATAATATGAAGATGATAAGCATCAGGGGCGGATCCTGAGTCTCGAACAAAGGGGGAGGCACACGACAAAATGGGGGTGGGGCAAACTGCCAAAAAGGGGCACATTCAAAAACGTATGGTAAATGTACACGCACTGCAATAACAAAAAAGGGAGCATATGCACCCTTTGCCACCTTGACCCACCAAATGATGATAAGAATTGGGACTTCGTAGGGGCTTAGAGTCATGATAAATCACTGTAATTAAGCGTATGGTACAGCAAAAATGTAAACACAAACAAAGGGCGTTAATATTTTTCAAAACGGTTTCAAAAGGTTCAAAAGGCATTACATTTCTTTAGAAAAATATTATAAAGGAATTAAAACTTGGTTTTTACACACAAATACAACATGATCTTATTTGTAGTGACAGTTTTAATATGTTCATACATGCAGTGAACAGTAACTCGATCGTTCCCGTGGTCATGCTGCCATTCCTGTACTGCTGTCACTAGTTGCATGACAGAGGTTGAAGATGCTGGTACCCCACCACTGGGCCAGTCCAGTAGCTGTAGATGGCATATCAGACGGGATTCCTGGAATCACATACAAAATAAGAAAATAGTATTTATTAGAATTCGTAATGGACTGAATAATTGCACTGATGACAAAGATATGACGTTTACATTTATCTCTGGCCTTACACTCTTAAAACTAAAGTGTTGAATCAACCTTTTAAGAGTTCGGTGAGTGACAACACTTTATAAAGTTCAATTCAACTCAAAGAAAGCGTTGAATTTACACGGAGTCAAGTTAAGTCTTACTTTATCAATGTTAATTCAACACTTTTAAAAGTTAAATCCAACTTTATAAAGAGTTGTCACCGGACTCTTTAAAATGTTGATTCAGCACTTTAGTTTTAATAATATATATTTTTCCCTGAGCCCCCCCTCGAAAAACACATGGTGTGAAATTTAGTGCCTCAGTCAAATGCCCCTTGAAAATCATGGTGATCCCCCCCCCCCCCAATGCTTGGATACCCCTATTGAACCAACCCCACTTATGCCAACTCTTGATAACGTTTATTATAACTAGGAAAGTTTTCGGAAGCACCATGTAACAAATCTCTAAAGTAGAGGTTTTGGCTCTGAGAAGAGCCGGTTTATTATAACCGGTTTATTATAACTCATAAAAATATTATCTGACCTTTTTGTGTTTCCTTATTAAAATATGACTGTTTGTGTTAATGTGTCGAGGTAAACCGATTATGTTTGAGATGACGCATGTTTGTTGTGCATCGTGATTGCTTCTCTGTGTGTCCTGTTTGTGATCTCATCTGTCACAATGCATGAATAGCCTACCTGGTTGTTGTTATTTACCAAACGATAGATAACGCACTGCAATGTTATTCCCCACTTTATCAGTCGATTGTAAGATTACCGTGAAATTACCATACTGCGTGGGCTTGTCATTGGACCAATACTGGCCACAAGTCTGAAAGGAAAAAAAGAGTATATGCTCTCTGTATAAGTAGAGTTTCCGTCTGAAATACTTTTAATCACATTGAATGATTAGACATAGTGGTGGAGGCATTTGAAGGTTTCGTTTCGAGAATCACTTCTCCTCGCGTGTGCAATCATGATTGGGTAACCGACCTGACCGTATGATTATTTTACTGTCAGAGCATTTTGCGGACAGATAGGTCGTAACCCTAGTCCATTGGCTGGACTTTGAGTGTATACAATGATGGAATCCATATTTGGGCTAGAGCGTAAAAATAAATAAATAAAATAAAAATCTAGTATAATGGTGAACATTTGCCAGAAAGATTGTTTTTCGAAGTGGGTCAATGGAAAAATAATAGTGTTTGACACCTATATTTTGGGCTGGTTATGGGCGTGGTCATGGGCAATAAGGACCGTTTCAGGCCCCATTTAATGACCTTAGGGGTCTGGTAATTTTTGTTGAATAAAGCCAAATAGATTTGTTGAATACAGCCAAATAGATTTGTTGAATAAAGCCAAATAGATTTGTTGAATAAAGCCAAATAGATTTGTTGAATAAAGCCAAATAGATTTGTTGAATAAAGGCAAATAGATTTGTTGAATAAAGGCAAATAGATTTGTTGAATAAAGGCAAATAGATTTGTTGAATAAAGCCAAATAGATTTGTTGAATAAAGCCAAATAGATTTGTTGAATAAAGGCAAATAGATTTGTTGAATAAAGCCAACTAGATTTGTTGAATAAAGCCAAATAGATTTGTTGAATAAAGGCAAATAAAATTCACGCTTTGGGGAGACGCACAACACTTTCAAAGTCAGGCGCGTGATGTGAAACAATCTTCGTCACTCTGATTGGTTCAAATCCGTCGCACAAAACAGCTGGCGAACAGCTGGCACATACGCGCTGTTTCGATTTTGATAATTCATGGCTTTACCATCCGTTAATACACACCACGAGATGACGTTTTGTCCAATCAGATTGTCTAAACTGTCTTGGGCATTTATGAATGTCATATACAATGCATTTAATGTAGTACTTACTGGGTCATTGTTATGCTTGTTGTTTAACATAACAATACAAGATGAGTTGTAGTCATAGATCATTCTCCACATATCATCAACAGTTTGAGGCAAAGGCATCTGGGTAGCTATGTATGCACCCTTAGAGCTATAACTCTGTAGAAAACAAAATAATGTACATACGGGACAGAGAAACCATTCATTTTGGACATAAGGGCGTTCAAAAAATTGACATGCTAGATAAACATTTGATTGAATGTGCTGGTATATAATAATACACACAGAAATATCCTCATTATATGAAGATATATACTGTCCACCATGAATGACCTTTGCCCTTTCACCTTTTTCTTGTTAACAACACGATATACTTCGTTCTGCTGAAGACGATCAGAGCAAACTGATCAAACATTGAGTTGTAACCAAACGGTGTATTTCAGAACTAGTTACTATGCAAAGCTACATGTCTTACCAACGAAATTTAGCTGAAATTTTCACATGTTGCTTGTGTATTTTAGTTTTTAACATCTACAGTATGTCCCCAAAAAAGTGTCACTCTAACTATTTCTGAAAATACACCAAAACCACGAAATAAATTTTGGAACTTTTTCAATTGCACAGATACTCCTAATCCTTGGCCTAAACACCTGTGAGTTTTATGTAATTTCTCACAGGTGTTTATAGCAAAGATTAGAGTATCTGCACTGAAAAAGTTCCAAAATTTATTTCGTGGTTTTGGTATAATTTCAGAAATAGTTAGAGTGACACTTTTTGGGGGACATACTGTATACTCAAGGAGAGTGTAAATATATGGCTATTCAACCAACGTTGCATCTTCTCTTTAAGTTAAACCTTCCAGGTTATCCACCATTTGTATGTTGTTGACTTACATTCAAGAAGCAAGGGTTGATGTAGTCGGTGCTTCCCAGACCCCCTACGGTCATCAAATGGGTCCTGAAACGGTCAACTATAATACAAATATCAAATATAGGGAACCTTATTAACCCATAAATAAATAAACAAATGAAAATATGTATGGGCTCAACTGTTTTAACAGAAATAAAAAGCCATACATTGGGTCTACCCAAATATTGTTCCCCAGTTTTGTTTGAATAAATATTTGTTATTTATCTACTCCCTAGTGCACCATTTAGTATATTTATAAAACCGTTGTTGTACAAGATGGCTTTTCTTTTGTAATTAGGCCTACTTAAAAATAAAGTACAGTATTGGTAATTAACAAATAACCAAATGGTTAAGTTTTAATACAAACCCTAATTAGTGTCAAGCTGATGATGGTATAATAAAGTCGTCTGAAGTGCGGTAATATTTTCAGAAAAGTGAAATACATTCCATTTCGAATTTATGAAAGAGTACCCAAATCTTAATGCTTGTTCACTGTTTGCTCTCAAATGACGTAACGTATTGAACTGAAACTTTTACTGGTTGGTAATTCTATGTATTGAGTCAAAGAGAGTAAGCAAAGAAGCGATTTGGCCAATTTTGCCGATTTTACCAATGTTGTTCCTTCCCTTGAACAGCCAACTCCTGAAAAATTTCTTTACATCAAATTCTAAAAACACGTTTCAATGAATGTTTGACATCATCATCATACTTTACATAGAGTAGGGTATTATATTTTAAATTAAACTTTATCATTTTATTAACAACACATGTTTTGTTTTTATGAAGTTTTCAATTTGTGTCATTTTTCGATGATTTTATATGGAACATTTATTGTATACATATATTCCATTACAAACCATAATGCATTGTGGTCATACCCTTATATAAGGAACGGATGACAAAGAACACTTACCTGGTACCTGGTCCAGGAACCTGTTTTTGTTGGCATTTTCTGGCATCCGACCCCCTTTGCATTCTTTGGAACTCGGTGGTTTGGTCAACAGATTCAGGCTCTGTGGGGAATTTGAATTTAAAAGGGCATTAACAAAACTTTTTTGTTGAGAAACAAGCTGTCCTTGAAACAATGGACAGTCAAAAGAAAACTAAAATATTATCAAATTTAATTTGTCTTATTTCATTGTGATCATGACGGTATACTGTCCACATACGGGAAATAAAGCTACTTTGGTTTAAAATGATTCCTAAAACTTTTATATTTATAATTATAAAAGATAAGGAATAGCATTTATTATTTAAAAAAACAACCCATGGTCGAATTTAAACCTTAAACTTATTTGCTGTAAAGCTGATAATGGTATCTCTTGTAGACAAATTAAGACAAAGTGGCTTTCATTTAAAAAAAAAATTATTACCAATTTGGATTTAGGAAAAAGTATACTTTATTAGTTTGAAATGTATAAAGGTAAAGAAAAATATTAGTATTGGCAAAACTGTTTCTAAAAGTGTTCTTATTTTATTAAACAACCCACTTTAAAAAAGAAAGTTTAAGCTAAATTGGTCTACACATTTGTGAGAAAATTAAAAAATTCATTTTAAATATTTCTATTTTCGCGACACTTGTCAACAGAGGGTAGTGTTAATTCCCATAGGGGATAGGTACCGAATTTTAGTGTCGGTATATCAATGCTCTTAAATTCAAGTTTAATATGCAATAATAAAACTTTTCTTTAAAATGACAGCCCCTCAAAAAAAAAACTTATGACATTTATGTGGGGATATAAGAAATTCATTGTTTAATTCAGGTAATTATTCACTACCTTAATTAGTTTAATGCATGTTAATGCATCCTTGTTAACTGTATCAATCCGCCATAAAAACGGGCAATTCGAACAACTTTCAATAAACACCCTACCTTATATATTTGTTTATATTACATATACCGTATTGTAAATCATAAATGATTAAGACAATTATCACTATCCATGTGAAATGACATGAAATATATTCTTATGCTCTAATGTTTCAGTCTAAATTGAAACCCATTGCTTTACTTGATCGAACATTACGCTTTACCTGGAACTGTCGTTGTAATCCAGTCTTGTGAGTTGACTTCATCACCTTCTTCAGAGCAGCAAGCTGGGTTCCAAATACCTCTGGTTGTATGGCTGTATCACCACACAGGAATGTTTCAATCAGAATATCGAAGATGAACTCATACTGGGCCTGTATATGGATGAAACATATCAACCTTTATCCTGCAGTGATATGATCATCAACTAGGCTTATTACGCCAAGTCCAGACTAACAAAATGCGCTAGTAATTGTTATAAGTGCATTGTCATTAAATGCACTAGCAGTACGGAATAAAGGTTGAAAAAAACTCGAGACCTATCATTTAATAATAATAATAATAATAATAATAATGAATTTATTGTGCGCATTTTCCCATAAAAATGTACAAAAGCGCATTACAATCTTAAAACTAGCACATAATAGTAAAACAAACAAATTAATACATTAAGTCAAAAGATGTAAAAACAACAAAGTTACACTTAAAAATAAATAAATTAACCAAATGCTTGTTTAAAAAGAAAAGTCTTAAGCTCTTTCTTAAAGACAGACAGAGACTGAATTAATTGGATATTTGAGGGCAATTTGTTCCATAATGTGGGCGCAGCCTGCAAGAATGATTTGTCTCCGGTAGATTTTTTCATTTTTTCTTTAGGATAATTTAAAAGCAACCTGTTATTGGAACGTAAAGAATAGCTGGAATTATCTTTAACGTGCAACATATCAATAATATAATCTGGGGCAAGGTGGTGAAGGGCCTTAAATGTCAACAAAATAATTTTGAATTCAATACGATAATACACAGGCAGCCAGTGTAACTGATAAAGTAAGGGCATAACATGACTCCACCGTGGTGTACCGCATACAAGCCGAGCAGTGGCATTTTGTACCTTTTGTAGTTTAGATAATTGCGAATTTGGAAGACCATAAAATAAGCTATTACAGTAATCGAGACGACTAGTAATGAATGCATGAACCAGCACAACTAGCGCCTCTCTTGATAAGTATTTCCTGATTCTTCTAATATTATGGATATGATAGAACGCAGTTGAGCAAGTTTTTGTAATTTGCTTGTTCATAGTCAAATTTGAGTCAAACCAGCAACCTAAGTTGCAAACTTGCAAGGATGGTGTGATAGAACAGCCACCCACTGTTAAGTCTGGTATAGTTAATTTAGACAATTGCAATCGACTACCAATAATAATAAATTCAGTTTTGGCATCGTTAATAATAAGTTTATCTTGTAACATCCATAGTCGTATGTCCTTTATACAGTTTTCCATGGCTGCTAAAGCCTGCTCTTGGTTAACAGAATTACAAGGTTTAAAAGAAATGTACAGTTGGGTGTCGTCAGCATAACAATGAGTGTTAGGAAGATGCCGATCTACTATGTCAAACAGTTTGGATGAGTATATACTAAAAGCAGCGGTCCTAGACATGATCCTTGTGGAACTCCGCAATTGACAACAAACTTATCAGAGAGAGCCCCTTTCATTAAAACACGTTGATTCCTACCGGATAAATAAGAACTAAACCAATTTAAAGCTACACCAGAAATACCAATCTTAGACTTTAATCAATCCAGTAAAATTGTATGATCCACAGTATCAAAAGCAGGACTTAGGTCTAACAATACAAGTAAAGTGACATGTTGAGAATTCATTTTTAGTAAAATATCATTTTTTACTTTGAGAAGTGCAGTCTCAGTGCTGTGATTCTTTCGGTAGTGACTCCTAGATAATACCCCGCAGACCATCCCGGTAACTATTAAGCCTACTTCATCCAGTCTGTTCCACTGGCGCAAACTTTCAATAATTTTCGACGAATCCATGGAGAAACAGTGAGGAATACATCCATTAATGTTAACTACAATTTTAACAAATAAGCCGGTAGTCCATATAATTATAACACATAAGGCTTTAAGTCTTTAAATTAATTTATATGCAGGAAAATACCAATACGTTAGATATATTCTCTTAACCTGACTGTATTTTTTTTACCGATGTTTGGATCATCTTCATCCGGCGGTCTCTCATCCCTTGAACAAAATTCCAGATATCCACTTTGCCTTCTGTCTTTGCCTGGTCCAACATGGAGTCTAAGACAATGAACACACCCGTGCGGCCAATTCCAGCGCTACAAACATTCAAACAATAACATTATATTACATTGAAATGTACATATTCTAACTAATATAACCTGCTATTAGCAGAGAGAGATGTCAGTCGAGATGCTAGATGCAACCCAGGCATGATTGAAGTGAGGCTTGGAAAGCAGAAGGTGTAACTTGTGACATTATTCAACTTCATACTCGATTATTTCAACAATTATTTCATGCCAATCATATTGTTTGGACGTGTTGCGAGTGTAATACATCTTGAAGCTAATTTTGAGAAATATATAATTACAAATATCAGTTCGGCCAAAAGTTGATATTATCATGTTGGTGCATCGTCGGGGATATATTATTGATTAAGAACGAAGGTTTAGTGGCCGAGCGGTTTAGTGCATCGGATTTGTGTTGAGTCGTCAGAATGTGGGTTCGAATCCCGACCGCGACCGCGGTGCATATGTCCTCTAGCAAGACACTTTACCATAATTGCTTCTCTCCACCCAGGATTAAATGGGTACCTGTGAGGGCAGAGTTGGTTGTTGTGTTTGATTAGCCTATATGCGCTGAAATGGCAGCAATTGAGCAGTATATATACTCCCCACGGAGCTGAGATGGTTTCAGGAATGATTTATGAGCCCGATGAGCAGCGGCGTAGCCACGGGGGGCCTGGGGGGCATGTACCCCATAAATTTCCAGTGCCCCCTAGGTGCCCCCACGAAAAATCCTCATAGTGCCCCCCAAAAAACAGAAAAGAAAAGGAAAAGGGGAAAAACCCATACTCTGCAATGCCCCCTGTGCCCCCCCCCCCCCCCACTGAAACAGACCTGGCTACGCCGCTGCTGATGAACAGGGGGTAATAATGTACAGCGCTGTGATACGTCGTATAACAGCGCTTTAAAAATGCCTCCATTATATTATTCTTGATAGTATTACATAGATAGTATTACAAAATACAGTCTATTTTATTATGTAGTGTGTTAAGCGTCCAGTGTCTTATCAAACACAATAATAACATATCTGCCCTTACAGGTCTCCATACAACTCATGGGTGATGAGAATCAGGTAGTTGTAAGTGTCTTGTTCAAGGACATAAGACCACTTACCATCCTGACTACTAAACTAAACCGCTTTGTCACGGTACACCTGACTGGCATTCCTATACTTGGGATGCACGGTGATATTACCAACCTGCAATGGACGATCATGGGACCAACATTCTTAGGGTTGTATTCCTTCACGAGTTTAACAAAACTGACCACTTTGTTGGGATCTTGAGGCAAGCCCATATCTGGCCATGTTGTGAAGTGATATTGGCGAACCTTTCTCATACCTTTTTCCTGAGTAAAACATTTAAAGGATCAAATTATTACATTAATGTATAAGATGCCATTGTAAATGATTGCTATTGTGTTCTATTTCCACATTCAAAGGAAGTTAAATTTGCTAAAATATAAATACATATTTTACCATTTCCTCGTTAATGGGTACCATGAAATAAAATAAAATTGTCACAGATTGGCTTTTATATATGTATCTTGATTATTATAAAATATGAATGCATTTAAAGACATTTGGCCAAATGTTTTTACATAACATCATTTGAAATTAAACCATACCTCTAATTCCATGCTAACTACGAAATCACGTATTATGTAATCTGCATGCGTCTCCTCATTGGACAATTTAACAAGAAGGTTCCCATATATGGCTGATTTATCTGGCCAATACTTCTCACATTTACCCTGTAAAAAGGAAACAAAAGATGGAATCCCATTAAATGAAATTCATTACACATATATTAAAAAGGTGATCAAAGAATAATGACAGTGCCAGGGGCGGGTCCCTAACCCCTTTTTAATGAATCGTTGTGGATGTTACAATATATAATTACAACAATTTTAATTACCTTGACTCCCTCTTGTAGGTTAGTAAGCATCACAATCTTGGCTGTATTCTCCTGCCATACCATGCGCCACTTGTCAGGAACGGAAGCCTTGTTGGGACCTGAAAATAGCCGGTTCATGTATAACAAAATAAGGTGCTGGTATAATTTAGGCTGCAAAAATTCGGTATATACTTCTTAACTATAGTTAAGAAGTATATACCGCTTCATTGGTTAAAACATGTTTTAACCAATGAAGCTTCAATGAAGTATTACGGTACATTTGTCATGCATTAATATTTTTGTCAAACTATTATCTTATACCTATGCATTAATATATTTGTCAAACTATTGTCTTACCTATGTATTAATCTATTTGTCAAACTATTATCCTACCTTGGCTTGCAATGTATCTATTCGGCTCATTGAAACCCTGCAAAGAAAGACACAAGCATTTTATATGTTTCTTTATATTTCCACTTACTGTATTGTCTTCATTTAAAATATTATTTCATACATCAACAATGTAACTTACATCGATGTAACTTGCATTTACATAATCTGAGTATGGGTCATCAGGCAGCATTGTAAGCACAACTCGAGAATCATCATCTGTGTGGTGAAAAACAATTATATTAAGGGATATTATTAAAACGTTTCACATAAGCTGCTTAAAACATACATGTGCCAAATTAAATAATACTGAGTTACAGTGCTGAATACTACATGTTGAACTGCTAGGACCTATTTGTGCGTGAAAACGGTGTGAAAGGTGACATTTTAGTTGAGAAGCGGGTGACCGTATATAATATCCTTCGCAAGTGTGTAATTATTTTGACTTTATCAAATGTGTTATTATTTTCGAAGCAAAACAGCGTGAACGTGCCCAACTGTACTGTATTATTGTCTTTGTAAATTTGTGTAGTTTATAGAGTAGAATACGATGGATCAAGGAACTCAACATTTATATGGAATATGATATCCACATAATGTGTCAATAATATATTGGACTTACGTTTCGAACCAAGCAGGTTCTTTCGCAAAGGCAAAATCAATATTTTTCCTTTGAGAACGAACCTGCTAGGTTCGAAACTAAGGCCAGTAACATTTATTTTGCATTTATACTACAGGTCCTTTAGGTTGGTAAGCAGTTTAGAACAGCCAATTCTCTATATAATAATTTATAATAATGTCGGGCATAATAATAATGTCGGGCATTTTAAAGCGCTTTTAAACAAGGTATCAAAGCGCTGTACATTATTACCCCTGCTCATCAGGCGCATAATCATTCCAGAAACCATCTCAGCTCCCTGGGGAGTATACAGCTCAATTGCTGCCATTTCGGCGCATATGGGCTAATCAAACACAACAACCAACTCTTCCCTCACAGGTACCCATTTACTCCTGGGTGGAGAGAAGCATTTATCGTAAAGTTTCTTGCTCAAGGACACAAGTACCACGGTCGCGGTTGGGATTCGAACCCACATTCTGACGACTCAACCATCAGAACACAAATCCGATGCACTAAACCGCTCGACCATGGCACTCCAGTAATAAATAATAATAATAAAATAAGCCAGTAATAATGTGAGTTGAACTTACATGGGATGATGTTGGCATATCGATTCTTCTCTCTGTTTTTTTCATTTTTTGCTACGGAGCATGGACGAAGATTGTCATTTGACAAATGCTAAAAAAGAAGGAAAGGTAACATCCATCTGTTATCAAAGAAAATTAAATCAATAAACGTCCTAAATCAGTTAAATATTATGGAGTTCAAAGGCCACACGGACATGGACATCTGCTCGGATGGTTCGAATCCATGTGGCATGAATCTTTGAGTAAGATACTAAGATACCATCATTGCTTATGTTTACACAGAAATCGCAGGGAGGTCCTTCGATTATGAAACGTTAATCCGTAGGTCCTGTTCACTGGCATCAGTGCCCTTGGTTAATGAACCCAGGACGATTATCGATAAAGAGAAGGGATTTACTCCGGTGTTTCTGGTTTCAACTATCAGTAGCCTTGATTAAAGGTTACTGTTCCTACAGAGCACCCCTCAGTATATCAAGTGCTTAGTCGTTATCCAAAGACGGAGATAGAAACTGAATCGGCAGTATTACACTCCTATACAACAACTATCTCCATTGAAGGACAACATTACCCATTAATTTATATACTTAAAAAGTAATATAGTTTAGGGCTAATAATAATTTTATTATTATACTGTATGTAATTGAGGATTGGGGAGCTGTGTCCGCCACCAACAAGAGACCCTTGTCATTAATTGCAGGATTAGGGTAAGGAAAATTGTATTAATAAAACTCCTTATCCTAAATATATATATATATATGTTTGTGACATATAAGTTGGTGAAATGCTATCACGTCGGTGTAGAGCAAAATTAAATCAATTGTTTATCACCCAACACAAGAATTTCACCAACCGATACATATCGCGGAACCCGCTGCTATATAGGATTCCAGCCGGCCACTCGTCATCTGGCAAGCTCAGTGGTCGAATCCCGCCCGAGTCGCAGACACTCGGAAAGCATTGAGTATGCAATGCTATACACACGTCTGTGTAGGGCAACATTAAATCGGTAACTATGGATTTTATGAGTAAGCTGCATAATCAAAATAGTTACGTGAAATTTCAAATTCAGTGGTAATAACAGGACGTGTAATGTGTGTGTGATCATCAGCAAGGTTTATGCAATATGCAATCACCAGTCTACTACTTGTATATAATACACTCACCTCATAATCACGAAGAAACCCATTGCCATCCTTGTACGACTCGGCCTTCTTCTTACGAACGTAATCTTCCAACTCCGTCAACAGAATGGAACCTTGTGCTGGATATGGTGTCTTCTTACGGACTTGTTTGGGTATAGGTTTAGTTGTTGGCACAGGGTCTGGTCCTATATCAGCGACATCGCTACTTGACGCTTCGTGTTCTTCAACACGTGAACCATCATGTAAACCGACATTTACTGTATATAAATCGTAAATGCCATATAGAGTAAAATGTAAAAATATATCATAAAACATTTAGGAGATTACGATGAAAAACTTGTTTTTCATGTTTTTTATGAACATGATTTTTATGTTTGTATGTTTTTACTTTTTGTAAATTAAATTTTGTTTCACCAAGTAATTATCATGGTAATTACAAATGTTGAACTTTCCATCTAAGTGAAAAGTCACATTTTCAAGGGTTGTAAGTATTTTAATTCATATGATATCTCATAAATCTTACCCGAGATCGTGTCAATGATGGCGCTCTCACCTGCTTTTCGCTTTTGTGTCTTTCTCCTGTTCGATAAAATGAATAATAACAACAACATTGACACATACAAAAGCTACATACAGATAGCAATCATCACGCCATATCATTGGGTATCATTGGTGCTCGAGATGTAGAAACCCGTTAAAACTGCATTTTTTTAAAGTTGGTCGGTGTACAAAGCAAGTTAACTAAAGGCCGGTTCATACTTGACACGAAAGCGAATGCGAAGCGAAATTTGTGACGTCGACAATGGTTCACGGCAAATACTCGCAGCGAAGGTTCGCAAAAGTTGAACACATTTCAACTTGCGCGAATCATTCGCCGCGAATTTGATGACGTAAAATTCGCTTCGCATTCGCGTTAAGTATGAACCGGCCTTAAGGCTTTTTTGAGTCAAGAAACAGTACGTATAACAGTCAGGAAAATTACCCTCTCCAGAAATCTTCAAGCTTACTATAAGGCTTCTTGTGGTTTGTTTTTCTTCAACATTTAACACTGTTTTGTTAGAATTTAAACAACAATGTTTGAAGTCCAACCTCATTATAATAACTGTAGCAGCTACACATGCAATGATGACGAGAATCAGGATAGGAATCACCACAGCAGCGACTGGGAAACTACTCTCTGGTACTGCCAAACTCATTGGCACTGCAACAAACAAAAATAAATAAAATAAAATAATAATAATGATACAAAAACCAAACAAAAAATATCATTTTAAATAGATGGACGGATGAGCGGGCAGGCGGGCAACGGGCAGTTAACGTCCTAGAACCGAAAAGAGAAAAGAAAAACTACGTGAAAATGCCAATAATTAAGAAAAGGTTATGCACAAGCTAAAATGCAGAGTTGTAGTACTCGTACTCATGGGAAAAGAATTTGAATACACAAACTATAGAGTTGTGTTATGAGTACTTGTACTCGTACTTGAGTATGTACTCTCGAGTTCATTTTTCTTTACTCATTGTCGTACTTATTAACAATTGCTCGACTGGAAGTTTGCTTACATTAACTGATTATTGAACAAGTAATATAAATACGATTATTTTCTTCCAATCCGTATGCTAATGTATGACTGCATAACATTTATTATTAAAAAAAATCGATACCTTTTACTCTGAGCGACTGTCCCCAAGACATGGAATACTCCTGTTCAAATTCAAATAGGACAATTATGTTATAGTAATCTATTAAGTTGAACCTCGAGTGTTTACCAAAGTGCCCCAAGGTCAAATTAAGGCAGAACAAAGCCGAAACAGTTGTCAGTGACATATAATTCATCCGTAACTTAGTTTTAAAACAATATGTATTTTGTCGAGATCAAAGTAGATATAATTTTGTTAAGTGCATGCACAAATAATCACGCACACTAGCTGTTGCCTGCCATTTAAACCAAACAGCTTTAAACCAGGGTCTACTGAGGTAGGCGCAAGCTAGATATTATGAAGCCTAATGTTTGAGATAATGTCAGAAGTTGATTTGAAGGTACATGTACTTGGATATCAAAAGCAATGGAGGTCTGTCCATGGGCTTTAGCAGATTCGCGAATGATCGTGGTTTTAAAGTTAACTATGGAAGGGCCTATACATAATCTAAAGTTTTACAACTTGAGCAAAAACACTTACATAAACTCACCAAACTAAATTTATGTGAAATATTGACATTATCGAAACAAAATAGCTATAAAATAGTATTTACGAACAACATCCTATGCATTAAAAATATGTGATTTATAACTGTCAAAAACAAACACTTTGTAGGCATAAAACTAGCGTATTGAACACGCATCCTTGTTCAAGGGTAATTTCTGCATAATACAAACATTCGCTTTAATTATTACCATGTCTGAAATTCTGCTGACTGAACCGAGGTAAATATCATACTCAGTGTTGCTCTCCAAGGGTTTGTTGTCAAAACCACCATAAGTCTTTCCATCACCTACGGTGAATGTTTCAGGAAGATTCTCTTTACGTAATTCTGCTGCTACGTAATCAGGTGTCATGTCTGATCTTAGCTGTCTAGAATGTGTGGCTTCTCTCTTGACGACAGGTTGACTCCGCTGCACACAAATTTGGATACCTCTGTACAATAAGAATATAAACGACGTGTATAGTTGGCCTACTTTTAACAAACTGTCTGCATGGTTTAACTGTCACGATGACATAGTCATATTGATGATTAGTCATAGAAAACCACGGGCGTAAATCCCGGTGGAACGGGGAGATATATTCCCCCACACACATTTTGGATCGGGGGGATGGCCCATAGGATCACCCCCCCCCCTCCCAGAATTGTCCATGCGTTGAAAAAATATATATAATGAAAATACACATGCCGAACTTCAAGCTATACCGTGCACCCAAATTAGAGGAGGATAGGGTAAGTGCCCCCTCTTTATATCCAATCAACATTCATAATGCATTGACATTTACTGTAGGCTTTATTTGAACCCTAGTTTGGCAGTGTTGTTGCCTTTTCAGACACTCTGGATCTGCCCCCGCTTCTATGGATTCTTGATACACTTTTTCATGAAAATCATTACCGGCTTATAATCTGAGATACTCACGTGATGTAGGTCGAATTCGTTGGAAGATGTAAACCAATGGTGACTGTTGATGGTGTCGATTTGGAGGAATTATAAGATGGCATTGCAGGAGAATCAATTTCTGTAAAATTTGCAAATATGTATACGATTTTCTACTCAAATTGTTTGTGTATAATGCTTACAAATTAATGGTATTCTTATCAGGCTTGAAACTATATAGGATTGTTATATCAGTATACATGGGCTTCATATATTTATGAACAATTCTCTGTCGTAAGAATCGATCATCTCTGGAAAAATCATAACATTTAATTTTGATGAAGTTTCCTTTGAGAAAGTAAACGCTGTCAGAGCGAGGATTGTGCATCTTTGTACTAGGACGTTGTATCTTGATTTGTTAGCAAGAAAGGGACTTCATCACCTGTTTCAACTGATGTAAATGCCTCCACTTTGACCTGCTCTCCTGTACCAGCAACATTAACACCTGCCAGAAGAAACTCGTATTTTGTCGAAGGTTCCAAACCAGTGATATTATTATGCATTCTTGGGTGTGGTATGTTTACTGACTGGTATGTACTCTGAGGCTTAAAGCTGATGCTGTAAGGCTTCTCCAGTACCTTAAAGAGAATCTGTGACAATCAAAATAAAGAAAACTGAAACTGAGTAGGATTTTAATACTGTAAGTTTCACATAAGAAATAAAGATGATAAACTATTATCTTCTTCTCCTCTGTCAATAGTATTTTTTGTCTAGCCCAACCTATGCTACTTATTAAAATGATATTCAATGAAACAGTTTTTGCTAAATATAGATTATAGTTGTATTATTTTTTAGAGTTATAGGCTCAATATTATTCCCTTTATTTACAAAGTAAGCTAACCAAAAAGGAAAATGATACAAAACATCAGACAATTCACAAACCTTACCGTATATCCAGTAATATCGCCATTTCTTTGTCCACAAGGTATTTCACTCCAAGCCAACTCAATATTGTGCCTCGATTTTGTCCACTGGAAATCTGCTGGGGATGCCGATGGTTCTGATCATATTATAAACCATGAAGATATTTGTTTTATTACCTTTTCGATCATATACATCTAGTTATAGTTATCTAGTTCAGCAGAGGCAGACATAATCACATCCAACACTATTTATAAAGTGAAAATGGCAAAAATAAATTGTTTTGCATTTTAACATTACGGCGGCCATATTTGATTCCCAGAATGCATTGGAATTGGTCATGTTTCCAGATCTGTGTTCAAAAGTTTTATAAACCCTAAAACACAGTCTACTATTTACCACTGAAAGGGGAAATTCAAATTGGACCTGTTCAAAATAGACGGTTTCCCTGACATTAACGAAAGCGTTAAATACGGAAGCATTAAAGGGACATCGTTAACAAACGATAACCCGGCTTAAATCATAATAATTATGACTTAACACAAGTCATTTATTACTTTGTTATTATCATTACTTATGCAAAGTCGTCATAATTATGAGACATAAAGTCATAGTTATGACTTAAGCCGGGTACATTTTTTACGATGTCCCTTTAACGCTTATGTACTTTGTTATTATCATTACTTATGCAAAGTCGTCATAATTAGGCCAACAAAAAAAGATGTTGAGCTGCCCTCCACCGACCGACCCAAAAGTGCTGAAATCTCGGGTCGGTTTTTTTAAATTTTTTCCCCCCGTCTTTCATAGGCCTATTTATTAATGAAACTTACCAATTTTCTTTGTATAAAACATAATACGTTTGATTTGTGAAATTTTCCACTTTTTTTACCGGTAAATTTACCGGTACACAAGACTCAATCTACATGTTTTCAAATCGAATGGCCCCGGCCCTCACATGGTGCACTGCCTTCGCACACACTGTATGCCAACGATTGCGACTCAAATCTACACGTTTTCCAATCGAATGGCCCCTCACATGTTTTCCACTGGCTTCGCGCACTGTTTTGTATGTCAACGATTGCGACTCAATCTACACGTTTTCAAATCAAATGGCCCTCACATGTTGTGCACTGCCTCCCCGCACTGTACGTGTGTCAACGATTGCGACTCGATCTACACGTTTTCAAATCGAATGGCCACTCACATGTTGCATGTTGAGCATTGCACGCAATATGGATGAATTTGCTGTGTCAATCACATCGAAAAGTCCAACAAAAATGCTTGGGATACTTTTATTCTGAAGCAAAATTCCTTGCTGATTAGGTATACAAATGAAAAACATGGTATGTGGTTTCAGTTCCAATGCATTTCAATCTTAAACTGGTTTAATTTTGTTAATTGACGCATTCGACGTTGCAATGGATCTTGTTTTAAAAATACGTCATACTAAACATATTGGTGTTATTAGTTGCAGTAATACGCTTTAAAAAAGCAATGCAGTGAAGCTATGCAGACATCCGTTTAAAGTACAACCTATGCGAGAAAAAAATATATTTAGGGCCTATCCAATAATCGCATACACCAATTCATTTGCTATCGTTACGCTCCCCTTTGGTATCAAAATGTTTAAGTGAACTGTGCTATTTACTAAAATGTGATTGTGCAGAAAAAATGGAGCGGATTTAAGAGTAACGTTAGTAAAGAAGAGCACAGACGAGTGAGAAAAAAAAACATTCATTGGGTCTTGCACGCGTCTTTCGTGCTTTACACTTCCTGTATATTAGCATAGTGGGTCCAAGGTTAATGCTTTCTGCTCTGACCCGACGAATATATCTTGAACTAGTTATTCAAAGTTATAGCTAACATTGCGTTAATTTAAATGAATATGCACTTCATTTGCATGTATCTTGTGATGTTATGCCTAAAATTAAACATGAAGTTTAATTAAATTAAACAAGTTGCATTCCCACAGTGATTGCATTTCAAGATTTGCAAAGCATTGTACAGGCCAGTTTGTTCCAGACACTGTGGCTGTAAGTCAGCCACATAAGTTCACTTGCAGCCTTTGGAGCTGTTGTTTTTCCAGGCATTAAACGTTTCCCCAAATTTCCCCAAAAAACTTTCTGAATTGTCATGTGTTTTATCAGGACAATTTGTTTCCTGTCATCCTCCCCCATAGCAGTTACATTTATACAACCACCTAAACCATATTTATTTTAAGTCGCTTCTTTGAAACATCCTGACAAAAATTTCCTGGAGATCATGTTATTTATATGATGAACTGCTAAAATGTGTGTCACACATTTGTTTTATCAGTTACCACCCTTAACCTCAAAGCAAATAAAACAAGTTTAAAAACAAACAGAATTGGAGCCGACCTTACTTTTGTTTGTTTTGGCAATCTAAATGCAATGGGCGTATTAAGTACACATGACTTGTGTAGGGCAAAATTAAATCAATTGTTTATCACTCGACGCAAAAATCATTTACTTAACATACATGTAGTAATAATTTTGGCAATATAAAATTGATGGGTAAAAGTAGGCCTACTTTAACAATAATGGAAATATTTCCAAAATTGCTGCCACGTTGAAATCCAGAATGGCAGCCAAAGATGCCAATGAAAAGAATGGCACCGTAACTATATTGCCCTAAAGAATAAAACCATGTTCCAGATGTAGTGTGCCTCAAAAACTGGCTTTAAACTGGTTTAATTTTGTTAATTGACGCATTCGACGTTGCAATGGATCTTGTTTTAAAAAGACGTAAAACTAAAGATATTGGTGTTATTAGTTGCAGTAATACGCTTTAAAAAAGCAATGCAGTAAAGCTATGCAGACATCCGTTTAAAGTACAACCTATGCGAGAAAAAAAAATATTTAGGGCCTATCCAATAATCGCATACACCAATTCATTTGCTATCGTTACGCTCCCCTTTGGTATCAAAATGTTTAAGTGAACTGTGCTATTTACTAAAATGTGATTCTGCAGAAAGAATGGAGCGGATTTAAGAGTACCCAGCCGGCACACGACGTCGATATGACGTCGAAAACAGGTTGATATGACGTTGTGACGTTGATCAACATAAACACGACGTTGATTCAACGTCGTTTTTGTGACGTTGCTTTTATGTCGAAAACAGACGTTGATTCAACGTTGATTTTCTGACAAATAAGCCCAAATTAATTTGATTTCTTTTTCTTTAATTAACTTTTTGTCCAAAATATTCCTTGATTTAGCATCGTTTTTGTGACAAATTAATTATCACGGTACTGTCGATCATGATAATTCGTTCTTTCAATATTTTTTTGTGTCAAAATAAGACGTACTTGCCGCTATAATATTTTTTCGTATGATTTATAACGTCATTAACACGATCCACGATCGAGCTGACCGTGCGTACGGGACTTTCACTAGGAAGTTCGCCCTCTGTTGGTGAAAAATGGAAATGATGCATGCGCGCGCAGCGCGCTTCTCGTTTGGCACTCGACAAGTCGGATCACTGTGAAAACCAACGTAGGGGCAAGCTCTCTTCATTCATTTGTTATTATTCCACTTCATTAAGTAACAGTTACAGAAAACAACTAACCAGGTAATTTCCATAAATAATGTAGATATAATTTAGGCATGCATGGTCTGATGGTAGGTTAGAATGTATTTGAAGATGGCATGAATGACCGAGCGCTTACGCTTACTGCAGATTTCGCACAATGATGGAAAGCACACTGCATCATGTACATTGTACATGTGTACATTGACTTGTACTGTCGAAGACTGGAAACCAGACCGCTTTCGAGTCAGATTTTTTTTTAAATAGGTTTTAAATAGGTTTTATTTTGTAGGGCCAATATATTCCATTTCCCTGAACATGTTAAGCAAACACTCACCCAGCATGATGGAGTAATCATTCATGCAGCAAATAATCCCCTCAAAATGAGAATACGATAAAGTTGAACCCGAAATAAAATCATGTTTCAAAAGTCCTTCCTCATGCATGTATAATCATTTGGATTTGGTGCACAGCTTTGGGATGACCTGGGAATTGTTTTGTAAAACTGCGGTGTATGTAAACTTTCGACTACAACTGTATGTGTACCCAGATTAAATTATATCCCCATCATTGAAGGAAAAACCACTTCTCAACGTTGCAAATATACTTTTCACAATTACAATTGAGTTGAAACTGTACAGGTAAAGTAATCATGATATGTACATGTATGCATGAATTGTGGCCTTTCGCAATGAACAGAAAACTAATTGATGATAATTGCTTTCATAATGTACGCAATATGTAAATGTTATCAACAGGAATAAATAAATACATTTGGGGACACAAAATTAATCACAACTTAAGTTGTGATTAATTTTGTGTCCCCAAATGTATTTATTTATTCCTGTTGATAACATTTACATATTGCGTACAGAACCACTCTTTGCATACATTTTTTTTTCCTACCCATATTTATTGAGAAAGCTCAAAGAAATTATAATTTTTCAGAGAGTGCACTCAAGAATCAGCCAGGCACAGAGACGGAGGTGTGTGGAATTATCTCCAGATGTCTGAAGTATGCCCCTGACAGATGTGGAGGCGGTGGGCGGAAAAGTAATCACATTCTTCCTGGATGTATTTGGACATTTTACTTGTAATTGTGATGCGATCTGGAAAACCCGTTGGATGTGATTTTAAAATTGACAAAATAGTACCAAAACATTTCTTTTGGTGAAAGTGCTTTTTCAGGTTGTAATAAAGTACGATCAAAAGTCTGATCAAAAGTCCGATCAAAAGTCCGATCACAAGCTACATGGGATGAACGGTGAAAAAGGAATGCTTTTGTTATATAGTGTTTGAATAGTTTGCTACAAGGCCTTAGACCAGAATTGTAAAGTGACTTGTGATGACTTTACTAACAATTGTGTTTTTTTGCTTGAATTTTGCTGAACAATACTTTAGTTCAGTTAAACCTACAAAACTACAAAATTATAAAGCTTGGGAATTGTTTGACAAATTATAAAGCTATATCCTGCAGTAATTTAAAATACCCATGTGCAATGTGATTTACCATATTAAATATTGGTAATTCTATAAATCAGGGGTCCAAACTTGTGACATTTTGGTGTCCCCCGTTAATCGTGCAACCATTCAGTTTTTTGCATGTAATAGTATAACAACTTAATGAAACATTTTCATGTATAATACACTGTTCAATCTACAAAATGTTTCATTAAGTTGGTTTAATATTACATGCAAAAATCTGAATGGTTGCACGTAACGGAGGACACCAAATGTCACAACTTTGGACCCCTGATTTATAGAAACACCCATATCCCTGTGCAACTTATTTCTGGGTTCATGGTGCAATTTTGAGTTCTTATAGCTTTCGTCGTATTTTACCATCATTATTTCCAATCAATCTGAATAATTAACTGAGTAATCTTTAAGTTAGTACATGTAATTGTTTTTGCTATGTTTTCAACATTTTGTATGAATGACATGTTTACTTGTTTTCATTAAGCTTGTTTTATCTGAAAATAATTCTGGCATACAATTAATGCTTTGTCAAATTTGGCATACCTCCAAACTTATTCCAAATTAAAGATAATGCTCTTTCTAGCCACATATAAAGTTCAAGTTCCAAAATGTGGTCCATGTCACTCATTTTCACAGAGTGGGTCACACAGGGTGGGTCACACAGAGTGAGCTGTAATATGTGGGATCATTATACATGAATACGTTCAAATACGGTTGGCACCTTTGTCTTAAACAGCATTTAATACATGGCACATGATCATGATCATCTCTGAACGGTTCAGAATGGCTAAACACTCCCGAGGTATTTATATTAACCATACCCCCCCCCCCCCCCTTATAGGATTCCGGACTGTTAGCTAGTGTTGGGGTTAATTGTAAATGTTATCCTGGATATGTTATCCTTTTTTCTTTCAATAAAATTGTCATGGCCTTCATTCGAGTGCTTTCCTTTGTGCATTTTTTCCTTTATTTCCACCTCCTTAAAAATGTAATGGACATCTCAACAATTTTGTTGCAGGGATTCTGTGTGCAATTGGATTGTCAATAAAATGGCTGATACAGCGCGGTCCAAACACACAGGCCATGATCTGCATGGTTTAATACACACAGAATCTCCACAACAGAGGAAATTAATGTGACTGCAACCCCGATTAATCCTGACGTTGATGCAACGTGGAAATCCTGACGTTGATCCAACGTGGAAATCCTGACGTTGATCCAACTTTCAAATCCAATGTATTTTCAACGTTGATCCAACGTTGGTACATGACGTTGTATCAACGTTGATACAACGGTGTTGTGCCCGCTGGGTAACGTTAGTAAAGAATAGCACAGACAAGTGAGAAAAAAACATTCATTGGGTCTTGCACGCGTCTTTCGTGCTTTACACTTCCTGTATATTAGCATAGTGGGTCCAAGGTTAATGCCTCGTCAACTTCGTCATTCATAAAGAGATGGTTGGAAATAAGCATGGCGTAAGGAATGAGAGCTTTTATTCATGATGATCATTTCATAACAGTATATACTACATGTAAGTTCGATGACCGCTAACTCCCCCTCCCCTTTTCGTGTAATCCCTCCATAACTCTACCAATGAGTAAAGGGAGAACATTTATTTTTCTGGGAGGTCTGTACATTTATTTACATTCTCATTCATATTTACATTATCATTTTTATGATTAAACTTCGTTCTTAAATTATACTATACATCATGCATCATTTATTTTCACCCGGGTTAATCCCCTCAAACCATGTATTGCCATTGACGGTACACATTTTGTGCATGCCACCACTTGTATCATCTTTAATCCATCTCTAATACCCATCGATTGGATCACCGTGTTTTGCTCCCTATAACAGATTCCCCTTGTAACAAAAACCGTTGTAACAAAAGCAAACCATTTCATTTTCATAAGATAGGCTAGGCCTAATGAAATACAATAATAATTACAAATCAAGTCGGACCCAACGATTGTCAATTCACCCCGACACTGAGCCTATTACTGCTTTATTGTTCAGACATTCAGTGCCCACAAACGGATGTGGGTATAATTGTTATCCTCATTGAGTTTTTCCATCAATTTGACGGACATTCAATAAAGTAAATTGTTGTGGGTGTATACCTTCATACATGTCTTATGCTGATACATTAATATTTTCCATACAGTGTCTTTTCTAGTATTAAAATAGTCTTCATGTAATAAGGTATTGTAAGTTTTAATTTTATGGTAAATGTTTTCCTGTCTCGTAAGCCATTTTCCCTGAATAATTCGGTTGCACAAGAGTGACCTAAGTTCTTAGTTAAAGCTGTAACATATGGTTTCAAATAATATTATTAATTGTATTGTATTATATTTTGTCCCGAATCTGGAACAAAACCCTTTACCCGTTCAATAATAATAATAATCGCACTTGAAGGAGTGTTTACAAAGAGCATACTTTCATTTTGATTTACAAAGAAAATATATATTTGGCAGCGCAATTAATGGTAACTTCATCTGAAGAGTTCATAAGGAAATTCTGTCTTTCTCGTCAGTTAAAAATCAAAGTGATCATTTGATTTGATAATATCAGCAAACATACATTTTCCTAAAGTCCTTGTAAGATAGTAGACAATCAAACAAACAAAAGAATGAATTTTCTGATTTCTGATTCAACATCAAGGTGCCAGCGTGGGCAAATTCTCTGACTGGAATCTTGACCAATAAACAGCTTGTGTGTAAGAGCATCTAAAATGGGCGGAACATGGGATGACGGTATGATGAATTATTAACACAATACAAATATAACTCAAACTCAAATTTATTTTCACGGTACGGTAAGTCCTGAGCTTGTTTCTCTGGTTAGGATTAATTCTGGACTCATATGTATATTAATCTATCAGACCAGATAGAAATGAACAAGTTACAGTTAATAAAGATAAACATTCATTTTATGCAGAACACTTATTTTGTACTTTACATACTGAAATACCTGAAATGATGAAGGGACTCATATAAAAAACACGTTGGGAATATACATGTAGATAAGTCAGTTTACAGCATTTTATACATAAATTATTAAGTTAATTAGACACCAAAATTATAATGTCACAATCCTTCTTGGTCTACTCCCATGAGAATCTCTTGGTTGGTGAAAATTTTCATAGGGAAATATCATACATTGTGTATAGCTACATGTATTCACATGTATTTGATATACATGCGTTACGGTGCCGGACCCGGTCACTTTATAACGGTTTCGATAATCCTTTCGAGGAAGAACTTACGTATCGGTATGTACTGACTTGTTTAATCCTCTACCAAGGACATTGTCCACCAGTACGACCCGTGATATAAATAACACTAAAATACAGCGGAAATTGTAGACATTATAATTGTCAAGTTGTAGTAAGAGTAAACATTATAATTGTCAGGTTGTAGTAAGAGTAAACATTATAATTGTCAGGTTGTAGCAAGAGCAAACATTATAATTGTCAAGTTTCAGGTTGTAGCAAGAGCATACATTATAATTGTCAAGTTGTAGTAAGGAGATATCAATATGTCAGGTTGTAGCAAGAGCATACATTATAATTGTCAAGTTGTAGCAAGAGCAGACATCAAAATTGTCAGTAATAATGGTCAAACTTTTACAAGTCTGACCATCACATCATTAAGTATGACGTCACGGACGTCATACTTAACCCTTTCATTACCAGCCAGTTATGCAAGAGAGTACCCTTCTTTACCACAGTAATTAGGAGCCCAATGTCACTTCAGCACCAGTGGGTTTTTCACAATTTCATTGAAGTGCGCCCTCACTCTGCAGTAATAGACACTTTTTTTTACATGTGTACTGTACATACCAAAATAATGGGCATGGCTCAGATATATTTGTATGTTAAACTGATGGTAAAAATGAGTATACAAAGGGAGGAAAATATTGTGCAGATTTTTTAAGTGTAAAAGCAAAACAATGAAATATTTAGATCAGGATTTACACTGAAGAAAAGTAATACAAATGGGTGATATTTCATGCAAATACGGTACATGTATAAGATTTCTTTTCCATGTGAAAAATAATAACTTGGATGAGATTTATGGGGATTTTTTTTTGTTTTCTACTTGGAAATGAACAAAATTTTACTTGTATTCAGTGTACATACATCACAATCCATGCTAACACCCCCCCCCCCCAATTCAATGTTGGTTTGGACTGTAATCTGCGGCTTGTCCGACCATTCCCAACATTGAATTGGGGGGGGGGGGGGTGAAGGCAAATAGTACAGATTTACAATCAATTGATGTGGTATTTCTCAAAGCAAGGAACTATGCACATAGGTTGTGTACATTGTTTACAGATCATCTTCGTTTGTTTTCGCCTGCCTAATTTGCGGTTACTGCAAACAATGCAGTCGCGTTTCTTTCCATTGGGGTTTTTGCCAGGATAGTGCTGTTGCCCTGTCAACTCGATAGGAATATGGTATCTCAACTGACTTGTTGCGTTACGTTCCCAACCCAACAGCAAGCCCTGTAATCCCTATACGAAAATCAAGGTTACTGGCATTTTTGTTCCCTGCTATGCTGGTGAATATTACTCTGCTATTGACAATTATAGATATTCAGCATATGGAAAAAAACAATCTTTTCCACCATTTCAAGCTTCTGTGTGTATGATTGTAGTACTGAAAACATTGGTCGGCAAGATCAGTTCCACCCATGTTTTTGTAGTAATCTTCAATACAATTGGGCTTCATAACATCACGAAATCCACTTGTGCTCTTATTACACCGAATTTGCTTTTTGGACAAATCGGTGTTGCCTACATTAGTTAAAAGTGTTACAGATTTTTTGTCTTGCCAAACGATACACAATTGCCCACCTTTCACCAAAAAAAATGGGTCATCTCCTTTCTTCATTTTATGTTTTTTGGGGTTTGCGGCCTGGGGTATTCCCCGTGTAGTGTAACGAACAGTTCCACAACATCTGAATCCTAGTTTAGCAAGTTTTACTAAAAGAGCTGGGCTAGTATAGTAATTATCACAATATATTACATGTCCCTTATTCTCAAGTCCATGGACCAGATCAATGACGACTTTTCCTGCAACTGTTAGGTTTGGTGGATGGCAGTCTGACTTGGAATCTACATGTACGTCTGCATCGTTTTGGGTGTCGTCGGCTCCTGTGTACAGTTTCCAAGCACACGTGTATCCTGTTTTGGACTCGTTCAGGGAGAATGCTTTAATACCCCGTTTGATAGGTTTTTTAGGCATGTAATGAATACAACTTAAAGGGAAACATCACCCCAGTTTTGAAATAAAATTATGTGAAGGGTGTGATGTTTCATGGAGACTGTCTTTTTATTTTTTTATGATCGGTTGTTGCAACTGCAGAAAATGATGATTTTCTTGCCGTCACGGGCGCGGCCATTTTGTTGCGCGATGTCTATTCATCCGGGACATTGTGACGTAATGACTGCACCAACAACCCGAGCGTGCTTTTTAGCTGTATGTGTACGCTAGCGCTAGCACAGGGAGCCCGCATTGTACACGTAACCCATAGCGATAAACACAATACGGGGTATTGTACCCTGACGCATACATGTACATAGGCTGTGCTTACCATTGGTAAGCTGCACGTCCTCGATGTTTTCCACGTCCATTGCGATATCGTTATTTCTGTTTTGTAGCTCTTCGTCCGTAAAACTTGGTTCAAAATCGTACGGAGATGGCCCTGATTCCATAATTTTGATACCCAGATTTCGTAAAAGCAAAGAAAAATACGTCGAAGGTGAGAGTAAACACGGGAGCTTGTGTTTGACCGTGAGAAATGATCGAGCACAATCGTCGGGCACCTTTCTACCGTGAGCACTATGTATGCTGATAGGTGCGTCTAGGCGCGATACTATCGCCACATGTCAGCTGTACACATAGCCTACGCTTTTTCATTGAGGTGCAGTCAGTACGTCATAATGTCCCGGATGTGGCGGGATTTTTAAACAACATGGACGCGCTCTATGAACAAGAATTTAAGAACACAATAGACCAGCATTTCGTTCTCGATAATGAAAATCGATCATTGCTCTGTGGATTATGTTCTTTACAATATGTCCTTTCAGAATAAATAAAATTTTGGCGGGCCTGGAATTTCCCTTTAAGCGTCCCTTGAATTTCAACATACTCTCGTCTGGAGACAGATTCTGCGCAGGGTTATACAGGTTGAGAAACTTCGGGACGAGGACTTCTATCAAGGGCCGAACTTTGTCCCGTTTAGCCAAGGCTCTACGAGGAATTTGGTTATTTGAGATGTGGAAAAACCGAAGAATTGAACTGAACCGATTTCGGGACATGATCGACGGGTAGAATGGGATGTGAAGAATTTCAGATGTTGACCAGTACATCTTGTATTGAGAGGATTTGTTTATGCCCATAGCAATGAGAAGTGCCACAAATGCCATCATTTCTGGAATGTTGGTTGGGTACCAGGAGAATTGTTGATAAGGATTCGAGTCTATTGTTTGCTGCGCATAGCGATTAGTCTCGTCGACGAGCATATCCCACACCAGTTGACAAAAATACAGCTTGAAGATCTCCACTGCCGACAGTGTGGCAAAGTCGCCGGTGGGGCCATCATTTCCTGTGAAGTTTACAGTCCCACACTCGTAATGGTCTCGTCGTTCCCAACCGGATCGGAAATCTAACTTTCCTGTCGTCCTCCTTGATCTCGGTCGGCTGTCACCTTGGTAGGTAGGCTGCAACAGAAAAACAAGGCAAAGGAGGATTAATCTCAGTCCTTTGTAAATACAATATCTCAATGGTACTTTGCTGCATGTGCACAGGCCACAGGGGGTCATGCGCAAAATGAATATTGTGCTGAGAAAAGAAATATGGCAGATTCCATCCACTCTCCAAAATTCGTTGTCGAAAAATTTTCGTTTTAATTGGGATTGTGAATGTGAATTCCCCCAACTTCTTGCATAATACGACTAGTTATAAGGGCCTTTCGAATACAAGGCTATTCTTTTGGAAGCTTGAGACTATAAGAGTGCATTTTCAGCCTGTTAACGCTAAATAGCACGACCGGCTATGGGTGGATGTTAAAATTTCTATGCTATTTATATAGGCCCTACATCAACTTGCTGTTTCAATGAATACAAATATTACCCCCAACAAACTACTAATAATTGTACATTTTCACTTGACTTTTTTGACCCAATCCAGGGGGTGGGGATTTGGTCAATCCTATTAAAGGGATCCATTTTCTAAATTTACATTACTCAACTCCAACAGTTGTAACGCTATTTACGCTATAGCCTAGGAAAATAAGTGAATTACATTAATTTGCATTGGGCCAGGAAGAGTAACGTTAACTGTTAATACTATTACTAGTGTTAGTTATTAATTTTTACTGTGATTTAGGCCTACCTCTCCTTCAACGAATTCCGCAGGAAGTTGTACATCTAATGTGCTGTCGTCATCCGTTACTTCGTCATCTGATTCTGAGCCACTGTCTGCCAACATCTCAGCCAAAATGCCATCATTTATGTCCGTTTCCATCATGATTGCAACTAAAAACTGACCGTTGTGGAAGCGAGTGGACGCTAGCATGCACCGGGAACCGCAAAGCTACGCACTTTTTCTTTTCATAAACTTTTATACACTTCATTCCTATCAATAGAGGGCGCCAACCCCAAAAACCACTCAAGCATTTTCAGGTGGTGAATTTAAGTACCCGTGGTCGTCAAGGGCATGCCGATTCCCGGCACCTTTTAGAGCCCACGGGAAGGAAGCGTATCACAACAAAGGCTCTTTTTAGAGCCCGTGGGATCGAAAGGGTTAAAGCACATCCTCTCGCGCTAGCGCGTACTCAACACAAGTTTGCACATTTGCACACTCTCATTTTTGCACATTTGCACACACTAATTTTTGCAAATTTTTAGTCCACAAACGGGGTCTGAAAAGCGCCTCTTATACTACTATTATTCAAGGAAGACTTAAACCAACCGAGTAAATCCGAATGAATTCCAAAAGACTGTAATTTGTGAAAAATTAATTCATGAGAAACACTATCAAAAGCTTTGGAAAAATCAAGATAAATCATATCAACTTGTCCAGCACTGTCCAAAACACAACTGACTTCTTGTAATACTGTTAAGAGTTGTGAAACCGTAGAGTGACCTTTAACCCGTCAGGACCCACTGCTTTAGTTATGTCTAAATGATTAAGGATGTTTAAAACTTCACTCTCATTAACAGATATTGACCCCTATTCAGCATGTTTATAAACAGAAATATCAGGTAAGAAATCATAATCCCTTGGTTGGGTCAAAACAGAGTAAAAATAATTATTAAACAAAGTAGCTTTATCTTTAGCATTAGTAGCAGTTTGACCAATACCATTTTTTACCGTGTTGGGTAATGATTTAGTTTTAGTTTTTTTCCTAAAAATGACCAAAATCTCTTAGGGTTGTCCACAAGAGTTGACCCAAGATTATTCAAATACTGCTTATACTTATAAGACAAAAGATTCTTAAAACTGTTACGCAGCTTTCGAAAAGCTGTCCAGTGTTGGGTTAAATTTGATTTTTTAGCCTTCCTCCACAGGCCGATTTTTTTTTTGAGCATGTCGGACTTCTTCATGAACCCATGAACCTTTGTCTATAAATTGAAAATAGTGCTAGTAGTAAACTTTAGCACTCTGGTACAAGCTGTGACCAATTTTGGCATAACATAAAACATTTAGTTTGCATTTTGATAAAACATGTAAACATTATTGACTGAAACGTTGTTTGTTGTTTTCTTACCGTGGCAGATTTCTCCTGTGAAGCCTGATGCACACGGCACATTATTAAGACATGTACCATATAAATGGTAATAAACAGTGCTATTGATAAATTCTAGCACCCTGGTATATGTTAAAGAAGCCGTAATCAAACTAGGCACAACGTTTAACTTGCATATGTTCATACCTTGGCAGTTTTCTCCAGTGAAGCCTGATGCACACTGAACACCATTTCTGCATGTACCACGTCCCTTATAACATGCTGCACCGTCACAGTGACACTGCATCTTGCAACCAGCACCAAAGTAGCCATCATCACAGTCTGGTACAGATAAAATGTTCGCTGTTAGAAAACAATACAGTGTCTGGAATAGCACAAACCTGGGTTTTATTCATGAAAGAGATATTCTAATCCACTCTTTATCTGGGACTTTTATGACTTTTTATACATCCATATGATATTGACTTAAATAATATTCTTCACATGCTTTAAATTGACTGGTCCACGCGGTTTATTCCGCCAATTAGCAAAAAGAACCACCGCTTTAAAAAATAAATAAATAAATAAATAAAAAATGTAAAATAAATAAATAGATAAATACCAACACAATATACACGTGCGTACACAGAATCTCGAATAGTTTGTTTTTCTTCACAATCGATGTGCGGCGATGTAAACAATTATTGATTTCGTGGTTTTCTGATTTCTAGGAGAAAAAGGGTGTTCTAAGAAAATGGCCTTTAATGGCGAGTTAATGTGAAAATATTAATTTTATTCAGTTACCTGATGATCTTATCTCTTGGAAATTACCTTGAGTGCGTCAGAATATCTCTTAAAGAAGGACCGTTTTTACCCCTGTGTGAAAAACACAGCACGGCAGATTTCCAATTGATTTTGGCTGCAACTAAATGCCGACGCGCGGGTCTGAGGCAACGTGCGCCGAGACCAGAAACCGGAGAGCTTTTTTGGCCGTAAGTAGGCCGTAAATTATTAATTCAACCGCCTCAAATTTGAAACTGTTTTACATTATACGTTCCTCGATTATCACAATCTCATTTGAAAATAGTAACGAAATAGGGCCATACAAGAAAAATTAATAAAGGCCACAGTGCTTATTACTTCTTAGAAAGCTCGATACATGTACACTGTTCAGTGTTCAATACCTTCCATGCAGTTAGATCCTGTGAATCCAGCAGCGCATGTGCAACCAAAAGGACCAGGAAGACACATCAGGTTGCCATTACACCCAACATCGGGTTTGCTGAAACTACACGTTATACCACAGTCTTGACCAAAACAGTTCTTGCCATATACTGTAAAATAATATCAAATGATCAACTTGGTTATTATCAGATTACTGAATATCTAAAATTAATATCTAAACGTTTACGTGATGTGAGGTTGGTACGATGATAAATCGTCAGAAATCATTCCATCTGAGATGCTCTTTCATCTTTGAGAAAAAAAAGCAATTTGTTACATCGAATTAAAAACAAGTTCAGCAATGCAAGTTTCACATGTTAGTTTATTTACTAAAATTACAGATAAAATTAACGTACATTTCTAAATACCAATGTTGTGTCTTTCATCTATAAAAGATGTATCGCCCTTGTTTGCCGGATTATTGTAATTATTATTTATTTTGTTTACCTGTGTGAGGCTATAATGCTCCGTTTATTCAATTCCAAAACATAGACACATACGCAATGAAACTATTTACAAATTATCAAAATTAACATGCAATGAGAAATAAATAAAATAAGGACACTCGAGTATATTATCACAGTGGGTGGAGAATATTGGTTTTCACACCTGTTTACCTTCCATTGAACATAGAGCCGAGTTTGTGGTGTACAGTTTTTCAGATTACTTTTACATACTTTCAGAATGTTGATTTGTTTAATTGTTGTTTTACATTTGAATATCGCATCAAATTTACCAGATGAATCTATGCAATCTATATATTAAAAGCAAAGTTCTATATTCTTGTTCCTACACCAAAAATTGTAGTTATTGTATAGGCCTAACTGTGGTTATTTTGATAATGATTATAATGATTACATTAATAAGCCAAAAGTGCTGTTTTTTCAGTAATGGTGGAACAATTCACTGACTTTGTTTAGGGCTATATATGTTTCTGTTAAAACATATTACAATAGACAGTCAGTTTTTATTTACTTCCTTTTTCTCTAACCTTTCTTTGATTATCATGTCAAAAATGAGGATTCCTGCATCATAACAAAATTGATAAAAATGAAATTGTTTTACTATTTCGACACCATTTGTTGACAAATTAGGCCAACAAGCCTAACAAGTAGAACTCAAAAAGAGATATAAACAGACGTGGGCACAAACATGTCTGATTTCTCATAATCCTGTCCAACCACTTTATGTGAATAAAGATCTATACAACAACTGATCTATAGTTTCAGCTCATTATGAATTATGCCATTAATGAGAAAATAATTAAAATGCAAAAACGAATGAACTCGGAATTCGTGTTAACGTGAAATTTCAAGGGAGGTTTTATAACTTTTATAAATTTTACACCAAGTATTTTCTTATTTAAACTGTGATCATTAATTGTATGTTTTTTTAAGAATAGCAAATATATATATACAACCTTTGAAGGCAGTGTATACTATTGATAAAATGCATGCAACTCATACTTTATCAATAGATAAGTACAGAAACTAGCATGTAAAATTTCAGCTTATTTCGCTTTGTCGTCGAGGAAAGCATATTTCAAATTATTTATATTCATTATAAAGTGGAAATTGATCACTGGCCAGTGATCCATATTTATATTTGAATTTGTATTAAAAAACAACCGTTCTGACGGAAATAAAGGATGTTTGTATTATTGCCATCTTAAAATCAAGTAGGTTAAGCTTTTTTTCTTCCAGTTTCGTTTCAAGTAAAAACCAGTGGTGTATACCTACTTAGTCATACCATTTACTATTTGGAAAAAGAACAAAAAGATTATCCTTGATAATTTCTTTTTTTTAAATCGCAATTTTGCTCTATGTTTTACTGTATATCACATAAAAAAGTGATTCACTTACATGTTGCACAGCGTTGACCACTGAATCCTGGTGCACATAATACATTCACCATTGATATCATCACACACACCACCGTTATAACATAACGGGTAGTCATTGTCGCATGATGAGCCCCACTTATTAGGTGAGCACTCTGCAGAAACAACGATGGATGTTACGTAATGAGTTTTTTCTTCTTCTTCAAAATATGCAAATAGTCACCATGTTACTTACAGCTCGCTATATTTTGTATTGACCGTGTAAATTACAAGCGAAACTGTATTTTGTGTTTAGTGGGAGGGGCAACTGAACACTTTGTCCATAATCCCATTCTGCATGTTCGTTTGTTATATTTCTCATCCTTGAGAAATGTGAGATGAACCGATAGTCAAATACAACGGAGACTGCAAAATTAACCATGCATACACTGTCATGTACGACTCAAAATACATCACCAGACATGTAACTATTACCTCTTACGATGAGTTTCATGAGTGCGTGTTTCTGTTGACTGTAGTGACCATCTATGTAGCATTCATAGATACCAGCATTAATGACCTGTACATTATTGATGGTGATGCTTGATTGGCCATTCCATGCAGTGACGTCATTACCATTGTACTTCCATCGAAGTTCAGTTGATGGACCGTTATATAACTGTGTCATTGTCAACGTCACATATTCACCAGCACTCGTAGTCAAGGTGGGTGATGCTGGAGATACGTCACCTGTATTGCAATACATAACATTAAGTATTTGTAAACATAAACCAAAAAAATCATTATAAATAGGGTCAAAAGTTAAATGATTGAACACAACAAGTGGAGAATATCTACCAGAATACTGTGTCATTGCCAATGTCAGTCACATCTTCACCTGCAGTCATGATGAGTGATGTTGGAGATACGTGACCTTTATTAGAACACGTACAGTTAGTATGTATGAACAGACATACATAATACTTTTTAGAAATAGGGCCAACATGATACGATTATATATAAAGTATAATATCAACTTATACATTTCACATTCAACAAATACTTCAAATAAAGTTAAAATTTAAACTCAAAACTAATCGTGATCGTAACAAGGATCAATATTTTTATTAAGAGACAGATGATCAGGTTCCTTACCATTTTCATTCATTACGATGGTTGTTATCTTAACACTTGGATTATCAAATATGCAGTTGTAGACACCGAACCTATCTTCCCCAATAGAAGCAGGCATCTGATAACGTGTGGCTTTGACTACACTACCAAACGAAACATCTTCCTTATAGCCTCTTTCCGGTAGATGACTGCCATTACCCGTGTCTAGTACACGCTCGAAGGAAACTAATGCATCTATGTCATTGCCACTCTTGTAGCCACCAAAGTAAGTATCGCCACCACCGATATACAGTCCTTTATTGAAACAGGTGAAATCTGACACAGCACCTGGATATTCAATATAATTTATAAAACCCCTCAAAAAAGGGTATAAATGTGGTTACCATAAAAACAAAGTGATACATATGTATATCATTATTCATTTTTGAGACCATTATTATGCTTATAGGTTGGATTTGAGTGTAGCTATACTTTGTTAAACATAGCGTCTGGGTAAAAAAAACTGCATCTTGAAAAGGTCCTGTTTCATAATGTACACACAAAATAATATAAGTCACTGCCAATGTACGGGATAATCAGTTTCAGTGGTCTATTCTCTAAAGCAATAAAAGCTGACTTTTTCATCATTTTTATTGCTATTTCCATCATGTTAATTCCAATGGACATACAGGCTGAATAAAGCCAAACTCGGGTTGTTATAGCCCAGTTTGGTGTCTCCAAGAGCACGATAAGACGTCTTGTCCAGAAATATCCAGACAATGAATGGTTTCACTAATAGTTTTAAGTTTTCCTTTTAAACGTCTACATTTAAAAACATTTTTAAATAATAAAACATAAAAAACCCGGAGCATAATTGTCACAATAGAATAAGACGTGTCAGTAGCGAAAATGGAAAATGCTATTCGAGTTTATAATCCTTTTTTTCCTCGTTTTTTTTTTCTTTTTTTTTTTCTTTTTCACATAGGTACGTTTTTGTTAGACATGAACTAAGAACTGCAGGGAATTAATTGTTACTTCAGTAACCGAGTAATTTTAGATCTTAAAATAAAAAAAATAATAACAATAACCACTCCATTTCTTACATGAGGATGTGAATAACACGCCAAGAAGGACTAGACCAAGATATACACACCGTTCGGCGGCTGAGCTGCATGCAGTTTTCTTCTCATCTGAAGTTAGCAAATGAAAACAAAAATACATGAAATATGAGCGTATAAAGCTTACTTAAACTTGCTGAGACTTAGTTCCTTTTGTCCTGTGTGGGACAATGGGCAGCAAGTCTCCTCCAATGGTCCCACGGCTTTGCAATTTATTTTGCTCCATCAGGTGGCATGTCACTCCAGGAGGTCTTCCTTAGTCTTCCTTCAATGTAATTCGCCAAGTATTTGTTTGTCCAAACTTGCTTTCCCTTGGCCCTTTTTGGTGTCTATTTTAAATATTGCAACTCTTACAAGACGACATATGGTAGACGGAGGGCATGTTCTGCTAATACTAGCATTATCTCTCTCTCCATCACAAAGTCACTTTATAAACGCCTCTGATGGCCAGACTGGAGTAGCAATTTCCTCATATGTGATGTGGTCCCTCTACATGGTGCCCATGGTATTGTACAAGCAACGCTAGTAGAAGACGTCCAGATGATGTGCCACTTCACACAATCTAAATGTTAATTAGGCACAGTTTATGTTCAAATTGATAGTATTTACCCTCAGTACTGCATGTACAGAGCAGCCGGAAGACAGATGCATAGATATTGAAATGATCGACGTCTATATTATCCTGCCGTCCTGCTGTGTGGTGACTGGATTTGTCTTCTAGCAACTGATACAACCTCAGAGTGGTGTTTGCTGTTTTTCTTCCGCCAACCTGTTGTACTGCCATTGAATGCAGAAATTTGGTCCCACCTTCTCTTTTTAGGCTAAAATATAGGCTAAAACTACATTTAAATATCACGTGATGTGAAAACAGACAAATTTTATTTCCCAAATTGCGCCCAACTGATGCATCATTGCGTACATTTAAACTAACACAAGTAAACTTGTTCCAGAAAACAAAACACATAAAATGAAATTAGGATTGGCAGATTCCATAGTTATTCTTTTAGAAATAGAAGATTTGTGTTTATGCCAAAGATCTACATTGCACGAAGTTCCAATTAATTAATTAATTGTTATAGTGTCCATACAGCTCTACATACAAACATGATATAAAAATGAATTGCAAAGACAAACAGTTGGATTGAAATTACATGATAGGTATTGAGAAAAGGACATGATATAATTGAGTTGCATTCAACAACGAATACTTATACACAGTGGCTGAACTTACGCCTGTTGAATATCTATCATCCATGATCAAGTACTTACCACTTGTACTCAGTATTTGTAGCCGCATGATTGCAATGAAAGATCGTAAATAATTAAGGAATGAATAAAGACATTTTGTATGAGAATGTCTTTGACCGTCACACTAAACCAAAAAGCTCCACCTAGAAATTGTCAACAAATGTTATACATGTACGGGTGTAGAGTGCCTTTGTATAGGTTTCACATTTTGCAGAATGATAATTCAGTCATAAACATACTTTATTTGTGAGGCAATTTTCCAAGATTGATCAATTCCAGACTATATCACATTTTCTGTACAGCGATCTCAAACTCAGGAAGAATATTTTGTTGTAGGTCTATCCAAAATGGAGGCAAATACTCAAGTAATGTTTTAACATGATGTAGAGCTGTATAGTATTAATATTGCTCATGTATTTCCTTATTTGGTTCCTGTTTAAACGAACTCAGTGTACATCGCCAAACAAATATACGACGTAGGGTCTATGCTGATGTTTTGACCTTTCTGGGTTTGAACTTTTTAAACATTGCATTATTGCCCTTTTCTCTCAGTAGAACGTGTGCCGATTTCATTCCTGATAAACCACACAGGACATGATCATGACTTTGTCGTGATTACTTTATTGCAAGCCATTGTTATGTATTGTGTATGACTATTATGATAAAAACAAAACCATGACTCTCCAAAGATTCCTTAAAAGTCAAGAAACCAACCATCCCCTTTGTTTACCTGCCTTATTGAGGGGGTGTTCTGCCTCTTTTGAAAACATTCTAATGTTTAACATAATCAAAACCATTGATGATGGTACCAAACATTAGGGGCGGTTCCCGAGTATCGGAAGGAGGAGGGGTTGATTCACCTCCCAAAAATTGGCGTAGGTATACAGTTTTGTGAACAAGGTATCTGAAATAACTGATTTGCGCTGACAGTGAAGTGGTTCACTCAAGGTTTGCTTGACTATAATTCCCATCATCGCCTTATCATTGTGTCTTGCTCAAGGACACAAGCACCCCAGGTGGCGGCTGGGATTCGAACCCACATTCTGACGACTCAGCCATCAGAACACAAATCCGATGCACTAAGTCGTGCGACCATGGCACTCCATTAGTTGTGGACATGTAAACTGAAGGATATAAAATTAATTCACACATTTCGATAATTCTGAAAAGTACATTATTTCAGATAAACAACGTAGTGATTAAAGAAAATTAATAGAATGGGTAATTTAAAAAGCCAATTTTAATGTTTTACTTACTTGTTGGTAACTGACGATGCTATCACTTTTTCCCTAGAAATATTCGTTTCTTAGGTGTAATTTATGTTTAGACAAATTAGTACTCATTCCTAACTCCGCATTGAATAACATGACAAACCTGGATGTATTTTCTTGTTAGCAATACAACGTAATAAACAAACTGAAACCTTTATAAGATGCATGTTTAACTAATAATTCAAAAAAAGTATGTTCGTTGAAACAGATTTGGCAAAATTGCCTCTGCAATTCTTTTCGTTTAAACGTAGTAAACAAAGCTTCCTAACAAAAGGTCAGAACTTGCCAATGCAACTGCTTTGCATCAATAATTTTCCATTTTTGTAATAATCTCCTTGTTTTTATTTCCATTAAACGTTTATGGATCGTTTTCCAATTTTTGAACGATCAGACTGTGTTGTGTGACACCAGGTGTTTATTTAGGCTTCAACCATTGCATTACAATACCCGTATACCGGGATATTTTGGATTTAAGTTTTAATCATTATGAGTGTAAAAAGAAACAGGGTTCCCCTACTTACTTTATCTCACTTTATCTTACCCTACCTTGTCCATTCCATGACGAAGCATCAAACAATTTATTTAAACTGTTCACACATAATTATTTGGAGTACTCATAACCAGAAGCTCATCCAGGAAACATTTGTATCAACATTTTAATCGTACCTCTTTATTTAAAAATAGTCCCCAACAATGTGGAATTAAATTCTGGAACAGTCTGGCTGATGATGTCAAACAGTCTCGCTCTCTTAAAACGTTTACAAAAATTTAAGTTGCTCAATGATGCTATTTAATTGACTTATTATTTGGTCTGATCTCCTGCCAATGTTATTGTTGAATGTAGTCTTCTGTATTTGTCCAGTAACTTTGTCATTTTGTAATTAAGGAGAGAGGTGGGGGTAGGGAAAGGAATAAAAGCCCCAGCTTCTTCTTTTCCTCAATGTTGACAAGCTTTTCTCTCATAATTAGTCTTTTCATGTTACTAATTTTGTCTTTGCATATTGTAGGACCTCTTGATATTGTGTAATTATTTGTAACAACATTCTTGTTGTCAACATTGGAATATGTGTTAATAAATGAATGAATGAATGAATTTAATTGACCGATACACATAATAATAATATGTGTGTCGGTGAGTCAACACTGAATAGCACACAATCCGAATACACTGAATATAGCAAAATATGGGACATGTTATTTACTTTAGGGCAACCAGGACTTTCTTTTACCACCACACCCCCCTACCACCACCCCACCTCCAGACAAATACGAGCTGGAAACTAAGTCACTTATATATTGCCTAGTCCAAGCAGTCAAGATTCCAAGCAACATGTTAACAGTTCCAACAGGTACCGGTAATGCTTTATTTAGAGAACACTTCAAAAGCGTTTGACACAGTGCTACTGGGACCTCAAACCTTTCTAGATTATCATATTTATACTAGTCAAAGCTCCAAAGCTTCATAACAGAACCTATCAAATAGTTGTAATTTAGTTTAGTTTTGAGTGTCGTGGCCGAGCGGTCTAGCTTACCGGACTCAAGTTCTGGTGTTAGCAGCAGAATGTGGGTTCGAATCCCGGCCGTGACACTTGTGTCCTTGAGCAAGACAGTTAACCATAATTGCTTCTCTCCACCCAGGGGTTAAATGGGTACCTGTGAGGGCAGAGTTGGTTGATTAGCCCTATATGCGCTGTAATGGCAGCAATTGAGCTGTATACTCCCCAGGGAGCTGAGATGGTTTCAGGAATGATTTATGAGCCTTATGAGCAGGGGTAATAATATGCGCCTTGAGCACCACTCAGTTGGTGGATACGTGCGCTATATAAGTCCACACATTATTATTATTATTATTGTTATTTAATGATTGTAAATGTGAGTATTTGCCAAAAGTATATAATGACTATAAAACACCACTTGGGTAAACTGAACTACCTTTTGTTTCCGTATCGTGACGTCTCATATCCTGTTGTGTAGTGTAGTATACAGGGTGTATCAAAAAAAATGTCCCACTATGAAAAATTGCCCTGAAATTAATATTCTATAATTTTTTGAAAAATCTTTTACATAGGTTGATAGACAATGGTTCAGTGCTTTTTTTGTGCAATTGCACATACTCATCATGTCACGCATGATTGAGCACAGGATAATTACGTAAATTGCGACACATCTGTTTTGCGCGAAAAAGTGCTGGGTTGAAAACAGGATCTGAGACCATGACAAACAACGTTAGGTATGCCCTTTGTTTATCACAAATTGCCATTACTTTTGAATTAACCCTTTCACACTTTCAGTCCTCAACTTGTCCACCATTTCTTTCCTTGCAGATTTGGGCCCTCCTCAGCATATCGTACACTGCACGCCGGATCAAAGCTCTGTCCCTTCTGAGAACATTGACTTCTGCCGTTATGCGTTCCTCAAGGTCATCCAGGTCCCTAGGTGGAGTAACGTACACTTTTGACTTAAGATGACCCCACAAGAAAAAGTCAAGAGGGCTGAAGTCCGGTGACCTCGGGGGCCATTCCACGTCACGGTGTAGGCCAATCACTCGTTCTCCGAACAGTTCTGTAAGGCGGTCTGTTACAGTCCTCCGTCTGTGGGGTGGGGCACCATCCTGTGCCCACCACGCTCTCTGAAATCGGCCATTTCTGTTGCGACGATAACGGGGCAGTTGGTCAATGACAGGAACAATGTTCTCGTTAAGCATCTGCAGTTAATGCTCACCGTTAATGTTATGGCGGAAGAAAAAAGGGCCGATAATTGAGCCATTGCCTCCCAAACCTATCCACACAGTCAGCTTGTGTCTGTCGTCACGACGTTGATACTGGAAATCAAGGGGAGCGTGTCCACGAGGGCAGTACTCTCGGATATTGTGAGTGTTAACTGATGCATTGAGGGCAAAGCCTGATTCATCCCCGATGATAAGATTGTCCAAGAATCGTGGGGGTTGTCCAAGGAGCCATCTGCAGAAGCGCAGTCGTCGCTGTTGATCCCCAGGTAGAAGTTCGTGACGCTTAATCATCTGATAGGGATGAAAGTGACGGTCAACACGAGTTATCCTGTTGAAAGTGGCTGATGGCATCCCAAGACCATTGCGTCGGCTGCTGATTGTCTGAGCTCTTCCTTCTCCTGCCTGTTGCTGCTCAACGAGACGATTTCGGACAGCTTCGATATTCGCGACAGATCTGCCAGTTCGTCGACGTCCAGATCTTCCCTTATTCAGATTATGACTTGTTCCCGTCGTTCGGTACTTCTGTGCGTTTCTGGAAACTGTTTTCCTCGATGGGCATCGCACATTTGGGAATTCCTGACGGAAACTCCGGAGGACTGCCCCAACACTGTTGGTACGATGGTATTCTGTTACCATGAAAGATCGCTGTTCAGGGGTGTACTGTGGCCTAACCATCCTTGGGAGTTTGCTTTCAATGCAGAAGTGAGGGAACTGTGCACCCAGGGCCCACAAATTTATCCCATTTGCTTGTAATCCATTATGTAATTAATGATGTAACAACTGAACACAGGTCCGTACATTTCAGTTGAACTGAAATGTGTCAAGGGATGTGCCGAGTTTAAGAAAGTGCAAACACCTGGTGTTGCACCATTCTGGGGACATCCATTCATTGTTTACATAACATGACATAAGAGAACTGAGTGCACTTTCCCTGTCATATTGGCACGTCTCCCAACCTCAATGACTTGGATTAACCCTTAGAAGGCAGATAACAGGCAAGTAGCAAGTAAATGCTTACGACAGCAAAGAAATGGTAGCCACCTGGAGAGCAAAGGGTTAAGGCAATTTCCTGAACATTTTGAGGACACTTAAGGGCATGCCTAACGTTGCTTCTCATGGTCTCAGATCCTGTTTTCATCCCAGCACTTTTTCGCGCAAAACAGATGTATCGCAATTTACGTAATTAGCCTGTGCTCAATCATGCGTGACATGATGAGTATGTGCAATTGCACAAAAAAAGCACTGAACCATTGTCTATCAACCTATGTAAAAGATTTTTCAAAAAATTATAGAATATTAATTTCAGGGCAATTTTTCATAGTGGGACATTTTTTTTGATACACCCTGTATGGTGTCATTTTATTTAACTACAATTTATGGCATTATTGGGTCAGGTATATGGAACATATATATGATTTTGCCTTTCATCGACGCAGTGGTCCAGGGTCAGACTAATGTTTGCCAAAAACAAATGCTGCATTAATTTGAATGGAAATTTTTATTTAAATCTGTATGTTTTAATCTAAATACTGATTTCTGATTGGACCCCAGATTTTATTTCTGATTGGGTACGTTTGTGTGAGTATTTTGTAGTTTTAAAGTACACTTGCTTTTAAGTGTAATTAACTTGTAAACATTCACGATAAAGTTATCAAAAACATATGATGTCATATAATGAACATTTGTGATTTATATTGAAACGATGTCCAATTGCAGCCAAAATTGCTGTATCGATTGAAATTCTGCTATCCTGTTTTAAACAACTTTTTCAAATAGGGATATGAACGTTTGTCCAATTTGTGAGGCCTCTCTTAGCCACCATACTTTGCGTATGAGAAATTCGGTCTGGTTCCAATAACCGTGTATACGTGTATCACCTATTTTACTGCATGGTGGCAAAAAATCACTAGGAATAATGTCAATAAAATAGAACGTGGTAGTAAATTGTTGTTGGTATTGATGTTAGAGTTAAGGTGAAGTATTGGTAATTTAAAAACATTTTAAAAACTTACCTAATGTAAAGCTGATCTCTCAAATTAAATGTTGCATGTGGTGCTGTTAATTATAAAATAAAAGTGAAAATAACTTCCAGGTGGAATTTAGGAAAGAGTACTCTTTCCTAGCTTCCATGTTAGAATAAAATATAAATGCATGTTTACTCTTTTGTCTTGAAAGACACAACGTAAAAAGATGAATCTTTCACAGGTTGGTTCTTGATGTTTATCTTGATAGAGAGTGAGCATAGACTTACTCGTAGTCATGATAACAATATCAATTATGTACCTTCTCTCTACCAAAACATACTCTAAATGGACAAACAAACGTACCTTAATAAGACATTCTTTTCAAACATAATGTGTAAATACCAAAAATGCATGCTCCATGGCTGATTTACCTTGAGAATTTAAAAAAAAATTCTTGGATCAACAAAATTAGTACTTTCAAATGAGACCTCACAATTAGTACTTTCAAATGAGACCTCACAATTAGTACTTTCAAATGAGAACTCACAATTAGTACTTTCAAATGAGAACTCACAATTAGTACTTTCAAATCAGACCTCACAATTAGTACTTTCAAATGAGACCTCACAATTAGTACTTTCAAATGAGACCTCACAATTAGTACTTTCAAATGAGACCTCACAATTAGTACTTTCAAATGAGACCTCACAATTAGTACTTTCAAATCAGACCTCACAATTAGTACTTTCAAATCAGACCTCGCAATTAGTACTTTCAAATCAGACCTCACAATTAGTACTTTCAAATCAGACCTCACAATTAGTACTTTCAAATGAGAACTCACAATTAGTACTTTCAAATGAGAACTCACAATTAGTACTTTCAAATCAGACCTCACAATTAGTACTTTCAAATGAGACCTCACAATTAGTACTTTCAAATGAGACCTCACAATTAGTACTTTCAAATGAGACCTCACAATTAGTACTTTCAAATGAGACCTCACAATTAGTACTTTCAAATCAGACCTCGCAATTAGTACTTTCAAATCAGACCTCACAATTAGTACTTTCAAATCAGACCTCACAATTAGTACTTTCAAATGAGAACTCACAATTAGTACTTTCAAATGAGACCTCACAATTAGTACTTTCAAATGAGACCTCACAATTAGTACTTTCAAATGAGACCTCACAATTAGTACTTTCAAATGAGACATCACAATTAGTACTTCAAATGAGAACTCACAATTAGTACTTTCAAATCAGACCTCGCAATTAGTACTTTCAAATGAGACCTCACAATTAGTACTTTCAAATGAGAACTCACAATTAGTACTTTCAAATGAGAACTCACAATTAGTACTTTCAAATGAGACCTCGCAATTAGTACTTTCAAATGAGACCCCCAATTAGTACTTTCAAATGAGAACTCACAATTAGTATTTTCAAATGAGACCTCGCAATTAGTACTTTCAAATGAGACCTCACAATTGGTACTTTCAAATGAGAACTCACAATTAGTACTTTCAAATCAGACCTCACAATAAGTACTTTCAAATCAGACCTCACAATTAGTACTTTCAAATCAGACCTCACAATTAGTACTTTCAAATGAGACCTCACAATTAGTACTTTCACATGAGACCTCACAATTAGTACTTTCACATGAGACCTCACAATTAGTACTTTCACATGAGACCTCACAATTAGTACTTTCAAATGAGAACTCACAATTAGTACTTTCACATGAGACCTCACAATTAGTACTTTCAAATGAGAACTCACAATTAGTACTTTCAAATGAGAACTCACAATTAGTACTTTCAAATGAGACCTCACAATTAGTACTTTAAAATTAGACCTCACAATTAGTACTTTCAAATGAGACCTCACAATTAGTACTTTCAAATGAGAACTCACAATTAGTACTTTCAAATGAGACCTCACAATTAGTACTTTCAAATGAGACCTCACAATTAGTACTTTCAAATCAGACCTCACAATTAGTACTTTCAAATCAGACCTCACAATTGGTACTTTCAAATGAGACCTCACAATTAGTACTTTCAAATGAGACCTCACAATTAGTACTTTCAAATGAGAACTCACAATTAGTACTTTCAAATGAGAACTCACAATTAGTACTTTCAAATGAGAACTCACAATTAGTACTTTCAAATCAGACCTCACAATTAGTACTTTCAAATGAGACCTCACAATTAGTACTTTCAAATGAGAACTCACAATTAGTACTTTCAAATGAGACCTCACAATTAGTACTTTCAAATGAGACCTCACAATTAGTACTTTCAAATGAGAACTCACAATTAGTACTTTCAAATCAGACCTCACAATTAGTACTTTCAAATGAGACCTCACAATTAGTACTTTCAAATGAGACCTCACAATTAGTACTTTCAAATGAGACCTCACAATTAGTACTTTCAAATCAGACCTCACAATTAGTACTTTCAAATCAGACCTCGCAATTAGTACTTTCAAATCAGACCTCACAATTAGGACTTTCAAATCAGACCTCACAATTAGTACTTTCAAATGAGAACTCACAATTAGTACTTTCAAATGAGACCTCACAATTAGTACTTTCACATGAGACCTCACAATTAGTACTTTCAAATGAGACCTCACAATTAGTACTTTCAAATGAGACATCACAATTAGTACTTCAAATGAGAACTCACAATTAGTACTTTCAAATCAGACCTCGCAATTAGTACTTTCAAATCAGACCTCACAATTAGTACTTTCAAATGAGAACTCACAATTAGTACTTTCAAATGAGAACTCACAATTAGTACTTTCAAATGAGACCTCGCAATTAGTACTTTCAAATGAGACCCCCAATTAGTACTTTCAAATGAGAACTCACGATTAGTATTTTCAAATGAGACCTCGCAATTAGTACTTTCAAATGAGACCTCACAATTAGTACTTTCAAATCAGACCTCACAATTAGTACTTTCAAATCAGACCTCACAATTAGTACTTTCAAATCAGACCTCACAATTGGTACTTTCACATGAGACCTCACAATTAGTACTTTCAAATGAGAACTCACAATTAGTACTTTCAAATGAGAACTCACAATTGGTACTTTCAAATGAGACCTCACAATTAGTACTTTCAAATGAGAACTCACAATTAGTACTTTCAAATGAGAACTCACAATTGGTAATTTCAAATGAGACCTCACACAAAAAATATGTTTAATTCCCAACTAATTTTTAAAAGTTCATAAAACAAATATTCAAACCCCAGGCCTCGAAAGATGGCCTCCATTCTTCTTCAAATTAAGCGTTCTGCAAAACTTAAGTAATTATTAGGCTTGTCAGTGTTGAATATCATTTATCTGCCAAGCACGGAATTTGTATCTTAAACCTCCTAAATTTTACAGAACAAATAAAACAATTAAGGATATGAAGTGGAGATACTTTGATTGGGGGAGATGAGGTAGAGGGGAGGGAGGGGGTTAACTGAAGACACTGAAGTATGAAGACATTCAGCCTGTATGTGCTTCATATCCACCACTTTCACTGATTTTCACCCTTTCTTTGCTCTTCAATTAGCCTAACATGAAACGTAATTTACAGTAAAGGATTAAAAAAAACAAGGTAAATTAATTGTCCAGACCAGGACAATTTTAATTAGAAAGAGAACATCGATTAAACGTAGTTCCATAGAAAAATGATAAGTCCTTGCATGTCGACTAGTATTACGAGTTAATATTATTGAGATTTAGGCGTGTTTACCAAATTGGTTTTGAAGCCCTTGCATACACGTTTGTTCAGCTCCAATACTGCCCAATTACTTTTGTAATAAGTGAATAACTTATGTGAATATATTTATGAGACACTTTTGAGACACTAGATGGCAGCAGACTTACATTTTCCCCATTGTTCTCAATGTCGTGCGCATGATATCAACTTAACTGTAGTCATAACTGTAGTCTGCTGCCATCTAGCGGCTCAAAAGTCAATGCGTATATTACTACCTTGGATGTATTTTTAGAAAACCACATTAAATTTGACATTCCTCTACTTGAGTAAATAATTCAAGCTCTGGATATATTATGATGAACAACACTGTAATAAGCATGTGAATCAACATTCAGTGGATAACTCTGAGATGATTCTAATCTGTATATATTACATTTATCATAAAGTAATTCTACAAGACTGATTAATGAAATTTTTACAAAGCGTTAATATTAATATTTCACGCAATGACGAAACAGCCAACACAGCTGTAAATCCGTGTTTTGAAAAAGTTGCATTTGAAATGAAAAACTGTTTTTGAAAAAGCAATTTATAGTATGACTCAACTAAGTTTAATATTTATCAAATCTGCAAAGCTTCAAAAATTAATGGTTACTGCAAGTTCTGCAAAGCAACACACTGCAAAGCAACGCAGCTAATCAGCTAACAAGCAAGTATATGAATTATTGTATATTTTATATAACAAAATATGTGCTCTACGAAATATATTAAAAAGAGCGTTAATTATATTATGAAGCTGCTGTGTGAGTTTAAAATTTACTGTTTATAAGAAGTATTCGTAATAAAACGATTTGCAAAATTGTAAACACTATTATAAACTACGTAAACTACTATGTTGCCACTTCATGTTTAACTGCTTTCTGTTTTTTTTTTAATCTACAAGTAATTATTGCTATGGTTGTTAAAGCAAACACTAGCTAACATTTCGGTCCTGTCTTTAATTGAGCCTTTGAAATAGCTTATTTAATTAAAGGCTTAACTTTTCATAAACAATTTCATAAACGTTGTTTTATGCAATTCGAGAGGCATTTGCAGCAACTGTATACTGTTTAACAATTATTCCAAAAGTTAGATATAATGCATGCATTATTGATAATATAAAACGACTGGACATAATAGATGTGAAATTACAGAAGATAACATACCTTAACACATAATGAGATAGCACAAATAGGTATACTAATACAAGGGAATTGTATACGAACCAAATCAATACACATTTTAAATTAATTAATTCTATTACTATAAGTCAGAAAAGCAATACCTAACATTTGGATCAAGAAACTAGCGGCTGCCAAATTGACTCAATTCATTGCTCCCTCTATAAATGAAAAAGTTCTGAATAGGGATAATCACACAACTGACCTGAACAATTTGAAATCCAAGACAGTGTATAATATTCTTGTTAAAAACAAACAACACGCAAGTAGAGGTGAAGTGTACTGGAATACCGTCTTACAACTCCCACATGACTTTAATTGGATTCAAGTTTGGAATTTTAAGATTAAAAAACTACCTATAAATAAATATAAAGAATTCAGTTTTAAATTAATATACAACATCCTCCCAAATAAAACTAATCTGGCTAAATGGAATTTAAGTAACTCGTCTAGTTGTTCTATATGCAATGAACTTGACGACCTCAATCACTATTTGTTTTCCTGTAAGTCTCTGAAACAATTTTGGAACAATATTGGCTATCTCATGAATCTTAACTTACACATCAAGCATGACATTAAGTTGAAAGATATAGTGGTAGGCTATAATATTAATGATATTAATTTCGACACGGTTAACCTCTTAATAATAACAGCATCTTTCACTGTGTACAAATGCAGAGTAATTAACGCATTCAATTCTAACACTACTTTTAATTATAAACTTCTTTGGAAAACGTTCAAAAATGAAATTGAATTCACAAACTGTATTATACCAAATTTCAAAACATTTGTCTGTTAATTAATTTGTAATGCTTCTGTTTTCTTCTTTTGTTTTGTACAATTGTGTGCTTTTGACATGTAATTGTATTGATGGATAAACAATAAAACGCCTGGAAAAGGCAAAAGAGAAAAAAAACTTCTATTACTGTTGATTTGGATAAAAGCATTCCACAAACTGAGATCATGTAATCAAATCATTCTCCTTGCTTTGGTGGTCTTTTCTTAAACATTTTATTGTAAATTTACTTCCAATTCGTCAGATGCCGCGATTTGTAAATATTTAATAAACCATTTTTAAATTTAATTGAATCTGTTCTAGGGCGGGGGCAGGTGGGCATGGGGTTCCGTTTTCGCCATGCATGTAAATTTACCATACTTTTGTTTGTACCCCCATTTTTGGCATTTTGCCCAACATTTTTCGAGACCCAATATCCGTCCCTTTCTTCTTGCTTCAGTTGTCATCAAACTCGAGACAAATATCATCATACACGTAGTCCACTGACTTCATCGGCAACTGCATGTATGTCTAAGGATAGACAAAATAAAACCGTGTTATCTTACTTGAAACAGTGTTAAGGTACTTTTTTGTCAGAACCAAAATGTACCAAACATATCGAACAATGTTTTTAGGATATCTTTTTAACATCAGCCGCAGCCGATTAGATTTTTTTCCTTTACTCATAGTTTAAGTTTCTTAGCAAGCTGTGCCTGTAACATCAACAAATACATGGACTTACATGTTCAATATGGTTATCGGCCATTGTTGTCAGGATAGACACCAATGTTCTGAAGGGAGGCCGGTCGTTTGGATCTTCACGCCAGCAATTAAGCATCAGGTCATAGCTATATCAAGGAGCAATCAAACATTGCACTATTAGTAGTTGTATGAATACAGCCTTGTATTATAAACAATATGGATCCAAATGACTTGATGTAGTACCTAATCTCTATTAATGCACAACTGATTAACTGTGAATAACTTCCTAACCAATCTTGGGCGTACTGTTCAAAACCTGTGCTCCTGGAATCATTCCTTAGATAATTCGTCCACCATGCCATGTTTCAAAACCTCTTGAACAAATAAAAAAATAATTTCTTACATTTCATCATTACAGTTGCTTGGTTTGGGCATGCGGTATCCATTTCTCAACCTCGACGCCAGGAAGTGACTCTTGATGCCCGAGTATGGAGTTCCCCCTGTATTTGAGATTAACAAATAAATTACCATTACAACACATGTTTATGTTACACGTACATGTAAAGGAAATTAAAAATGGAATGATATAATTATACGGTTTAAGATGTTGTTGATGTATGTGCGAATAATTCCTACACCATAAAAGCTTACCAGCCACCATATTGGAAAGTAATTACTGTGTCTTAAGAAGTTGGTTGAAAATGCCACCTTGATTGCGATTGAGATAACACTTTAAGAAATTCGTTTTGAAAACGGTACGTCTAAATAAGTTTGATGATTTACAGACTGAAACATGCCGGAGCATAGTATATCGTGTCTCAAAGTACACACAGACTGGTTCCCTTCGTTGAAATATAGATGATGCAGAGACAGAGTATTGAGGTATCCATAAACTGTGATAATAATAATAATAATTTTAATAATTTGTGGACTTATATAGCGCACGTATCCACCAACTAAGTGGTGCTCAAGGCGCATTATATCATTACCCCTGCTCATAAGGCTCATAAGGCTCATAAATCATTCCTGAAACCATCTCAGCTCCCTGGGGAGTATACAGCTCAATTGCTGCCATTACAGCGCATATAGGGCTAATCAACCAACTGTACCCTCACAGGTACCCATTTAACCCCTGGGTGGAGAGAAGCAGTTATGGTTAAGTGTCTTGCTCAAGGACACAAGTGTCACGGCCGGGATTTGAACGCACATTCTGCTACTAACACCAGAACTTGAGTCCGGTAAGCTAGACCGCTCGGCCACGATGGACTGTCCTAAGAGTAAACACATTGAGCTGGTTCCTTGATTTCAGATATCCAATATTATGAAAAGCCAATGGGAATAATGTGACTTGTAAAAAAAAATCAATTAAACCTGTCCAAATTTATTACAGTAACAACTCATTAAAGTTGATATTCATATCCTCGTTTTTGTTATTGGGTTGGACTATTTTTGGTTTATATATTTTTATCTGGACAGTTTTTTAAACACATACAGTTTGTGGGTCTTCCAAGGGAGGTTCAGTTAATAATATGCACATAAACTGCAATCTGAAGTGAAAATCCCAAAGGAGCTCAGTATAGGGACCTCCTTTGAGTGACGTAGAATGACAAGCCAGAGTGGGTTGTAAAACTGGATGGATCCCCCAGAAGATAGGGAAAGTTGCTTGCGTCATGCCAGGTTGTGCTCAATGGGAATAATGCTGTACCTTATGTTTGCTTTCATTCATTCATTTGGATGGAAAGAAGTAAAGTTTGCCATGAAACAAACTAATCAATAAGGGAAACTGACTAGGTTTATAATTTAATTGTTTAATTGTAAGTTTATAATTTAATAGAGTGAACAAAGAAAAAAATACTAGAGCGGGATTTGAACCTGTTACCTTCGGATTACCGTACCGTTGTTCTATACCAACTAAGTTATCTAACAAATGTGTTTTATTTAACAAACTTTTTATATATCACTCAAAATTAATACAATTGAGAAACAATACTTCCAAAATAACTCATTGTTATTTGTGTCATACCAAGAGTTGCAATTTCCCACAGGAGAATTCCAAACGACCACCTAGAATTAAAAATAAAAAAAGACTTGCAAGCATTATAATTAATCACATATACAACACATAGCGTACGTGAAATACCCACATTGGTAAATTGCTAGAAGTGAGACACATCCTTCAGTTCAATGAAATCATTTTCTGGCAATGATGCGTAATGGCAAGTTGTCTGTATTCAAGGGGTTTGTTCAAATGACATAATTAAATAATCCTCATAGAATGGGTTCCTCGTCATTAATTGTACATCTATCAGACTTGAGAACATGCTGAAAGTACAACTTATTCTATCTTCGGCATTACATTTAATAAGAAAAGAATTGTTTGGTTTTGGGCCCCAATAATCCCATGTTTTATCCAGCCTTCGTGATATTGCTTTGTAGTGCTCGTTGCTGCATGCTTTTTTGGACCCCATTTCAATAACGCCACATGAAAGCTGCATATTCGTGTACAGTGTTAGTTGAATAACTTGTACTTACACGTCACTTTTTGAGGTGTACGTCTGATGAGACAGCGACTCCTGAGACAACCAGCGAGCAGGAACCCGAGTCTGAGAAAATATTATATGAATATTCATAAGTCATTAGAGGCAAACAATACAGAACATAATCTGACTCAATATGGTAAGTTATCTGTATCTATAGACAAGCTAACAGGTATATCACAGCAGAGTGAAATGTACATCTATGCCTTGTATCACAGCAAAGTCTCTTTCTCAATAATCAGTAAATAAATCTACCTTAGATGTCTGTACATAGATATCTTCTCCTCGTGCTAAACCAAAATCAGAAACCTTGGCAACCATATTGTTGTCAAGGAGGATGTTTCTTGCTGCCAAATCGCGATGTATAACCTGTTAATTAAAAAGTTAATATTAAATGATCGCATGTATTATCTAAACCATAACATGCAGAATGAAGTTTAAACATTGTATAAAATACGGAAATCTGTTCCTAAAAAGCATCTCCTATTGAATATGTTTGGTTAATGTTTAATTGCAACGATTGCCAAACAACAGTCCTCCAACAAAATATGATTAAATAAAACGAAATGATACTTTCCCCAGATGCAGCAAGGTGTTGCATTCCTTTAGCCACACCCAAAGCAAACTGAATCAGCTTCTCAGAAGACAAAGATGCCTCACTATCATCATCTGTGGATCGGGCTTTCCTCAGATAGGAGCGGAGATCACCATTGGGTAGGTACTCCATAGCAACGTACAACACGTCTGTTCAGATGTAAACAAACTTGTGTTAAAATAAAAATATTTTATGTAAGAGACTTTATACTCCTATTTGTGAAACCATCGGATTAAGATCAGAAGATGGTGGAAAAACTTGTCGCCAGTGAAATTAAAACAAGAAGCAGTTATCGTCAATTCACTTACCTTCGTGTTGACAAGCGCCAATAATCCTGATAATATTCGGGTGACGTCCAATTTGAGTCATAGCTCGGAATTCTTCCATAAAATTATTCCTGTCAGATGGTGACGCTTGTGCTAAAATTGGTAAAAAGGGTAAAACAATCTCATTGTTTACCGTTTGTATACATGATGGCATTGAAGTTTAAGATTTTATGAATTTTAGTTTATTGAAAGTCAGTATAATGTAGTAAAGAATATACTTTAATGAACTTACTCTTAAGGGTTTTGATGGCAGCCTTAAAATATCTCCTTCTTTCATCACTCCACCTAAACGCACTTCACCAAAGTGTCCCTCACCCAGTACCTTACTCGCAACCATCATATCTGACCACAATACACTCCATGGCTTGGCCCATCCTGGAAGACCAATGTCTTCGTAGGTCGATGATGAACCAACAGCAACTTGTTCATATTCTGATGGTTGATCAAGACCAACTTTCTCATATTCTGATGGGGCACTGAGTTTATCCTGCGGTGATACGGCATTCTCATAGGAGGTCTGTTAAGATATCAATGATAATTTTATTACATCGATAGGTAAAAATACTTATTGAAAACATAACCACGGTTTGCACTAACTAGCACCTTTTTACGAAAGCGTTAAATTTGTACAAATTATTACTATCCCCCATGATCAGCCAATTTGAATTGTTTCTAGTCCCACATTAAACAACACAGTTAAATTAAACTATAAAATCTGATACAATTTCATGACAATTATTAGATGAAAGAATAAAGTTAGAGAGGAATGACAATAAAATACATTATCACTCTCAGATTCCAAAAGGAGGAGTGACACACCATTATCTATGCCATAAAATACCATTTACAAATTGTTTAAATCGCTGAATTAATATTCTTTTTTGATACAAAAAATAATCATATCAAAGCTTGTGTTAGTTTTGGTAAAATATATTCTGGTGCATTCATACTTCTTGACGATCAAGATTATAATTATGTTTGGGATATCTTCAACTGAACATTTACATAACCTGTTTCTGACCAGGAAACATAATATTACAGCGTTGTGCACTTTATACTTTCGATCAACAAGATATATACTTTCAGTTCATACTTGAAACAATGACCTTAATGTACTTCCCTACACGGCTCATAAACCTATAATGATCTGACTCCGGGAATTGTGATGACATGGATATTTTAATCTACAAAATAATATGGTAGATAACATTGTGCACTGGACTACAATGATTATTTAGTCTGCATGGTGGTCTAGAAATATTCGTTCAACCAAAAACTTCAAATATGTATGAAAAACAATGATCTATTATTTTCTCACAGGAATTTGACATTAGCACTTACAGTGGGATCAGTTGCATATATTTGTCAGTTTTCTCTAAACCCTTATATATATTTTAATGCATACTACTTTATAGTTACCTCACTATCAGATAGAAACCCATGATCATCCTTAACCGTTTTTTCTTTCTTCTTGCGAACGTTGTCCTGTGATGGATGTGATGTCTTTTTAAGGAATTGCTTAGGTTTTGGTTTAGTAGTGATACGTGGTGGAGGCTGGGATGTCACAGGAGCTGGTCCTCTATCAGCGATTGTGCTGTACGAAGTTTCCTCTTCTTCAGCGGGTGTACGATCTCGTAAATAAACGTTATCTGCTTAATAATAGTATAAGGTAAAAATAGTATGCTATTAAAAGTTGCATTGAATAATGGAAAACATTAACGTATAGTAAACACTGATATGAAATGCATAATGTGTTTCTGGGTAATAATTGGATGTATATAATTATTCAAGTCTTACCCTTGACTGTATCACTGAGTACACACTCTTCTGCCTTCCGATGTCGTGTCTTTTGCCTAGTGTTTTGGAAATCAACAATAACAAACTTATTGGCGTGCAAACAATTGACATATTTATATAGATACAAAGATCATAGCTGTCATCAGATCATTAGTATCACTCATGCTTATCATAAATGTAGGAATCTGGATAAACTGAACTCCTTTACATTAATACGTGAAGACTGCCCAGAGTTATAATTACGCCATGCAAAACCTATGTTAATGAGGACAAGAGAACTAGTAGACTGAACAACAGTATTGTGTAGTCGTGTATATCCAACAATCTTTTCCAGGAGCTCGTTATTCCTTACAATCTGCATAGTTATGTCATCGTATCAGTTTGGCTCACATAGCTCAGTTGGTAAACCCAGAGTCACAATAACATTACCAAGAAGAAGATGCTAGTGGTGGCTTGAGGATGCGTGATATAGTTGAGTTAATGGTTGCTATCGTGACATTGCACTCAGAATACATAACTTTATATCGTGACAGAATAAATACAGACACAAATACCAAAATGTAAGAATTTATGTACTTTAACATTAACACTGTTTCGCTACAATTTAATCAACAATTTCTAAAGTCCAACCTTATTTTGATAACAGCAGCAGCTACACATCCAATGATGACAAGAATCAGGACAGGAATCACCACAGCAGCGACTGGGAAACTACTCTCTGGTACTGCCAAACGATTTTATAAATTATTAAACGAACGAACAAATGAACCATGGAAGGCGACACAAATAAAACCATACAGCGGCAAATATTAATATGCGAGCAACGAATTTGTGTTACTGTGCTACGGTTGTTGACGTAGCACTAACTTTTCACTATTATTTTAGTTGTAGGCTAGGCCGTATAGGTATGATTGGAAATCCATTTATGCGCATGCACGCTATCTGAACAATGTTCCACCGAACCTGTGTATTTTTTTACTAAACTTTTTAATGCATCTTAAACTAAAACTAATAGTTTTGATATTGAACAAATAATAATAATAATAAATATAAGGACAACAACGATAATTTTCTTCCAGTCCGTGTGCTTATGTATGATGGCACAAAATGTATTATACAATATGTCGAATTACCTTTGACTCTGAGCGACTCTCCCCAAGCCACAAAATACTCCTGTTCAAATTAAAATAAGAATATTGTAATAGCATACCGTGTGACAGTTGGTGTTCATGCATATGTGTGCGTAATAAGTACAATATTTAGGTAACGCTATTATAGATAATTCGAAATATGACATCCAGTGTTAACAAAAGAGCCCCAGGTTCAAACTAATTTGTACTTACTTTTTAAACAATCGTGATTTTATATACAGATCAAAGTATACACAATGTATCTAGAATTAACGAAAAACTTTCAATGCATTCAAATATCTGATTCATGACTGTCAAATCATTATCATTCTTTTATTATACCATTGCATCTGAAATGAAGTTTGAATTTGGTGTAGGGCCTAATGTGATTAAGTTCAAATTATTGAAATGGACTTCAAACAAATCATCGTTGGTAACCACATCATATTTTACAGGGTACTCTTTAATATGAAAAAAAATAATAATGCAAAGTTTCTTTAAAAAACATTCTGACGTCATCATCACTGCCCTGATAAAACTCGAACACCTATGTGTTTGTAATATAACAAACACTTGAGTCTAGTTTTAATTATTACCTTGTCAGAAGTTCTGCTGACTGAACCAAGGTAAATATTATACTCGGTGTTGCTCTCTAAAGGTTTGTTGTCAAAACCACCATAAGTCTTTCCATCACCTACGGTGAATGTTTCAGGAAGATTCTCTTTACGTAATTCTGCTGCTACGTAATCAGGTGTCATGTCTGATCTTAGCTGTCTAGAATGTGTGGCTTCTCTCTTGACGACTGGTTGACTCCGCTGCACTCCAATTTGGATACCTCTGTACAATAAGAATAAACATGATGTTTATCTTTTTTGCATGGTTAATTTTCATGACATTCGTGTTGATGGATTCTTGGTTGTACATGACAATCTGACTACCGTCATAATTATAACTAGAGATACTCACGTGATGTAGGTCGAATTCGTTGGAAGATGTAAATCTATGGTGACTGTTGAGGGTGTCGATTTGGAGGAATTATTAGAGGGCTTGGCAGGAGTTCCAATTTCTGTAAAATCAGTAATTATTTGTACATTTTCAACTCAAATTGTATGCTGATATTTGATATTCTGATCAGGTATGGAGCCACAGGCACTATACATGTATCAGTATATGGGCATTATTAAGATACATCAAACATTCCCTGTCTTTAGAATATTCCCTGGATATTCATTGAAAAAAGAAAATAAAATGCTTATATTTGATCACCGTGCCTACAGTTGTCTATCGAAGAACTTATGCTCGTACATTTAAAGACGCTTTATCATTGCTCCTAAAACATTGACTGTGTCTATATGGGACATAGTAATCCATTTTGCAGAGGCACACACCAGTACATGTACATTGACTGCCAGTACTGATAAGGTAAGTTGGACAATTTCCAAGTACACCCATCGAACTTAATGTAAACCACAAATATAAAACATTTGCTGTTAATTTGGTTTCGGATCCAAATTGCCTGTGGATCCACTCATGGCCCTTTGATGTAGTTTCATTGGACAGAACAAACGCTGTCAGAGCGAAGATTGTGCATCTTTTTAGTCGGTTGTTGCAACTTGGTTTGTCGCCAAGGAAGGTACTTCATTACCTGTTTCAACTGATGTAAATGTCTCCACTTTGACCTGCGCTCCTGTACCAGCAACATTAGCACCTGCCAGAAGAAACTCGTATTTTGTCGAGGGTTCCAAACCAGTGATGTTATGTTGCATTCTTGGGTGTGTTATATTTACTGACTGGTATGTACTCTGAGGCTTAAAGCTCACGTTGTAAGGCTTCTTCAGTACCTTGTAGCGAATCTGTGGTAATCATAAACAAAATGAAATTGAAGATGAATTAAATAATTCACATGAGAAAAATGGTAAACTACTAATGACATTCAATAAAAAAGCTTTTGCTAAAAATGGAATTATAGCTATCTTATTTGTAAAGGTCCAAAGGTATAAATTCATAAAGTAAGCAACCAAAATAATATGATAATTATATAAAACATCAGAATTACGTGAATCAAGAAGCAAGAAGCTAGACGATTCATACCCTTACCGTATATTCAGTAATGTTGCCATTTCTTTGTCCACAAGGTATTTCACTCCAAGCCAACTCAATAGTTTGCCTCGATTTTGAAGTCAACTGAAAATCTGGTGGGGATGCTGATGGCTCTAATCAGAATTTTAAATGATAGATATGTTATAGGCTACTCCTGTTTAAAGAGAAGCAATATACAGTAATGTGACTTGCTCAAGGACAAAAGTACAGTGGATGGGGATGGCCACGATTCAAACCTACATTCTGACAACTTGGCCATCAGAACACTAGTTTGAACTACCATCTGACTGACCGTTCGACCATGGCACCCCTAAGATTAAGCTCATGTTCACAACATCACTGTTGCTACCCCATGTTTTGTTTTATCCTCTTCCTTTACCCCTTTACTTGGGAATCTCCGCCCATTTGTCGGTTTTAAATCCCTTTTAGTAGTACTACTACTAGTAGTACCATACTTGCTCTATGGTATTACAAAATGGTCTGGGTAACATTATAAGCCACTTTTGGTATTACATTATGAGCCTGTTAATATTACGAGGAACGTTTGGAATAGCCTGGTGAAATAATGGAGACAATGTTTTTTTGTTTTTTTCGTTCTCGACTGGCCGGATATTTTCTTTAGCAAATTTTAATGAAATTTCATAGAGATGTTGAGATTCACAAGAAATATCGGATGAGTGGGCTTTTTCCCCCCAGTATTTTCCCTTTTACATCCGTTGGCTATCAAACTTGGCACAGATACTGCCTTTAAGACAAATGATAATCTGACATCTTTGAATACAATTTTGGATAAATTGTACAAAAAACACGATTATTGAAGTTTGTGACGCAAAATTTGTACTTGTTGTTACCAAAGGCATGAGACATAATCACACATATATATAACACTATGATGTTACTCCATATATCGGTTAAGAAAACTCTAAACAATACGAAATAAAGAATAATATAAATCATGAAAATGGCAAAAAATATGTATTGTTAATTACTTTTAGCTGATGTTGTATACTCAATATGATTCCTTTCCTGATATTCACCGAGTCCTGCTTCATTCCTCGCTTGTACACGGATTTTGTACGTAGAATATGCGTATAGTGATGAATCAGTGTCCCGTAAAGTGAACTCTCTCACTGACGTGTTGTCTACCGTTTTAAATTCACCATTCATCACTCGGCATTGATCTCTATTAACAAGTTGAAACTGAACCGCATAATCGATAACAGGACACTTGTTTTGGGGGGCTTTCCAATTAATGGTGCTGGTTTCTCGACCAGAGATGATAGGATTACTCACTGCGATCGGAACTGAAGGAAAGCAGTAAACATATTGATTAAATATACAATTTTCATCTACGCTAACAGGTAAATGTTATAGGATCGTACGTGCATTAAGTGAAAGGCGAAAACTAACGATAAGGCTTTTTGAGATTGTGTTCCTAATTTGATTCACTGATTGAGCAGTAGGAGAGGCCATCTGGATATTTCAACAGGAATCTCTGAAACAATTGATGGATGCATTATTGTCTGATGGGTTATCAAATGGTCCCTCGTATACTAAGCCGGTACAACATGAATGAACATAAAATTGCGTTGTATCGTATTACTTTACGTCAACCTTACCATAACAATTGACGCATTCCGGTTGTAGACCTGTCATCCCATACGGACAGGAGTCTGGATAAAAACGGGAATTTTAAACAGTTTTTATTACCAAGAATTGGTCTAGTTCAAATTAAAATAAATTATTCAAGTCGACAAGGACTACAACGATAACGACGACAATAATGAGGACAAAAACGATCAACAAGGGTTGTATTTGTTGCCCTATACACATCTATTTCTAAACGCATATGTCATTATAAAGTTAAATGCAATTTAAAATATGCTTGAATTATAACATCCAAATGTAATTATTTGTAAACCTCCTTTAGGCAAAAATGTCTTTTCTACTTTGTTACAATTATTCACCATGGTCTATTTGTTAATACTTATTATAGAAGGCCATAAAATGGATTATGTAATCATGTAGGGTCATGACCAATCGAAGTAGTTGGAATGTGCAGTATAGACCACACTATCCACTTTTCACTTACTTTGGCAGTTTTCACCTCTGTAGCCTGTTTCACACATTACACCATCTGGGCATCTACCGTTGTCTTTGTCACAAACTACATCACCGGCACAATGACACTCCTGGGTACAAGTAGCTCCAAATAACCCATCAGGACATACTAAATGAATGGATAAGACATGTGGGTCACAATGTCATTTCCTTTCCGATGAGGGTAGATCTATACAAATGAATGGCACCGTATACAGTGTGTCTCAAAAAAATGCAAACAAAATTTAACGGAATGCCAGACGTAGAATGAGTAACCAGCATAGATAATATATGTATGGTTTGAAAGATACACCTTTCCACTTTAAAATGAGACATCAAACGTCCAAATCTGATAATGTTTGACAGAGTTATGAGTACTTTTCCAAGAGAGGTCAAATTGACGATGGGACCAAGTTTTTAAATGCAGTGATAATCGATTTTGTTTAGATGTGCAAGTGTTGCAATGTGGATGAACTGTTGATGATTACATCCCTTCCCCCTCAACATGCCCTCCCTCTCGCTCGATACACAGGCGACATCGTCTCTCCATGTCTCCCATCGCTCTCCTAACAACATCTGGAGTCTACCGCAGGACGTCAATCTCATCTGTTATTCCGTCACGGAGAGTCTGCAGGTCCGGAGGGGGAGTCGTGTACAGCTTGGATTTCAAGTATCCCCAGAGGTAGATATCACACGGGGTGAGATCTGGAGATCTCGGTGGCCATTCATGCACATGATTCAACGCTATGACACGGTCTCCGAACGCTTCATGAAGGCAGTCTCGGACAGCCAGTAGACGATGAGCCGGAGCGCCGTCTTGAGCCCACCACAGGCGCCTAAACACACCTCGCTAAACACTATCCGTCCTCATGCTAAAAATGTTTAGCATGTAAACATGTTTACAAACTGATAGCAAGAAAGTGTTTAGAATTGTGTTTACTCGCTAAACACATTTTTGTAGGCCAGGCAATTATCCACACAGAGGCAATTAGGCTACCTTTGTCCCAATGCCTAAAATTGAAAACTTGGTCCCATCGTCAATTTGACCTCTCTTGGAAAAGTACTCATAACTCTGTCAAAAATTATCAGATTTGGACGTTTGATGTCTCATTTTAAAGTGGAAAGGTGTATCTTTCAAACCATACCTATTTTATCTATGCTGGTTACTCATTCTACGTCTGGCATTCCGTAAAATTTTGTTTGCATTTTTTGAGACACACTGTATAGTGAACCAATGTCTATCAATAAAACAGTGTTATTGATAAATTTTGGAACTGTCGTATTTGTTAAACAAGTTGTGACCAAATTTAAGACAACATAAAACATTTAATTTTCATTTGGATAAAACATGTAAACATTATTCACTCAATCGTTATTATTTTAGTTCTTTACCTTGGCAGTTTTCTCCAGTGAAGCCTAACGCACACTGAACATCAGTTGGGCATTTACCATGTCCCTTATCACATACTGCATCACCGTCACAGTGACACTGCATCTTGCAACCAGCACCAAAGTAGCCATCAACACAGTCTAGTACAGATAAAATGTTCGCCGTTAGAAAAACACTACGTACGGTGCCCCGAATAGCACATACCTATTCATTTATAAGGATCTAATCTCATTTTTGCTTTGTTTTTTATGCTTTGTTAAAACATAATTATGTATACTATTACGTTGTACTTCGATACTACATGGCAGTTAGTTTATCGGGATGACTTTTATATGAATAACGTTGTACGGATTCCGCCTTGCGCATACCTTGCTGAAGGCTTTTAACATATATTGCATATCATACTGGTTTACATAAGCTTTAAAGCATTGTATACGACACCGAATGATAAGTAGGCCACAGTAGAAAAAGGAGACTCAAATATTTACAGCTATCTCCCAATGATGTGAAGTTATTAAATTAATATAAAATACTCCCAATCTTAGATATCGAAAGCATTAATGTTTTACAATATTTGTTCCTTAATTAATAAATGTCACAATCTAACTTTAAAATATAGTAAAGTTTTGTTCCAAGAATAATAAATAGGCTGTACAAGAAAACTAACAAAGGTAACAACAGTGCTAATCACTGCTTTGAAAATTGCTCCGTTCAATGTACATACCAACCATGCAGTTAGATCCTGTGAATCCAGCAGTGCATGTGCAACCAAATGGATCAGGAAGACACATCAGATTGCCACGACACCCATTAATGTTGCTCGTACTACACGCTATACCACAGTCTTGACCAAAACAGTTCTTGCCATGCACTGTAAAATATTAAACGAAAGATACAACATTGGTAGTTAACAGATTACTGAATTACTGAATTATTATCAAAAAACTTACTAATAGTGTGAAGTTGTTACAAGTATCAATCCTCCTTAAAACATTTTTCTTAGAAATTTCTTATTTTAAAGTTTGTGTTTCCTTTCTGACTTATTATTACGTCACTATAGTAATGTTTAGATGAACCAGGCAAAGCAAACTACCAAATAGTGAAGACGAAGAGAAACTGCACCAGCTGTGGGTAATTTGGGCAGAGAGACAGACAACCGTAAGCTTTCTGTGCCGAGGGCATCATGTGTATCGCCAAAGATCGGGGTGCGTGACGGTCAGTGATACTGTAGAAGCACTAGCTTGAATGGGTTGTGTATTTCAGTTACGTACAAAACGTAGGCCTGTGGAGTTAACATTTACCATGGAGTGCCATGGTCGAGCGGTTTAGTGCATCGATTTGTGTTCTGATGGTTGAGTCGTCAGAATGTGGGTTCGAATCCCAACCGCGACCATGGTGCTTGTGTCCTTGAGCAAGACACTTTACCATAATTGCTTCTCTCCACCCAGGGGTAAATGGGTACCTGTGAGGGCAGAGCTGGTTGTTGTGTTTGATTAGCCCATAGGCGCTCTAATGGCAGCAATTGAGCTGTATACTCCCCAGGGAACTGAGATGGTTTCAAGAATGATTTATGCGCCTGATGAGCAGGGGTAATAATATAATGCGCCTTGAGCATCAGTTTGGTGGATACGTGCGCTATATAAGTCCTTATTATTATTATTATTATTATTATTATTATTATTATTATTATTATTATTATTATTATTATTATTATTATTATTATTATTATTATTATTATTATTATTATTATTATTATTATTATTATTATTATTATTATTATTATTATTATTATTATTATTATTATTATTATTATTATTATTATTATTATTATTATTATTATTATTATTATTATTATTATTATTATTATTATTATTATTATTATTATTATTATTATTATTATTATTATTATTATTATTATTATTATTATTATTATTATTATTATTATTATTATTATTTCGCGTTAGCACAGCATGAAAAGAAAGATCTTGTTTTCCTTTCTGCCGGTTACACCTCGAGTCAAGCTACGTCCCGTAGCCTTAGATCTCGAGTGTCTTTCGCAGAATCCTTGCTGTCCCTAAGAGTGCCGCCTTCTGTAGTAATTCTACTCTAACAGATGTTCCTATCTCCTTGAGATGTTTCTCCAACGCCTTCGGGATTGTACCCAGTGCTCCCACTACCACAGGAATAACCTTGACCTTGACTTGCCACAGCTTGCGGAGTTCTCTCGCTAAATCCTGATATTTCTGTACCTTCTCCTTCGAAGCTACTCTACTATCACCCGGCACAGCTATATCAATAAGATGACACATCTTTGCATGCTTATCCAAGACAACAACATCCGGCCGTCTATGTTCTATAACATGATCTGTCTGGATGTTGAAGTCCCAGAGAATCTTGACATGATCCGTTTCTTCAACCTTTTCCGGCACATGGTCGTACCACTTCGATTGCACCTTGACACCGTACTTCTTACACAGATCCCAATGGATCACCTTGGCCAACTTGTCGTGTCTGCCTTTGTACTCTGTCTGAGCATGCACTCTGCATTCGCTGACAATGTGAAATACAGTCGTCGTCTTCTTCTTCTTCTTCTTCTTCTTCTTCTTCTTCTTCTTCTTCTTCTTCTTCTTCTTCTTCTTCTTCTTCTTCTTCTTCTTCTTCTTCTTCTTCTTCTTCTTCTTCTTCTTCTTCTTCTTCTTCTTCTTCTTCTTCTTCTTCTTCCTTCTTCTTCTTCTTCTTCTTCTTCTTCTTCTTCTTCTTCTTCTTCTTCTTCTTCTTCTTCTTCTTCTTCTTCTTCTTCTTCTTCTTCTTCTTCTTCTTCTTCTTCTTCTTCTTCTTCTTCTTCTTCTTCTTCTTCTTCTTCTTCTTCTTCTTCTTCTTCTTCTTCTTCTTCTTCTTCTTCTTCTTCTTCTTCTTCTTCTTCTTCTTCTTCTTCTTCTTCTTCTTCTTCTTCTTCTTCTTCTTCTTCTTCTTCTTCTTCTGTTATTTGCACCGAAAGCAAAAGTTGTAGGCATTTATCGAGAATCAAGAACTGATGATTTTTAACTTTACTGAGATAAATATTGCTTGAATGTTGCTAATAATTGAGTAAATTGACCAAACACTGTGAAATGATTAGATAATGATAATTTATAAACACAAGTAACAATTGTATTTGAAGATTGGGAATGTGGTCCCTAATTGTAAATTGGGATTCCAGTTTGACTGTCGCATTTGTGTGTATATTGAATTGGTTTTTAATAATCACAGTATTAAAACGTTATTCATGACACTTTGATACTATCATCAAAAGACCTTCAAGACAGTGTGAGTGTAGCCTATACACTGCGTTTAAGGCAGTGTTATAGGCTACACTGTCTGGTAAAATGATTATACATGCATACAAACTTTATAAGAACCAAAACATTATGTACAAAAACCAACAATCTGTGAAAATGATAGGAATAGAATAACAGGTGATCATTGATAATTTCTAAAATGTATGCCTTCAGTTGTACTCAATAAAAGTGATTAACTTACATGTCTCACAGCGTGGACCACTGAATCCTGGTGCACATACACATTCACCAGTCTTATCACACACACCACCGTTATAACATAACGGGCAGTCATTGTCACATGATGGGCCCCACTTATTGGGTGAACACTCTGCGGAAAGAACGATGCTGCGTAATTAGTTAATTGTTTGTTTGTTTTCCTAAAAACAAATTATACAATCAAAAACTACATAAATAGTTATCATGTAACGTAAATCTCGCTATTGGTCGTTAAGTAACAAAACAGAAAACAATTCTGATTCGCTTTCTGGAGGATTTCAGCTAAAGTTTCGTTTGTTTTATTACTTGTGCTCGAAAAATTTGAGATGGACCGATAGCTAAACACAACTAAGATTTATGATTGACCATCCACCCCTATGTATGACTCAATTACATAATACATACTTCTTTCTATTGCTGAAGGGGCCGTTTTCATCCAGGGTACTCCCAATGGTACCCAGGCGATAACAAAAGTCCTCTAACGTACATGTGATTGATATTTTCCGGTATTGAGGTGGAAACTCAATGTTTTACCTCTTATGATGAGTTTCATGAGTGCGTGTTTCTGTTGACTGTAGCGACCATCTATGTAGCATTCATAGATACCAGCATTAATGACCTGTACATTATTGATGGTGATGTTGGATTGGCCATTCCATGCAGTGACGTCATTACCATTGTGCTTCCACCGAAGCTCAGTTGATGAACCGTTATATAACTGTGTCATTGTCAACGTCACATCTTCACCAGCACTCGTAGTCAAGGTGGGTGATGCTGGAGATACGTCACCTTTATTTATATACATGACATTAAGTATTTGTGAATATAAATAAACAAAAACATTCGGTATAAATAGGGTCAACATGATACGATTGAATATAACAATTTAATTTATTACATCAACTTAATACTGTTTAGTAAAACTTGTAGCTTTGCATGGTGAAGAGGATAAGTAAAGAGTATTTGAGGTGACACATTGTGAACTTCTCTATTGAGTACCGTACCGGTAGTAATTAGTTATGAAAAGAACTGGAGGTTAATGTTACCCATACCGTTTCATTTAATTTCCTTTTACACGTATACATCCTATAAATATCTAACATTTTGAAGGTAAAAACTCAAAACTAATCGTTACCGTAACAAGGATCAACATTTTAAAATCATACAGCTGATCACTTTTTCTTACCATTACTACGTAGAACAATTGTTGTTATGTTAACACTTGGTGGATCGAAAATACAGTTGTAGACACCAAACCTGGGTGGCCCAATAGAAGCAGGCATGTAATAAAGTCTGGCAGCGGTCCAGCGATGGTTGTTCTCAGAGCCTCCCACCGGTAGATGACTGCCATTACCCGTGTCTAGTACACGCTTGAAGGAGACTGTTGCAGCTTTGTCATTGCCACTCTTGTAGCCACCAATGTTAGTGTTTGTACCATCGATATACAGTTTTGCATTGTAACAGGTGAAATCTGGCACAGCACCTCAATATTGGATATAAACTATTTATTTGTATATGTAAATATGATATCACATGGTAATTAGTTTAGGTTTTCCTTGTTAGTTTCTTCAATAAAACCAACATTAATTTAAACAAATTGAGCTTAATTGCCGATAAACATTCAGGTGGTTGATAGCTTATGTACCACATAATGAGTCAGATAACATTATAATTCACTGCTGGTATTACATTATGTGATGGGTATCATTATGAACCACTTTTCGAATTACATTTTAAGCATGAATGCATTATGGGATGGATAAAATTATGGAACCGCACAATCGCAAAGACGCTTTATATCATATTTTGTTTTGTTTTTTTACATTATGAACCATACTGAAACGTATAGGCCGATCCGCCAGCTAGTAGAGGGCGCCGTAACGTCGTAGCGGAGCTTGCTGGTAGGTTTTACATTTGGAAACCCGTTCCCGAGTGGATTCTGGAAATTTCCATTGTTACGCAATAAGTTGAAAAATAAGAGTGCTTGTCGTTGATTTTTGCTGAAAAATAAAAGCCCAGAGCCAACGTTAACCTTGAGAACCTTTGTTAAGAACTCCTCTGTTTGGCTGTGTACAACACATAGAAGAAACCACGATACAATACCATATTTCATCATCTAGACGGCCCAGAGCTTCATGTATCAGTAGCCAACTTCAGTAACTGATTAGTATTAGATTGTAGTGAAAAAATAACCACGGAATCTCTAGAATTGACGAAGAATTCGATTCCTTACCCGAGGATGTGAATAACATGCCAAGAAGGACTACACCAAGATATACACACCGTCCGGCGGCTGAGCTGCATGCAGCCTGCGGGAGGAGATTGTCACGTTTTCTTCTCATATCTGGCGATACCCAATGAAAACAATGTAAGCACTGCGTACAATACGGGTAAACAACACGAAATCCGGTAATTAATTTGATATAATTATTTAAATGCGTCTCATAAAACTGTTATTAGTTGGAGTTTGGTGTAATTGAGAAGCATTCAGGAAGCGATGGGATTGGTATCATCCCAACCTTTTACAACAGATGTACACACCAGACATACTCCTGCCGGGATCAGCAAACAGTCTTACTTATCCTCTTCACCATGCAAAACTATAAGTTTTACCTAAAATACAATAAGGTTTGACAGATTCCATAATTATTCTGATAGAAATAGTATATTTGTGTTTCTGCCATAAGACTATAAAATTGATTTGTATTCAAGACTGTACTAACGCCTGTGGTATATGTTACTGACAACTCCATGCACAAGTGCTCACCATTGGGACGAAACCAAAGCCAAAAACGCATTTTTCAGAATTATAAACAATCATAAATATACCTTAATTGTGAGGCAATGTTCCAAGGTTGATCAATTCCAGATGATATCTCCTTTTCTTTACAGATATCTGAAACTCAGCCAGAAAACCCTGTTGTATCCATAATAGACGCAAATACTCAACTAATGTTATAACATGACGTGCAGTCGTATATTAATAATATATTGCTGATGTATTTCCTTCTTCGGTTCGTGTTTAATTTCTCAAGCACAAACGAACTCGATGTACATCGCCAAACAAATATAATGACTGTGAAAACCTTACCACGAGGCTTTAGCGATTGCTTTGTGTCTATCACAATAGGTGGAACATACCAACACGACGTATGGCCTATGCTAATGTTATGACCTTTCTGGGTTTGAACTTTTTAAACATTGCATTATTGCCCTTTTCTTTAAGTCAATATTATGCACAATAGTAAATCATAGAAAAAATGCAATCGTACCTATTTCCTGTTATTTACGTTCCTGATAAACCACACAGGACATGAACATACCCGCTTGTGTTACCCGTCGGATCTGCCAGTTTATCTAACTCTGTTGACGGGGTGTTCAGCCTCATTTGAAAACATTATAATATTTAATTGGCTCGTTGATC